>VYXG01007279.1:4677-29806 GCA_013397235.1 Lanius ludovicianus
GGCTGGGCCGAGCCGGGAGCGCCTCCCTCCCTCCATCCCTCCCTCCCTCCATCCATCCATCCCCGCCGCTCCTGCGGGGCGGGGACTGCGGGAGCGCCGGGGCCGAGCCGTGCCCGCTGCAGGAGCCCCGCTGGCAGCACGGGACGCTGAACAATGGATTCTGGACTGCTGCCCCATCTCTCCTGTCCCCAGTTGATTTTATTCCTGGGTTTGCCCTCGCCTGGAGGTTCCTTGATTCCTCACCTGGACTTGAGCCAGCAGCTGCCTCAGGCTCTTCAGCCTCCTGCCCGCTGCCCCTCGTGTGCTCCCTGTGCCCTGCCCCTCCCAGTGCCCGTGGGCAAAATCTGGGAGCCGTGGCAAGGATGGGCAGGGGGTGATGGCCCCCCGTGGAGGAGCTGTTGGCCATTCCCTCTCCATCCCCAGACTCTGTCCCAGCAGGAGATGTCAGATGCCTCAGACCACCCCCTTTTGTGGGACCCCTGTGCTCTATCTGGGTCCAATTCTACCCCTTTTATGCTGGTCTCCTGCCTTTGGGACACCTTTTGCAGAGCTGGAGCTCAGCATCCCCCACTCCCTCGGCAGGGACTGTTGGCACAGGCCAGGGTGGGCTGTGGGAATAGAGAGGGCAGCCCCCAGATCTCGGGAGGAGCTGCAGAGG
The DNA here is from genome assembly GCA_013397235.1 of Lanius ludovicianus. NCBI lineage: Eukaryota > Metazoa > Chordata > Aves > Passeriformes > Laniidae > Lanius > Lanius ludovicianus. The sequence continues at coordinate 5,336 of VYXG01007279.1, forward strand.
TTTGGGGATCACACAGGGTTCTGTGTCAAATACCCGTGACAAAGGGGCATCCTTGTGTGGGCATCACCCTGTGGCTGGAGAAGGTGCCGAGGTCCTGCCACACGGGCAGCAGGTGCCAACCCCTCCCCAGGGGCTGGAATCATCATCCCAGGAGGTCCAGGCTGTGCTTCCTCCCAGCCCCCTCTCCTGGTTGAGGCCCTGAGGGCTTTTACTTGCTCTGAGCAGCCCCACTTGAGACCTCCCACCCACATCCCTGGCCCATTTAAGCTCAGCCTGAGGCCTCCAAATCCTCCCCTGTGGCCGTGGGCCTGCCTGGCTCTCACCTTGGACCCACCCCATCCCTGTGATCCTGGGATCTCCTCCAGCTTCTGCCAAGGGCAAGGTGACCCCCAGGGAGGGCTGTGCCACCCCCTTTCTGGGGACAACTTCAGCAAAGCCCATCAGTGGCTGCCAGACCCTGTGGCACACTGGGGACATCCAGCTCCACATCCCTTGGGAATTCTCCAGTGCCCGGGGCTGTGCTTGGCTTGGCTCTGTCCTCTCTGGGCGCTGGAGGGTGTCCCTGTGCAGTGGGAAAACCCTCCTGGTTGTTTTCCAGGCTTGGCAAAGGTCCAAGGCTGGGTTTTGGGAGGAACAAAGGCCAGTGGCATCCCCTTCCTCCAACCCTGTCGTTTGTCCTGGAAACTCACCTCAGCCTCAGACCCTTCTGCTTCCTCACCTCCCTCCTCCTCCTCTCCCAGGAACGCCTGGCGGAGCTGCTCGATCTCCCTGCCGGGGGCTGTGATGCCTCCCAGTGCTCCCCCATTGCCCGACTGGGGTTACTGGGGGCCTCACCAGCTCCTCGGGGCTCTTTTCCCATCACCTGCCTGTCCTTTTCCGTGGCTGGGAGAAGAATTTAGCAATCCCAGAACTGTTTCCCTGCTGGATGAGCAGTGACTGGAGGGGTTCTGCAGCCTGCTGGGGGGTCCTGCTGGCTGGTGGCACCCCTGTGTCGCCGGGGTGGGCAGTGGGGTGGCGGTGCCCTGGCTCTGGGGTCACCCGAGGTCCTTGCGGGACGGTTCCTTGTCCCTGTCCCTGTCGGGGTGCCGGGGCCTCTCCCGCCTGCCCGCCCGGCACTGCTCAGACTGGTTTAGCAAGTGGATGGGATGGGGCGGCCGCTTTTCCTTTGAAGGGCTCCCGGGAAGCATTTGATGGCTGGAAACCTCCCGAGGAGGAGAAAGGGAAAGACAAAAATAGGTGGTTTTGGGTTTCGGTGGGGGAGCGGGGGAGGCGCGGGGCTGCTCCGGCAGCTCTGCAGACCTTTGTGTGCCGTGCGTGGGGACAGGCGGGCGGGGTGTCCCCCTGCCCAGAGGGATCCGAGCAGCACCCGGCCCAACCAGGAGCTCCTGGCCCGAATCCGGGGTGGGCTCGCCCCAGGGAGGCCGAGCCAGAGCGGACCGGGGATGTCCACCACGGCCCAGAGAGAGGTGGGTGCTCCTGCATCGCTCTGGGGTGCGTTTGGGGTGGGAGCAGGGTGGGGAAGAGCTGCTGCAGGAGGAAGGCAGGACCAGGGACCTCCAGCCGGGGCCTGGCCCCTTCCCCAGTCCCCATGTCCCGGGTGGGATGGGCTGTGGGATCCGGCAGGGCTGGGACCCTGAGTGGTGGCTCTTGAGGGTCCCTTGGGAGCCAGCCCCTGAGGGTGGTTGTGGGGCAGGCCGGGGGTGCCTCTGGCTGTGCCTGGGATGATTTGGGGACTGGGAGCTGAGGCTTGCTTCTCAGCCTGATCCAGATGTCCTCAAAATTTGGCGCCTCTCCCAAGTAACTCGCCTTTTAGCTCAAGTAACTCGGGGCTTCACCTCCTGCCTCCTGCTCCCTCACAAGAGGAGGAGTGCTGGGATCAGGGGCTGGCTCCCCAGTTCTCCCCGACCGACCCCCTACAGCCCCAGCCCCTGGGTTGGGACCCCCTTTCAGCTCCCCGCAGCCCCTCCATCCCTCCCTGCACAGGGTCTCTCTTCCCAAACCCCCTCCAGCCTCTCGGTGCCGGCTTTTTAGAAGGGAATTCTGCGTGGAATGAGGGAGGAAAACGTGAGGAACGTCGGGAGGGGAGCGCCTTGCTGGCCTGGTCACGGGGAGCCGCCGTTATCTCCGTGCCATCGTAGGCGGCACGTGGGGACACAACGGGACCGGCAGGGCCCCCGGGGCAAAGTGCCGGAGGCAGAGATGGACTCAAGGCCGTTCTCCCGGGGCAGATAAGGGCACTGCCTGGATTCGGCCCATCCCTGCAAGGAGAGGCAGCTCTGCCTTGGGAAATCGTGGATTGATCCCTGCTGGGCAGGCGCAGCCTGGGGTGAGCCCTGCTCCAGGAATGGGATTCACCCAGCCCCGGTGCTGCGGATGGGATGGAGAGAAAGGGAACCCTTTTGGCTTGTATAATTTATCTTGGAATCGTGGAATGGTTTGGGTTGAAAGGACCTTAAATCTCATCTCATTCCACCACCTGCCATGGGCACAGGTCCCACGTGGCTGCTGCGAAGCCCCTGGAGTGACAGGAATCCCATGGGAACAGGCACTCCCCTTCCTCGGCAGCACTCCGGCTGCTTTCCCTTTGGCCAGGGGGCTGGAGCAGCCTTTGGCTCCCCCACTTCCTTCCCCTGTTCCTGTGGTCCCCTGGAGGTGCTGGGATGTCCCCAAGGTGGTGACAGCAGCATCCCCGTGTGGGATCCAGCCTGGGAGACACAGGGAAGTGGGGAATCTGGGGCTGGTTTGGCATGGGTGAACACAGAGAGGGGGAGGATCCATGCTCCTCCCTGGGGACGGGCTTGGGACAGTCGGGATAATCTGGAGCAGTAAGGCTTTTTTAAAAAGTTCTTTGCCAGAAAGGTGATTTTTATTCCCTTGTATCTCTGGATTTTTACACTCCTTCCTTTCCAAAAGTGAAACCCAAACAGAGTTGCCAGGTGTCTCCACATGAGCCCTGTGCCCTCTTCCCTGTCTGTGCTTTTCCAACTGCCGCTTTTCTTTTCCTTCAGCGTTTGTCCCTTTTAGTTTCAGTCGTTCCCTTTTTCTCTCTGGGAAAAAGAAGTGTGAGCAAGCAGGAATCTCCTCTCAAAATTAGATTTGGTGCAGAATGCAACCCATTCATGGAAAAAAGGAATTTTCTCATGGAAAAGTACCACGTCTGTAAAAAACCTGGAATATCCCCCTTTTTTCAGTGCAGGGGACTCAGTTTGGGGACAGTGGCCCAGCTGGGGGGGGTTTGGCCTCAGGACTGGGGACTGATCCCTCCATCCTGGTGCAGTGCACACCTGCCCGGGTGCCGTGGCTGCTGAGGCTCCTGGAAGGGCTCAGGGGTTGGGGTTGATTCCTGGGGTGCTGGAGCTTCCTGAGCTCTCCGTGTGTGAGCGTGGCTGGTGACGGAGCTTGGGATTCAGGTTGGGGTTAAATCCTGGGGGGCCGGAGCTTCCTGAGCTCTGTGTTGGGAGCACGGCTGGTGATGGAGTTTGGGTTTGGGATTGGGGATCAAATCTTGGGCTGCTGGAGCTTCCTGAGCTCCCTGTGGGATCACAGCTGGTGATCCTGGAGCTCCTGGGCACCCGCTCAGGTTTGGGATTGGGGTAAATCCTGGGGTGTGGGAGCTTCCCGAGCTCCCTGACAGAGCACACCTGGTGACGGAGCTCCCGGCTTAGGGTCAGGATTAAATCTCGGGGTGCTGGCGCTTCCGGGGCTCCCTCCCGAGGCTCCCGGCCACCCTGCCGCCCTTTTATGTGCGGGTGTCCCGCTGGAGCCGCGGCGGGGCCACCGCCGGGAGCCTGATTGGCTCCACACCCCTGCGCCGCTTCCAGGTTGGCGTTTCCTCCTCCCGCGGCCAGGTAAAGCCTTCCCGACCCGGCACCGGCCTCCCACCCGCGCAGCTCGCTCCGGCTCGCCTCAGGGTTGTTTTGGGTTTTTTTTTCCCCTTTCCCTTCCTTGTTTTCCCTCCCTTTTTTCCCCTTTTCCCCCCGTTTTCCGGGCTGGGCCCGTCCCCGCGCGGGGGGATGAGCAGCGGGCTGGTGGACGCCGCCGTGTTGGCGCCGCTCAAACCGGTCACCATGTCCGGGGACCCCCACGAGGACACCCCGGTCTTCGAGGACATCAAAGCCCCTTCCCGGCCCCTGGAGAACCCCCCCGACCTGGCGCAGGTAAGCGTTGGGAAGGGGCCGCTCCCGCCCGCTCAGGTGTGCGGAGCCTCCCGAAAAGCCCCCGGATTTGGGCTGAATTCTGCTTTGTTTTTCCCGTCCTTGCTGCGACACCTCCGTGGCTTTGTCGGCTCCCGCTTCCCCCTCCGCCGGCTTTCCTCCTGGGCGTGTTGGGTTTCGTTTGGGAGTTTTGGGTTGGGTTTTTTGCCTCTTGTCTGCCTTCAAAACTCCTCGTCGTCCGTGTGGGCTTTGCTCCCACTCCAGGGTTCAGTCCCTGGCCCTGGCAGGTGAGGGGTGCCCGGGGGCTCTCCCGCTGGCAAGGACACGGGCCCTGGGGTTGCTGTGCCCGCGTGTGCCGGACGGGAAACGGGACCTTCTGTGCCATTTTATTTTATTCTCTGTATTTTTCCGCCACCACTGCGGGGAAGGAACGCTCCTCGAGATTCCCTGGCACCATTCCCCCTAGATAAAGACCTGGATAAGTGGCTTCGGGATGTTCCTGCAGGCCCAGCCCTGTCCTAGGCCCTGCTGCCCACCCCGGCCAGGTCCGTGTCCCACCACAGAGCCTCCAGCTGCTATTCCTTGTGGGACGGAGGCTGAGACGGGCCCGGCCTCCCCCTGGAGCCGAGGTTTCCCCCTTTCCCCGCTCCGTGGGGCGCGGGGTGCCCGGGGTAATGATTAACCCCGAGCCCCACGGCCCCAGCGCCATTTTGATCCGGGCGGGAATGCTCCGGCCCCCGGCCCCAGGGACACGCAGGGACCCCCATCCCGGTTCTGCTCTTCTGGAGACCCCCGGGAGGGCACTGCCAGGATGGGTGGCACCAGCCAGGGCTTGGGGCTGTGTGTCCTCTGCTCCTTCCCTTGTCCCCATGTCACCAGTGTTCCAAGGGCCATTTTGGGGCTCTGGCCCTCACGGGGAGGCAAAGGCCAGGTCTCCATCTCTGGATTTCCTGGAGATGTGGGATCCACAGGAGCTGTCAGCAGTGCTCACAGATGTGGGGTTAAGCAGGGGACCATTCCTCCTTCCCCTGTGGTCTTCCTGCTCCTCCATGCCAGGGTTGGGATTACCTGGATCAGAAGTGGGGTGGTGGCTCTTGGAAAGCTGGGGATTATCTCTGGGGCCTTCCCAGGGGGAAAAGCTGTCAGCTCCCTCCAAACCTCCCCCAAAACGGGCTGGGGAGGCTGAGCTTGGCTTTTTTCCTTCTTCCATCTGAGTGGGATGAGGCAGCGGGGCCATGGCCAGCCCTGAGCCACCTCTTGTCCCCCTCGTGGGGACACCCGTGGTTGGAGACACCTTCCCCCCACCCCCTCCTTGCTCTCTGCCAAGGGAAAGGGGGTTTGGTCTCACTTTACTCCGGGGTGATGGCAGCTGAGGGGTGGCCTTGGAGGTGTCACCCCTTTGCCAGTGACCCTCCTGTGACCCTTTGGGGACACTGGGATCCTGGGACTGTGGGGCTGAGCAGATCCCTTGGATCTCCAAACCCACCCAGGGAGCAGAACCATGAGTGGGACACCCTGAGAGCCCCAGCCTGGACCCCAAACCCCAGGGAGGAGTTTTCCATGCCCTGGCCCCTTTGTCCCAGCAGGTTCCAGAGGCTGTGGCACTGTGGGAGCCGTGGCTGGAGGGTGGAAAAGCTGGAAGGCCACAGGGCTGGGCAGCCTTTGCTCCAGAGGGCTTTTATCAGTTTGAGAGGCTGCTGCCAAAGGCTGTGACCTGTCAGGCTCCGGCTCGGGGCAATTCCCGCTGCTCCGGCTGCCCGGGCTCGGGAAGAGGCAGGAGCAAATTATCCCTGTGGTTTCGAAGTCCCAGTGCCATAAATCCTCCTAAAATTGCTTTTCAGGTGGGATCTCTTTGCTGTTGAAAATGTTACTGGATCTGACTCAGGTGGAAACAGATCCTCTGTGGAATTTCCAGTCAGTTTTTCCCTTTCCTTGGCTTTTCCAACGACCCGGGCCCAAGTTAAAAAAGCAGAGAAAAGAGGAGGGAAAAGAGCTTGTGAGAGGAAAGGAGTTTTCCTTCCTGATTTGGGTCAGATCAGCCAGAAAAAGCATCTTACTCTTGAAATCTCCAGAGGTTGATGCTGGAGGGAATAAAAAAAACCCAAACAATCCCAAACCCAAACCAATAATAACAACATTAATAATAATAGCATTAATAACATTATGAATAAGAACAAGAATCAAAAGCAAGGCACATCCAGGGAACGTTTCAGGAGAGGAGGAGCCAATCCCTTTGTGTGGCTGTCCCTGGGTGAGTGAGGAGCCTGTGGGATTTATCCATGCTCCCACAGCATTCCCAGGCACCTGGGGCTGGAGGAGCATCCCGGGATCACGCAGGGCCTGCAAGGACAGGGCAGGAATTGGCTCCTCCAGGCTTCCCTGCAGCTGTGGGGAGGTGGCTCTGAGGATCCTCGAGGATTTGAGAAGGCAGTCCCTGTCTCCATGGCTCCAGCCCCGGGAATTCTGGTGTTGGAGGTTGTTGAGAGAGGGCAGGAGGTGCTGGGAAGAGAGAGATGGACAAAGCCCCAGCCTGGGCCTTCCTGCCTGTGCCAGGCCCCAGGGCAGTTGTGGTGGGGCTGAGGCTGCTGTGGGAAACAGGGAAGATCCTGCTGAGTGTGGAAAGGGATTTTCCTTGGGTGCACGCTGAGGAACAGCAGCAAAGGGCCCCCTTTGTGTCCCCTGATCCTGATTCCTGCCCCACGGGCACTTCCTCACCCTGTCCTTGGCTCCCTCGGGGCTGGGTGAGGGGCTCAGGAGGAATAAAACACCTCTGGCACCTGGGAGGTGCCTGGACACATCGGATGGGATCAGGAAAGTGCCGTTCCCAGAGCTTTTCCTGGCACTTCCCACACTCAGTGCCGGGAATGGCCCTTCCCAGACCCTTCCAGCAGCATGGAAGAACGGTGGGACAAGGTGGAAGTGCTGTGGTGCTCCTCTGACTTCATCTTGGCAGAGATTCTGCTGCTGGATCACAGGAGAAGCCGGATCCAGCATTTTTAGGAATGCTCCGGCTTTCAGGAGCCATTTCAGTTCTGCCCTGTCCCTGTGCCACGTCCTGCACCTCCTTTGGTGCCACATCCTTGTCGTGAACGTGGCTGTGGTGCCTGAGGGTGGCTGTCCCTTGGAGCAGGGGTGGCTTTTCCTGCTCCTTGATGCTCCAGCACCTTGCAGAGCCCAGCTGGAACCAGGGTGGTGGGTCCTGGTCAGGGCCAGGAGAGTCCTGCCTGCCATAAATAAATCTCCTGTATTTTTTAGGAGAGGTGTTGGAGTGCCCAGCTCAGCTCCCAGGGGATGATTCATTTCCTTGGGCTCCCAGGAGCTGCAGGCAGGGAGTAAATTTGGCTTTTCTGCAGGGAAAGGGGAGATGGCGGCTTTGGAATTTTGCTCTGGACCTGGAATGAGATGCTGGGGGGAGAATCATGGATGTTCTGCCCTTGGGGATCCTCCTGGCTTTGGAGAAGGGTTCAGAAATTCCATGGAAGTGTGCACAATCCGTTTCCAAATGGTGCTGGCAGCCCGAGCAGGCTCCAGGGTGTGCAGGAATGGTGTGGGAGGGGTGGGAGGGTAAATCCGGCCAAGGAGGAATGGACACAGCTGATCCCTCTGACACGAGGATGGGTTTGGGAGCTGGTGGGGCTGAGCCTTGCATGAGGGATCTCCAGAGGAAGGGATCCTTCCCTCTGCTTTGCTTTGGCATCAGCTGACCCCGATGTTTTCGGGACCAGCCTGTGGATTTGCAAGTCTGATGGGCTTTGTGCCTGGCAGGTGTCTGCAGGGCCCCAGGGAATCGGGGTGGATTCCCAGAAAGGATCCATTTATCCCTCTAATTTTGCAGGAAGACCCTCAGGAGAATCCCCAGCCCACCCCCGTGTCGGGGTTGGTCCCATGGCCGAGCGACTCCAGAGGCAGCAGGAAGCTTTGGATTAACCCAGTGAGCCAAAACCTGGGAAATTCGGGGGGTTCATCCTCAATATTCGTTACTTTATTTTTCTGGAGTTCCCCGGCTGGGTGCAGGAGGGAGTGAGGAGCGGGCTGGAAGGAGGAGCAGCGTGGAGCAGCTCCACGGAATTGCTCGGCCGAACTTTGAGCCGCGGAGCGCCGCGGCTTTGTGGCGGTGGGACAAAGGCTGATTGTTCTGCGGGCAGCCTGGCTCGGGGAGCGGACAGGGATCCCAGGTGTGTGCTCATCCTCCTCCCCGCAAGCTGCCCTCCACCGGGAGCGGCCGGAAAGCGGCCGGTGGCTCCGTGTTCTTTCCTTTCTGGAAAGCCGGGAGAGGAGGGGATGAGCGGGGCGCTCCGACCCAGGAGCAGCGCATTTCCCTCGCTCGCTCCTCCCGGGCCGTGTGTGGGGAGCCAGCCCCGTCACCCCAACTCACTGCCCGGCCTTTGGGGAATGCATTTCTGGCCCGTGCATCACCGCCCGGGAGTTTTCCCCCTCTCAAACCTGTTCGGTCACCTCCCGGCGCTGTTTTGTTCTCCTTCCCTGCTCCACTGAGTTCTTTTATCCAACCCATCCACTGCAAATAATCGCACTTACGAGCGTCTTGTGAGCTCGATTGCAGTGTTTGCTTTCCTCGTGCTCCATTGGCGAACTCCCCGAGTCACAGGGTCCCGCCGGGCTCTGGGCATTGGAGAACTCGTGTTTACAATTCAGATGTTCTCAGAACTTGAGCTAGCATGAAAACCCTCCAAAAAAACCCCATGGGCTGTTTACCACATCAAAGAGCTTCAGCCTCGCTCGAGCTCGGCTTGAAACTCAAACAAAGAATCTTTCACTGAGTTCAGAAATGCTGCGAGAGTTCTTGGAAAATTATTGTTTTTTCAGTGTGGTGGGGAGGGACCTTCAAGTTCCCACCCAGAGCAGGATTTGCGAGTATTAAAATGCATTTCAGGACCTCGCTGTTTGTAGGATTTTCAGTGCAAGCAGGAGAAGGGAATGGCAAGGAATTCACCCCAGGGAAAACAGAGGTTTATCCCAACCCCGGGATAGTATCCACTCCTTATCACATCCCTCACACCTGAGGCACTTTGTCTCATGGATCTGAACCCATTCTGGAGAGGCCAGAGGATGTGGATGCTCTCCAGCCCATCGGATTTTTTTTAATCTTGTATTTATTTACCCACCCCAAATATTTTAGTGTTGTCTCTACAAAATCCTCATTTTGCTGCTCCTCAGGGATGTTTCAGGGAGCTGAACCCAGGAATGGCTGGGTATATTAAAATTCCTCACAATGAGTAGGTCTGGTGTTCTCTAAACTGTGGAAAAGCCCCCGATTTGTTGGGAAAACCAGGGCATCTCCCCAGCTGCTCATCCAAAACATTTCCAAACGTTTCATTCTGGGCAGCTTCCAACATTTGAGGGTTTTGTGGTTCTGTGGCATGGGAGAGACTCAAAGCCATTAACTGGGGGTTTGTCATCCCCTTGGAACCCCAGGAGTGTCCCAGTCCTGGTGTTTCCCAGGGCTGGCATTGCCCAGGCTCCCAAATGCTCCCACTGGAGCCTCTCCAGGGCTCGGAGCCTTCTCCTGGGAGCTGTTATTGGCCATAATCAGCCTCCATTAATTAGCAGGAGCTGGGGATTCCTTTATACACAGGGAAAATGTGGAAGGCCCTGGATCTGGAGCAAACTCTGGATTTCTGCTCCCAGGCCAACACCAGGAGCGCAGAGTCCCCAGCCTGTGGCAGGGCAGGGAATGAGGTGGGGGTTAAGGTCCCTTCCAACCCAAACCATTCCATGATCCCACAAAAAACTCAGGATGGGACACGTGGCTGTAGGAATGGGGGCTGCAGGAATGCTCCAGCATCCCCCTCAGTCCCTGTTTTGGCAGAATCTTCTTGGCCTGGGGAAGTTCAAGCTTGGAAGAAGAGTTGGCCCAACCCAACGTTCCCACCTGCCTCAGGGGTTTGTTTTGTGTTCCCAACTGCTCTGGGAGGAAGTTGGGGCCGCAGGGATGGTGGGATTTGCTGTCTGCATGTGAAACCTGACCTTGCCCAGGGTCTGCCTGGTGGTTTCCTGGGAAGAACAGGATTTGTCGCCTGTTTGGTGGGATCTGGATGCCAGGAGGGCTCCACAAGCCCCAGCAAGCAGCTGGTGACTCATTCCATTGTCAGTCCTTGGGAATGTGCTGCCTTGGAGGGGAGTGTGAGCTTCCACAGGGGCTGAGGGGGGCACAGTGAATCCCAGCAGCTGGGGGGCATCCCTGGGAGCTCCAAAGCCTCTCCCATGGCACGTGCAGGATTTAGGGCAGGGATGTGTAACTGCAGGAACTGGAAACCTCAAAGACAATCCCGGTGTCCTGTGGCCAGGAACAGGTGGATAAATCTGTCCAGGTCATCATGATGACATCCAAGAGTCAGGGAGAAGGTGGCCTGGGATGGAGCTGAGTCCAGAAGGAGCAGTGGAGCTGCAGGGAGGGCCCTGCTCCTGGCTGATTCCAAACCCAGCTGATTTGTAACCCGGAGTTCCTTGAGTTCTGACGTGTTTTGGCTGGGGCTGGGGCTGGGGCAGATCCAAGCCTCCCGATCTTCCAGGAGTTGAAATGACATTAAATCATTCCCTTTCTCCCAAAAAACCATCCAAGGGGCTGTAGCAGCTCACACCAGCAGTCAGCCCAGCTCGGCCTCCAGGAGCTTTGATGGAAAACCTCCCCTTGCCTTCCAGGGGCTCCACCTCAGCCTTTGCTGAGCAGGAGCAGCTCAGAAATCATGGAGTGGGAATACCCTGGAAGCTGTGGAGCTCCAGCTCCCTTAAATCCTCATGTCCTCCTTTCCCACACTTTGAGAGTTGTCCTCACACTGGGTTGGAGCAATGGGAGAGGCCATCCCTGATTCCCACCTTCCTTCTGGCTCCATCCAGTGCTGAGGCGGCTCTTGGTGGTTCTGCAGAAGTGGGATCAACCCCAAAAATGTGGATCAACGCCAATGCCAACATGGGACCCCTCACCCTCCCATCTGGAGACGCTCCTTTGGTTTTCCCTTCCTGCTCTGGGCTCCATGTCTCCAAGGTTTGGGGTTTTTTTCAATCTGATTATGGATTCAAACCTTTATTTTTGGCAAGGTTTCTGTTTGCTGCTGGAGCCTGGCTGTTCCCAGCTGCTCCTCTTCCAGCCCCTTGACCTTGGAGTTGGCTGAGGGTGTTTTCCCTGGCTCCCTTGGCCTTTGGGATTGTGGCATGATCCCAGTGATAAATACCTGAGCTGGATTGCCTTGGAGGGAGCCTTTATCAGCTGCTGGAGGGAAGGAACTGCAAACACAGTCAGTAAGTCTGGGAATGGGGCTGCCTGGATGGAGGTTCCCGGCCTCCCTGGTTCCTGGGAAGTCGCTGTTAGCTCGAGGAGTCCCAACACAAGGGCAAGAAGGAGCACTGGGATAACCCTCGGGAGCTCCTGGGCCATCCCTGGGCACAGACCTGGAGAAGGGAGGATCCATGTCCTGCTCCAGGAGCTGGAGAGCTGTGGGATGGACACCTGTGCCAGGCTCCTCCATGGGCATGAGATTTCAGCAAGGATCCCCACTTCCCAGGAGGCCAAAACTCAGGAATTGTAAGCACCCCAAGAGCCCCTGGGGACAGCTGTGACCCCAGGGGGCTGAGCACCCCCAGCACCCTCTGTGTGCAGGGATAGTGAGGGGGTGGATTCTGCTTCCAAAGGGATTTGGGGCATCCCCATCTCCCTGTGCTCCTGGGGGGATTTCACAGCAGGTAAAGGTGGCTTTGGGACCCCCAGCACCCCGAACCCCCCAGGTCTGGGCAGGGTGGGGCACTCACACCCTTTATCCATGGCCTGGCAGGGAATTGCTGCAGGAAAAGGGGAAATGGTTGGGCTGGAAGATGTAAACGTTGGATTTGATCACCTTAGAGATGTTTTGCAACCCAAATAATCCATGAATGCTTTGAAGGCAGCCCCTCATCCTGGAGTTGCTCTGAACCCGCAGGTGTGGGCAGGATGAGGAGCTCACATCCTTTATCCATGGCCTGGCAGGGAATTGCTGCAGGAAAAGGGGAAATGTCTGGAGTGAATGCAGTAAACTTTGGACTTGATCACCTCAGAGGTTTTTTCCAACCCAAACAATCCATGAATGCTTCGAGGGCAGCCCCTCATCCTGGAGTTGCTCTGAGCAAGCAGGGGAGCTCATCCAGGGCCTTCCTGGGCCCAGCACATTCCCACGGGAGCTCGGATTCCACCTGGGACACGGCTTTGTTGTTTACGGCAGCCAAACGTTGGGCACTTGAAAGGAAGAGTCCCGGGGCTTTCTTTGCTAATCCCGTTTTACAGAGAGTTCCAGGAGACTTGAGGAACAAACGTCGATCCAGGTCGGTATCAAACCCAAATGATCAGAGGGACAAATATTTACCCAGGTCAATATTTAACCAGGAGACAATAAATGCTGATATTGAACCAAATCTGGATATAAATACGGGCTATTTATAAAGCGAGCCTGCACAGGGGCACTGCCAGGGCCGTGCCAGGGGGGTTGATTGATGATTATCCTGCCCATTGTTTGCTGATTCCCTTGGAGGCTGGAGTTTCGTGCAGGTGCACGGAGGAGAAAGAGCCCGGGCTGGGTTGTGGCACGACCGTTGTGCCACACCTGTGCTCCCGGGGTCCCCCATCCCGTTGGAGCCGTGTCCGGCTCTTCCCACATTCCCTGAGCCCCCACCTCAGGATGGTTTGGCTTGGGAGGGACATTAAAGCTCACCCAGGTCCAACCCCGACACCTCCCACCGTCCCAGGCTGCTCCCAGCCCCAATGTCCAGCCTGGCCTTGGGCACTGCCAGGGATCCAGGGGCAGCCACAGCTGCTCTGGGCACCCTGTGCCAGGGCCTGCCCACCCTCCCAGGGAACAATTCCTGCCCAAGATCCCATCCAGCCCTGCCCTCTGGCACTGGGAAGCCATTCCCTGTGTCCTGTCCCTCCATGCCTTGTCCCCAGTCCCTCTGCAGCTCTCCTGGAGCCCCTTCAGGCCCTGCAAGGGGCTCTGAGCTCTCCCTGGAGCCTTCCCTTCTCCAGGGGAACCTTCCCAGCTCTCCCAGCCTGGCTCCAGAGCCCTTGGAGCAGCTCTGTGGCCTCCCCTGGATTTATTCCAGCAGTTCTGCATCCTCCTGATGTTGAGCCCCGGGGCTGGATGCTCCTGCCTGGACACAGGTGACATTTCTCTTGCTGCCCTGTCCCCAAAGCTCTTTGCAGCAGTGACAGCTCCGCAGGGGGGGGCTGGCTGTGAGCAGGAGCCTGGGATGCAGCTGAGAAGGAATCTCCCGTCTGGGAGCTGGAATGGGAGCTCTGGCCAGGCAGGAGTGAGCTCAGGGCTGATGAAACCCCCCAGCCCCTCCCTGTGCCACCCTCAGAGCTCGTTGCCTGTTTAGCAAACACTGATTTCCCTCCGTGTCCCCTGGCGCTGCCCGGGTGGTGACAACACCTGATGTCCCTCTGGCCGTTTGTCATTTATCACCTGCGGATTAGGAGGTGTTTAATCAGGGACAGCCACGTCCCACCCCCTCCAGCCCAGCCCAGCTCTCCGTGCTCGTGGTTAATCCGGGTTTATCTGGGGCCTGCCAAGAAATGTTTGTGTTGGACTCTGCTTGAATCGATCTCGGTGCTGATAACAGCTCCCCCGGCCTGGGACATCTGATCCAGGGATAGAGGGCTCTGGGCTCCTGCAGGATTTATGGGGATGGGCAGGGCAGGAGGGGCTCATGCCCACCCCTATGAGCCACTGGAGAATCTGCTCTGGAGCGGTGGGATGGTGCTGCTCTCTTCATCGAGCCACTGGTTTTACTGGGGCTGCAGGCTTCACATCCTCCAGCTCTCCCAGGGGCTGCTCCTGAGGTTATCCCATCCTCCAGGGAATTCTGGTTGCCAGGTTTGGGTGTGCTGAGTGTAACACTGCTGGTCCAGTGACACAAACTGGTGTCCAGTGGCCTTACTGGAGTGGACAAAGTGCTGGTTTGTGCCTTGTCCTTGTCTTTATTTTGGTTTTGTTTCCCTGGCAAGTTGAGGAGATGTTTCACCAGGGTTGAACTTGTGTGACTTTGGGGGGAAAATCCCCCTGGAATTCTGTGCTTTGGCTGTGTGAGAGGAGTTTCGTGTTGGCTTTCCCTTCCTGGCCACATTATGACTTCAAGTCAAAGACAATGGGTGTGGATGGGATATTGGGAAGGAATTCCCAATATTCCATCCTAGCTGTGAGGGTGGAGAGGCCCTGAAAGAGGTTTCCCAGAGAAGCTGTGGCTGCCCCTGGATGCCTGGAGGTGTCCAAGGCCAGGTTGGATGGGGCTTGGAGACAGCCAGCAGAGCTGTTGAGGTTCATCCTAAAAAGAGGATCCAGCCCCTGGAACACCCCTGCAGGCTTGGGATTACCTGTGGAAGAGCTTGGCTGGAGGACGCAGGAGCTTCTGTAGGTGGTTCTTCCAGTGATGGGACACAGCTTTCAACCCCAAACCCCAGGAGATTTGTGGTTGAAGCACCTCCTCGTGCTTCCATGGACATGTGGAGCTCGTGGATCTCCAGGGATGGAGCTCTCAGCACTCCCAGCCTGTTGACATCCCTCCTCTGGGGATCTCTGGGCTGTTGTGGCCTTGCAAGGAACATTCTCCATTTAGGTGCAATCTCAGGATATGAACACCTCAAAAAATGGGAAAACTCAGTCCATTGAGTTGGTTTTCCTGGTTTTCTGTGTGACAGAGGGAAACCTGTGCTGGTTTTGAGCCCATGCTGATCTCAGTGGCCATCCCAACATGTGTGTGGCCCCAAACTGGGAGGGGACAGGAGGCTTTGCCAGGGTCCTGTTGGACTGGAGGGATGGGAGAGGTTTGGGTGAAACCAGGTGGTTGTGGAGAAGAGGGACACACTGGAAGTGAGCAGGAGAAGGATGTGGAGTGAGGCTGAGCCCACAGGAGCCTGGTAAATGCTGATTTGGGATTTGGAGAAATCCCAGATCTCTTCCCCTCTACTTGGTGCTGCAGGACTGTGGCCTGTTTGGAGCACTGACCTTGGAGAAAGGATCTGGGTCTGAGGGATCTGGGAAGAGCCCTCAGCCCTCTGTGGGAAGCTGGGAGAGGTGGAGGCAGGAGAAGGGAGAGGTGCAGGACGTTTGTGAGTGCATCGTCATCTGTATGGGGGTGATAAAGGGGATTTAAGGTGCCGTGCCTCAGTTTCCTTGGGAGAGCTCTGTACCTCCCATTCGTCTCTTCTTTCCAAAGAGACTTCCCTGTTCCTCCTTGGACAAGCTCCAACCCAGGATGGGCAACCATCAACCTGTGGTGGGCAACCACCAACCCATGGTGGGCAACCACCAGCTGCTTCCATGTCATGGGGTGTGGGGTGGGAGGAGACACCAGTGGCAGGGGGGACACCTGGAGGCTCTGAGGGGCTCTGGGAGGCTGTGGGAGGCTCTGGGGGGTGCTGCCTTCCTTGGCCAGGGGGTTTGGAGGGGGCTCTTTGGGGTGGCCAAGCCGGGAAGGACATCCCACTAACCCAGCCCTGCCTCCCGCAGCTGCACCCCATGAGGATGGACCAGCGGATGCCACCGCTCATCCTGGAGGTGAGTGGCTTCCCTCGTTCCTTCCCCCGCATCCTCCTGCTCCTGCTGGTGACAGGAATCACAGAAGTCTCCAAGAGATTGAGCTGGGACATTCCCCATGTCCCCTTTCCCACTCCTCTCCACTTCCTCCTTCCATCCCCAGGACAGGTCCCTCGGTCTCTGCCAGTCCCCTGGGTCAGTGTGTCACTGTCACCTCCATGGCTTGTGTGTCCCCAGCAGCTGTGACAGGAGCCAGGAGTGACAGCCAGGGGCACCCGAGTGCTGGAGTGGCATGGGTCACCTCAGCTGTGCTGATCCTGGGCTGAGGACTTTGTAGGATCATGGAATGGTTTAATTTGGAAAAGCCCTCTAAGACCCTCCAGCCCAACCATTCCCCCAGCACTGCCAAGGCCACCACCGGCCCCTGTCCCCACGTGCAGAAGGTCGTTAAATCCCTCCAAGGATGGGGACTCCAGCCAGGGCTGGACAACCCTTTTTGGAGAAGATTTTCCCAATGCCCACCCTTCCCCTCCCCTGTCCCTGAGGCCGTTCCCTCTCCTCCTGTCCCTGTTCCCTGGGAGCAGAGCCCGACCTCCCTGAGCCCCCTCCTGTCAGGGACTTGTGCAGAGCCACAAGGTCCCCCCTGAGCCTCCTTTGCTCCAGGCTGAGCCCCTTCCCAGCTCCCTCAGCCTCTGGATTTGGATGTGGCATTGGCTGGGAAGTGCTTTGGGGTCAGAGGTGCCAGCACCTGGCTGGGCAGTGTTTTCCAGGTGTTTCTGGGCCACAAACAAAAACCTCCTGTTTCTCCCTGGGGGAAGGATGATGGTGCTTGGGCTTCCTGCAGAATTGTGGCGTACTGGAGAATTCCATGGGGTGGAACTGTTGTTGTCCAGGTCCTGCACACACACACAGAGCAGTGGGGCAGGCCTGGTGTCCCCTGTCTGGTGACAGCTACTGGTGTCCCTCATAACCCCTTTCTCCAGGAGCCTGAAGAGGAATTATTGTGTTGTTTTAATGGAAAAACTGGGAAAAGGCTGTGCTCTGCAGAGGGGGGGCCGTGGAGGGAGGGAGGTTGTGTGACCCCAAACACAGCACAGGCAGAGGACAGGGGGGCTCCAGCTTTGGGATCTGAAATTTGGGCCCTGCATGGAATCCTTTAGTTTGGAAAGGCCCTCTGAGCGCCACACCTTTCCAGTTTATATTCCTGCCTGGTCCCCTGCAGCAGCAGGACCTTCCCTTGGGAACTGGAGGTGAGAAAGTGAAATGCCCGAGATAAGGGAAGTGTGGAAGGAAAAGGCACCCAGCACCTTGCCCTGCCCCTGCTCCTGCCAAGTGGGGCCGTTCATTGCTCAGGAATGTGCGGCATCCCGAGGCGCCCGGGGTGAGCTGATTCCCAAGGGAACCCGGCCTGTGCCAGCCTGGGTGCCAGGAGCGCCCAGGGCTCGGCTCCAAGGCTTTGGTTCTCCCGAGGGAGGGAACCCGCGCTGGGCACCGCGGGGAGCAGGGAGGGAATCGGGGTTGGAGCTCTCGGTGAGGATGGAATGCAGGTGAGGGTACCCAGGTCCTTTCCCTGCCTCCTGCTGATGCCTCAGGGTAAAGAGGGAGGGCAGGCACCAGGGACAGGAGCCAGGGAGCGGCTGGAGCTGGGCCAGGGCAGCCTCAGGCTGGAGATCAGGGAAAGGTTCCTGATCCAGAGGGTGCTGGGCACTGCCCAGGCTCCCCAGGGCATGGGCACGGCCCCAAGGCTGCCAGAGCTCCAGGAGCGTTGGGATGATCAGGGTGGGGTTGTTGTGCAGGACCAGGGGCTGGACTGGATGATCCCTGTGGATCCCTTCCAACCTGGGATATTCCGTGACTCCATGAGTAGCTTTGGGCTCAGCCTGAGCGAGGGTTCCCTCTCCAGAGGAGCTGCTTGAGCTTCCTTTAACCAGGACAGGAACTTCCAGGACCCCCACGTCTGACGAGGACGTGTCATGGTTGGACTCGATGACCTCAGAGGTCTTTTCCAAGCACAATTCCCTGATTCCGTCGGGCTCCCAGCACGGTGTGTACACACACCAGTCCCAGCACGGCCCTTCCCAGCCCGGCCTCCCTGAGCTCCTTCCCGAGTGGCACAGGGTGGATTTGTGGCTGTCCCCGTGCCTGGGTGACAGCCAGCTCAGCCATGTGTTGCCAGCACGGCTCCCAGAGGTGCAAAGGCTCTCTGAACGAGCTGAAGCTCTGGGATCCTTTCCCTGGAAAGGGCTGGGAAATCTCTTGGCTCATGCCCAGCTTTGTTAAGAGCCCTGAGGCGGCAGCAGGGCTGACTTTGGCCCATGGCACCCTGGTGACACAGTTCAGGGCTGGAAACCTCAGCTCAGGGCGTGGGCTGAGCTCAGCTCCTGCTCCTGGAGTGCGCTCCGGGCTCTGCCAGGGAAACCTGGTGGTTTTCCAGCTGCTCTCCTTTGGAATGAGGCTCTGAGGGCTTCGACACTTGGAGAACCATGTAATTGAGGGCTGGAGCTCTGCACAAGAGCTTTAGTGCTGGGATTTGCCACCACAACGAGCAGAACCTGAGTCATGCGGTGCCATGGATGAATTTCCTCGAGGATTTCTCCATCGGGTTGCTGGATTGTTGGGCTTGGATCCAGTGGGATGCCACAGCAGGCGGGAACCAGGAGGGGAAGGAACTAGAGCCAGAGGATCTGGTAGCTTGGAGGAGCCAGGCTTGTAAAAACAGCTCTGTAAAACCAGAACTAACCCAAAGGTTAGGCCAGGGCTGAGTCACTGCCCAGGTGAGGCAGGAAGGCAGGAACTGTTCCCATTTTAAGCTCAGAACACACTGGATAAATGGCAACGTCACTTAGATTTCTAGGCCCAAATTATTCCCAATTAATTAAAGATATTATCCTAGAATTCCTCAGTTCATTAAAGAGACTGGCCCAGAATAAAACACTCCTCAGGCTGCTGAGTTTAAAGGAGACCTGAGCCAGCATGTCCAAGGTGGGCAGCAGATCCAACCTGAGGTGTAATCCTGGCTGGATTCATCCCGTTCCCAGTGCTCAATCCTGCTGCTTGTGTGGCCAAAGCCTTGTACCCAAAGCCTGCTTGCCCTTTATCAGGTTTGATTTGTGTCCTACCTGCATCCTCTCCCTGTCTGCCCGCTGTTATCAGGGAGATAGGGAGGGGGGAAGTGGGGCAGAGGCCGCTGATTCAGCCCTGAGGAGTCTGGCTGAGTCAGACCCGGAGCTAAATCACCTCACCTCGGGTTCCTGGGCCCTTCCTGCTGCTCCCTCCATTTCCTGCTCGCTCAAATCCCCGCTGGACATTGGCCTCCCCCCACTGGGTGTCAAGGTCCCCTCCCCCAGCTCCCGTGTCCGTGTTTCTGCCGCAGGCACGCTCGGAGATGGACAAGTACCTGTCCAGCGAGGTGCCGCCCGTGCCGATGCTCCCGGACAAGAAGTACCGCCGGGAGAGCGCCTCGGTGGTGGACGAGTTCTTCTCCACAGAGAAGCCCAGCTCCACGCCCTACAGCGTGAACATCAACGTCATCCTGCCGGACACCACCCACCTGCGCACGGGGCTCTACCGGCCCCCCAAATCCATGGCCCCCTTCCCTCAGATCAAAACCGAGCCCGGCACCGCCTTCTCCCAGCCCTGCTCGTCCTCCTCCGGCCCCACGCAGACCCTGCCCGACTTCACCAGCGTGTTCAGCATGCCCCAGTCGGTGGCGGTCAACAACATCTTCATCAAGCAGGAGATGCCCGCGGAGATCCCGCTCTCCGCCCACCCGCAGCAGTCCCAGCTCTTCCAGCTGCCCCTGGGCGGTGCCGGCGCCGACATTCCCACCCTGGTGTCCTCCTCCAGCGGCACCACGGCCATCAGCTGCCTCAGCGGGGTCACCATGTCCACGGGCTCCATGGCCAGCGTGGCCCACAGACCTGTGCAGCCAGCAGGGCCCCTCAAGCAGTACCCGCACGTGGCGCAGGGACAGGGCAGCTTCGGGAACATCCCTGGGCAGTTCTACCCCTCGCCAGGGGTGACTCTGCCCCCCTCGCCCCCCAACTCACAGCCTGGCAGCCCCGAGAACCAACCCGAGCTCATCAACACCATCTCTCCCCCTCCGTCCTATGAGGCCACTTTTGGACTGAAGCTGGTCCAGTCGTCCCAGATCCCCCCCGTCCCCAACGGCATCGGGGGCCTCCCCCAGGGGCACATGGTGGTGCAGCCCCCCAAGTACAACCGGCGCAACAACCCCGAGCTGGAGAAGAGGAGGATCCACCACTGTGACTACCCAGGTGTGCTCATGGTGGGCTCTGGGGGGGCTCTTGGCACCCTGAGGATGGGTGGGGGCCTCCAGGGAGGATAATCTGAGATCCCTTTTGGGATGGAGCTGTGGACAGAGCCCCAGGGAAGTGGGAAGGAGTAGAAGAGGTTGATCCCACCAGCATGGTGCGGTTCCTGTTTTGTCCCCTTCCCTCTCCTTTTACACTCAGGCAAAAGCAACTCAGAGAGGCAGAGAGCTCCTGCAAGGCCAGGGATGCTCCTGGGAATCTGCTCCTGGGAGTCTGCTCCTGGGAGTCTGCTTCTGGGAATCTGCTCCTGAGCTGCTGCTTCGCTCTGCTCTCTCCCAGCCCCGAGCAGCCACATGAAGCCACTCTACCCTTCCCACTGGGCCTTCCTTTCCCTCTCTCTCTCCCAGCGGGTGGAAAGCCAGCAGGGAATTCCCACAAGGAGACCCGATGGACTCTCTGTAGCCCCAGCTCTGATCTCCCAAAGGCAGCTGAATATGCCGGAGTTGTCCTGCCATGGCTCCATGGCTGCACCAGGAGCTGTGGAAGGGCAGTCATGGAATGGTTGGGGTTGGAAGGGACATTTAAAGGCCATGCCATCCACCTCCTGCCGTGGGCAGGGACATCTTCCACTATCCCAAGCTGATCCAAGCCCTCAAGCTGGGGATCAGCCCAGAGATGCTCTGGCTGCCCCATGATCCCTGTCAGTGCCCCAGGCCGGGCTGGACAGAGCTTGGAGCACCCTGGGATGGTGGAAGCTGTCCCTGCCCATGGCAGGGGGTGGCACTGGATGATCTTGCCTTCCAACCCAAACAATCTGGGATTCCATGACACACATCAGGGAAGCAAATCCCACTGAGAGATCCCAGTGAGAGAGTCTGAGGGCTTGGAAATCACCACTCCTGGGGCCAGGACACACCTCCCACTTCCTGGGCTGATCCCCAGTGCTGACCAGTTGTGGATTAGCAAACAGTTTTCCCATGGGGGTGTGTGAATGAGGAAAGTCACTTCCTAACTGCCTCCTGTGAGATTTATGGGCTCTTTCTGTGGCATGGGAGTGGCTGGAGGTCAGCCCAGAGGCTCTGCCTGCTCCAGGTCCTGTTTCCAGCCATGATCCCAGGAGGGGAAAAGCAGCTCCTGCCTGACCTGAGCAGGACAGGCCCAAGGGCTGATCCTGGGCAAGAGGCTCCTCTGGGCTGGGTGGAAACGCTGGGATGAAAAATGTCCTCGTGCTGCTTGTGCAGGTCATAAAAATTCAAATTCATATTTGAATGTCCTCATCAAAACACAAAGCAGCAGGGCCAGAAAGGGCAGCAGAAGCTTCCTTGAGCTTTATCCAACTGAAACCTGGGAGCAATTAAACCCAACTCATTTTGAGACACCTGCTGTTGGAACTTGTCCCCAGCCTGGTGTTTCTGTTAAACCCGGTCTTTGATTAAACCTGTTCTTGCTGATCTTGAGAAAACACTTGCCCCTGGCTCTGTTCTGGCACCTGGAAGCCAAGCTGTGACTGTCCCTGGCTCTTTCCTCCTTCCTGGAACATTTGTACCACGTCTGCTGGGCCGGGGCTGTTACAAAACCCAGCCTTGCAAAGGGATGTCACCTGTGACTGGAGTCCAGGGAGACAAAGGGCAGCACAAAACCAGAAATGGGGGGGGAATGGAGAGTTTTCATCCTGCTGGTGGAAAAAGGGGTTTGAACCTCTGTGCTTGATCCTTCCCTGTTAATTCCCAGCACAATTCCCACGGGTGGCGAGAGAAAGCGTTCGAGCCTGTCTGCCTCAGAGTTAATACTGAGCCCAAGCCAGGCTTATTTGCATGGCCCAGCTCTGTCCCTCACCTCAAACACCAGGGTTTGTTTGAGCAAGGGCCCCTTTCTCACAGGGAAATTGTGGTTTTTTCTGTCCTTGCAGGTTGCTCAAAGGTTTACACCAAGAGCTCCCACCTGAAGGCACATCAGAGGACTCACACAGGTAAGAGCAGCTCCAGGAAACTCTGCCAGCCTCAGGTGCCAAATCCTCCCCAGAATGGGCAGGGATAGATAGGATATTGGGAAGGAATTCCTGGCTGGGAGGGTGGGCAGGCCCTGGCACAGGGTGCCCAGAGCAGCTGTGGCTGCCCCTGGATCCCTGGCAGTGCCCAAGGCCAGGCTTGGAGCAGCCTGGGACAGTGGGAGTTACTGTGGTGCAAGATGAGCTTTAAGGTCCCTCCCAACCTGATCTGTTCCTTGATTCTGCAGTTTTCTGTCACTCTGAGCTCTTCCCTTGAGACATCCCAAATCCTACCCAGGCCTGATCCTGCTGATCCTCCAGGAGGGTTGCATAAGGCCTGTGTTACCTCTTTGGGACCTCTGAGGAGACCGGGGCATCTCTTTTGTGCCAGGAGAGGGAGGAACCCCTCCTGTCTCCTTGGGCACCACTCCCTACAACCCCCCCAGAGAAGGGCTCCCAGTCTGTGCAGGGCTGTGCCCTCATTCCCAAGGGTGCCATGGTGCAAACAGGGACCCCAGCCCGGAGCAGCTCCCAGCACAGCTCCCCTGGGCCGATCCCAGCTCCGTGACACTCGTGCCTTCAAGCCCTGGCGCCCTCATTAAGGCATTTATTATACCTGAAACCTTATCAGATCCCCAGGTAGTCCAGGAACCATCAGTGCCCTCATAAATCTCTTTTATAGGAGGGCTGGTCTTTACTGAGAGCAATTAAGCTGGGCCCAGAGTTCACTTCTCTTTTTTATGAACAACGACCAAACCCCGTTCTGCGGCTGGGAATTGGTTCTTGCTCTTGGCTCCGTTCCTTCCTCCCCTTATCAGCCCTTCAAACAAAGAATTTCACTTTGTGGGTGAGCCACGATATTCTTTTGGCAGGGGCTGGGGAGGACGGGGCTGGAAAGGAGCACGGAAGGGGTGGAAGAAAGGAGCAGGAAGGATGTTGTCCCCGAGCTGGGTGCCGATAGGGATTTATCACAGTCTGGAATCAAGGCTTTAAAATTAAATTAAACATCTCTTGTCCCTTCTGGTTGGGAGCACAGGGTTTAGCTCCCATGATCAAGACATGATCCATGAGTTGGGCACCTCCTTATCCATCACATATAAAGATGTACCCAGGGAAACTTGAGTGGGTTTGAAATCTGGTAAAACTCAGTGGTTTTTCCAGGTTTCCCAGTAATCAGGCAGGAAATCCAAGTGGCTTTGCCTCCTTCCCTTCCCCTCCTGTGAGAGGGAAGGGTGGAGAGGTGAGAGAGGATGTGAGCTGAGGGGTCAGGAGAGCTGGTGGTGATGTGGGATGAGCAAAAAGCAGGGAATCCAGTCCAGAGCCGTCCTACAACCCAGGCTCGGGATCTCTGCATCCAATGTTTTTAAGCCTCATGTTTTGCTTTGCCTCACTGAGCTGCAAGAGCAAGGACTCACCCCAAATCCTGCCTCAGCTCCATCCCCCCAAGGGTTAAAAATGTCCCTTCTCCCACTCCCTGCCTGAGAAGTCCATGATCTGGGAGCTCTTTCCTTGTGGTTTCCCGTTGCCATGGGCCCAGTGTTTTCCTCTCCTGGAGCCACCATTCATTTCCTGGGTGCCATTGTGAGATTAAATATAAACCCCCGGGGCCAGGAATGCCACCCTGGATCCTTTGTTTGAGCCCGCCCTGCCGTGCTGTCCTGGGAGGGACAGCCAGCTCCCGGGACAATGGAAAACCTGGGACAATGGAAAACCTCGGCTTCTGTCCTGGAGATCAACCTGGCATTGTCTGGGACCAAAGGGCCTCAGTGGGGTTGACCCAGCCAGGTGATCTGGAGGGGACAAGGCTGCAAGGGGCAAATCCTGCCTTTGGGAAAATCCTGCTCTTGGGAAAATCCTGCCTTTGGGCAAACCCTACCTTTGTCTTGGCATGTCCCAAGTCCCATAAAACCCCCACCAAGTCCTTGTAAATCCTCTGCAAGTGCTGTGTTTACCTGAGCCGTAAAAATACCCCTCCCTTTCCCACGGAGCAGCGTCCAGGGGTTTTTGGAGGAGCAGGATGTGCTCGTACTGCTCTGCCTCCTCCAGGTTCACACATCCCTGGTTTTGTGCTTTTCCTGCTCTGGGCAAACCCCTGGAGATGTTACTGTGGCTGATTTCCCTTCCCTGACCAAACACGGCATTCCCAGCTATCCAAGGCTGGGTTGGATAGGACTTGGATCTAGTGGATGGTGGAACCTGGCCTGGGGAAGATGGGCTTTAAGACAAGGCATTCCAGGATTGCCTGGTTCAGTGGAGCAGCCTGGGAGAGGCTCCCTGGGCAGCGTGGGCAGGAAGGAATCCCTGGAAGTCGGCGTAGGAATCCCTGGATGTCAGTGGAATGTGCCAGGCCTCCAAGTCAAGGCATTCCAGGATTCCCTGGATCTGCAGAGCAGCCTGTGGGAGGAAGAGCTCCCTGGAAGCATGGGGAGGTCTCCCTGGAAGCACAGGCAGGAAGGAATCCCTGGAAGCCCGGCAGGGCAGGGCACACATGCCCGTGCACGCGTGCTGCGTGCGGACGTGCGCTCCCGCCGCGCCGCCGC
>VYXG01007279.1:33622-69985 GCA_013397235.1 Lanius ludovicianus
TGTCCCCTGGTGTGACCATGGATGTGACACCCTGTCCCCTGGTGTGACCATGGATGTGGCACCAGTGCCATGGCATGGCCATGGATGTGACACTGTGTGACCATGGATGTGACACCGTGTCCCCTGGTGTGACCATGGATGTGGCACCAGTGCCATGGCATGGCCATGGATGTGACACTGTGTGACCATGGATGTGACACCGTGTCCCCTGGTGTGACCATGGATGTGGCACCAGTGCCATGGCATGGCCATGGATGTGACACTGTGTGACCATGGATGTGACACCGTGTCCCCTGGTGTGACCATGGATGTGGCACCAGTGCCATGGCATGGCCATGGATGTGACACTGTGTGACCATGGATGTGACACCGTGTCCCCTGGTGTGACCATGGATGTGGCACCAGTGCCATGGCATGGCCATGGATGTGACACTGTGTGACCATGGATGTGACACCGTGTCCCCTGGTGTGACCATGGATGTGGCACCAGTGCCATGGTGTGACCATGGATGTGACCCCTGTCCCCTGGTGTGACCATGGATGTGACACTTTGTCCCCTGGTGTGACCATGGATGTGACACCCGTGCCGTGCCAGAACAGGAGCCGTGCCCAGGGCTCTTGGGGGTGACAATCCCAGTCTCTGTGGGGGCATAGAAGAGCAGACCTGTGACAAACTCACTCTTCAAACAAGGGACAGCACAAAAGCAGGTGACAGAAGTGTCACCTGTGTCCCACTGAGCCCATTCCTGGCAGCCACCTCACTCAGGACTGCCAATGCCTGCCCTGCCTGGCCAGGACTTTTATGGTTGTGTCCTTAGCATTTCTGCTTCCAAGAGGAATTTGGACTTCAGGTTCTCTGGGGGGACCAGCCTGGGTTTGAAGCCACCCAGGGGACAGCAAAAGAGCCACTGCTGAAGGTCTGGAGTCCCAGAATCCGCCAGTGGTGCTCTTACCCAAAATCCTCCCACAAGGACTCGCTGGCCACCGGTCACACCGGGCCTGTGCTGTTGCCATTCCATCAGATGGGGGAAAAAAAAAGGGAAAAAAGCATCTTGGAACCAAATTCCAATAAATCCTGCTGTTCAGAGTGGAATCTGGAATCACATGACTACCTCACAGGTTCACCACCTCCAGCTCCCTAAGCTCCTTCCCTCCATCCCTGTTCTCCAAAGCCTTCCAGGGGTTAAATTTGGGCACAACAAGAGCCAGTTCCAAGAGCAGCTGTGAGGGTTTTAAATAAATCAGGAACAAATAATGGGCCTGCTGTGTCCAACAGAATATTGATTTCTTCCACACCCTCCTCCTCTCTTATTTTCCCTTGGATAAATTTGGGTGGCGCACGGATTGATGTGTGGGATGAAAGGCCACGCTGGGCTCGGCATGTCCAGCTGGCTGGAATTTGGAGGCCGCTCCTCTCTGCTGTTGCCAAAACCACTGCTGGGTTCCTGGTTGCTCTGTTCCTTGGAGAAACAGAACCAATCCTGATCCCACCGGTCTGTTGGGCAGGAAGGATTTGGGGTGGATGTGCTGGAGGCTTTGGGATGGGTGATGGTCCAGCTCTGCATCCAGGAGCCTCCTGTGCCACCAGGGAGGGTGGGAGTGGAGGGGTGACAGGCCATGGAATTGCTGGGTGGTTTCCCCAACACTGGGAGCAGTTTTCCAGCCCTCAGCACCAACTTCCACGTCCCAGAGTGGTTTTTTGGGGCACCTCTTGTGGTTAAACCTCCCCAATGCAGGAGCCAAACCGCAGGGTCCCCGTGTGCACCGCCCTCAGCCCCACCCACAGCCCTCTCAGCGGGGTCTCTTCACCCCCTCTGCCTTTGGAGAGGGAAACCTCCTCTTCCCATCCCTAATTCCCCTCTCTCCCCACCCTGTGATGCTGGTGGAGCCCAAAACCAGTTTGCTGAAAACCAGTACAAAGCCAAACCCACCAACAGGCAGCTTGAAATCCGAGGGGAATTGGATACAATTTTCCTGCTAATCTTGGGATTTTTTTCCCTACAGCCTCTGCTTGTCCTCCCCTGGACTCTGTGTGTGTAAATATATAAATATATATATTTTTTTTTTAATTTGATGAGTGGCAGAAGTGTTTTAGCACCCAGCCACTTCTCTGCATGCAAACTCCTCACGTGCAAATGCTTCTTTGTTTTTAAAAAAGAAAATCATGGCAAATCCTCGGCTTTTATTTCTTTCTATGGACAGAGTGGACAGCTCTGGGTTTGCGTTGGTGGCCGAGGGGAGCTGTTTTTGGGGAGAAATCCGGGGAGATGGGGAGTGGTGCTGGTGGAGCCTCACGACACTTGTGTCAAATGAAGGTCCTGCCCTCCCCGTTCTCCTGGGACACTTTGGAAAAGCTTTGCAAGGAGTGGATCAAACACTGGAATGTGGGTGCCTCAGCTCAGTTTGATAACGGGCAGAAAATCGCTGTAAATAGGCCAAAAGTGCTGTGTGACTCCATGGGTTCTTCCAGGTGATCCTTTATTATCCAAGATGAACACAATGGGAAAGAAATTGAGACCTGGAAAATGTGGGGAGGGAGGATTTCTTTTCCTGGGATGCTGTGTTTGTTACAGAGCCCCTCTCCCCCCCCAGACTCCCCCAGGAATATTGATCCATCTCCTATTTTGTAATAAAATGTTATCACCTGCAGACCTGGTCTGGCTTCTGGTCCTTCCTGCTCCAAGAGCTTTTCTTCCCTTCACCCTGTGCTTTTTCAGGCTTAGGGAAAATGGGGAATAAAGCTCTTTTCATTGGGAAAATGGGTGTCCAGGCAGGGAAGGATCCATGAACGGTGTGAGCCTGGAGTTGTCCCTGTCCCAGTGCCATGGGAGGGGAAAGGAGGGACAAACCTCTTGTTTTTAATCCCCTCACCTTTATGTGCTCCCACTCTTTATCCTGAGGAGGGAAATGGGGCATCCCCAGATCCAGGAAGGGGAGAGGGACAAGACAGGGACACAACACCTGAACATTCCCTCCTGTCCTTGGGGACACCGCTGTGCCACCAGGCTGATCCTGGTGAGGCCACCAGGCCAGTGGGTAACGAGGATGTCAGGGAGGTTTAGAGGGTGACTGATGGTTTGAGAACCTGAGGGATCCTTCCAAAGTGAGGGAAACCCTGGAGAGGGCATCACTGGAGAGGTGTCAGACCTGGCTGAGGTCCCTTTGGGCCAGCTCCCCCCCAGAACTTGCTCTTTGAGCAGTGGCAGCTCTGGGGCAGGGCTCAGAGCAGAGATGGAAGTTCAGGCTCATCCCTCAGCGGGTTCTCAGCAGAGCAGGATCCCAAAAAGTCCTTCTCCCTTTCCCACCCCATGGCTCTCACCCCCTGCAGCGTCCCCATCCTGGCCTTGCTTGTGACGGTGAAGCAAGGGCTGTAAAAGCTGGGTCGATGCATGGACTGTTCCTGCCGGGCCGTTAAAGCTCCAGGAATGCCAGGATCCAGCTGGTCAAGGACAGGGAGCAAGAGGGAGGGACAAAATCCCAGGGGAAGCCTGGAGGAGGCCACACGGTCTCACAGGGCACGGCCAGGAGGTGACGGCACCAACAAGAGATTCCTCTTGGATTTTTTCTTGGAATTCAGAAGGAAGCAGTGCTGATGCCCCCACACCCTGCCCAGCACCTGGAAAACACATGGAAGGAAGATGGGGATGGGAAACTCCCTGGGGGAGGCTCAGTGAGCCTCTGTCCTTCCTCTGCCCCCTGGGGTGATTCCAGAGGGGAAAGGTCCTGTTCAGTGTCACCCTGGTGGGATGGGTGGGAGAAAACCCAGCTCAGCTTCCCTGGGGATCTGGAAGGACCCTGGAGATGCCCCCCCAGCCAGGCAGTGACTTTGAGGGTGGCTTTAGTTGTGAACTTTGCTGTCCCTCCCCGAGGCTGCTCTGTTTGATGTGTCCATGGCCCGGCTGTAAAGTTATCCATTGACTCGGGAAAACACAATTAAAGGCAGAAGGAGCCGCCGGGCGGGTTCTTCAGGCATCTCCGGAGCTCAGCTGAGGGTTGATTGTGGCACTGGGACACTCCTGTGGCCGCTGCTGGCTGTGGCAAAGCCACCCACGGGCTGCGACCCGGGGGCACAAATCCTGGCTCCCAGCACCCGCTGGAAAACATAAGGGAAGGCCCCAGCAGGGTGAATTTTGGGGAAGGTGGCAGAGAATGTTCCCGGTGGGAACGGGCCGTGCTCGCCGTGACAGCGGCCACGAGCGCTGCCCTTCAAACCTTCCCTTATCTCCTTCATCCCGAGGACTATCAACCCCTCGAGCCTCCCGCTGCAGCCCGAGCCATTAAAGTTAACCATTACCCAAAGCGAGTGTTTATTTGGGATAATCCAGGCCCGGGGGAAAGTGAGGGACGGGGGGAGGAAGGCTCTCGGTTCTTTTCTGCGAGATACAGCCCGTCCTGCGGCGCTGAAGTGGTGCTTGAACAAGATGAATGCTCAAACAACACCACGGCAAACAGAGCTGGGCTGGGGGAGCTCCGGCCACCGGGACACTCGGTGTCCCAGTCCATGGGGACATTCCCCCAGCCCATGGGGACACTCGGTGTCCCATTCCATGGGGACATTCCCCCAGCCCATGGGGACACTCGGTGTCCCATTCCATGGGGACATTCCCCCAGCCCATGGGGACACTCGCCATTCCCATTCCATGGGGACATTCCCCCAGCCCATGGGGACACTCGCCATTCCCATTCCATGGGGAGACTCCCATGGGGACACTCGGTGTCCCAGTCCATGGGGACATTCCCCCAGCCCATGGGGACACTCGGTGTCCCATTCCATGGGGACATTCCCCCAGCCCATGGGGACACTCGGTGTCCCATTCCATGGGGACATTCCCCCAGCCCATGGGGACACTCGGTGTCCCATTCCATGGGGACATTCCCCCAGCCCATGGGGACACTCGCCATTCCCATTCCATGGGGACATTCCCCCAGCCCATGGGGACACTCGCCATTCCCATTCCATGGGGAGACTCCCCCTCATCTCATGGGGAGCCTCGGTGCCCCCCAGCCCCTGGGGGCTTTGTCTCCTGCCAGTGTCCATACAAGCTTTCCGTGGATTTTGGCATCTCTGCGGAGAAATCCTCCCTTTCCCAATGATTTTCCACTCAGTTTCTCCAACTCTGTTCTATCTCCCTGCTCCCATCGGCCACGCAGAGGCAGCAGTGGGAGCCAGGACAGGGAATATCCACATCCAGACCCTTCCTCGGGTCCTAGAGGGGCCTCATCCACTGCCAGCCCCAAAGCAGAGGGATCCCAAATCCCAACCTTCCTCCAGACAAGTCACTGTGCCAGAGTAAAATTCCTTTTTCCCAACTCCCAGACTTTTTCCCTCTCCCTGGAGGTGAGGAAGGACAGGGACACCCCACAGCTTTTCAGCACCAGGATCTGAGCCCCGAACTGACCCCAGCACCGGGCAAACCCTTCCCCCTCCCGGCGGTGCCTGGTCCCTCCTGGGCACCGCGGCTCGGAGCCTTCGCAGAGCGTGCCAGGAAGGAACATTCCCGGAGCCATTCCCGGAGCCGTTCCCGGAGCCGTTCCCGGGAGTCACCGGCTGGCGTGCGGAGGGCTCACCTGATCCCTCTAATCCCCTAATCCATCACCAAGGAGACCCAGCGTTACCTGGCATGTGCGAGCAGAGGGGCCCGCAGAGGGAGAGCTGCGGCTGCTCCCCGTGCCAAGTCCCGCTTCGGCTCATCCCGGTGTTCCAGGGCTGGGGGATGGAGCCGGGGGCAAACCCCCTCCCCGCCACCCATTCCCACACCAGTCCCCCCAGTGCGGGCCCACTGGGATTTATCGATCCCTGCTCTCCTCAGCACCTTTGTCCGGCACGGCGAGGGTGGCGGGTGTCCCCTGGCACGTCTGGAGAACATGGGGACCCCAAACTGCTGCTTAGGGCGTGTCTGCTCTGCCCCAACCCCTCCTGCGCCCTCCTGGGATGCGGCTGCGGGACACTGGGAATGCGGGGATATCCTCTGTCTGGGGACATCCCCGCTCCAGGGCTTGTTCCTGCAGGGATGTCACCTCCTTCACCCAGAACAAGGACTCTGAGTAGCCTGGCCCTGTGGGAGGGGTCCTTGCCCGTGGCAGAAGGCTTGGAAAAAATCACCTTTGGAGGTCGCTTCCAACCCAAAAAATCTGGGAGTCTACAAATTGTTTTATCCTAAAAACGAATCCGTCTCCCTCTGGCAGCTCAGGAGGAGCCGACGCATCTGCCAAGGCGTGAGGAAGAGCAGGAGAATCTTCCTCCTTCCCACACCTCCACCCACCCCGGGGATGAGCCAGCCCTTCTCCCCTGGATCCTTGGCTTTCCCGAACCTCCTCCGGCTCCATCCCGGTTGTCTTCCCGCTCCATCCCGGCTCTCCCGGCTCCAGCTGTGGCGCCGTTCGCTGGCGCAGCGCTTGGGGCAGCAGAGCCCCGCGCTTGGCCGGAGCCTCGTCCTGCCCAGGCTGGGCTTTACCCGCCCAGGCTGAGCTTTCCCCGCCCGGGCTGAGCTGAATTTGCGGCCCTTCCACCCCCTCATCAGGTGTTTATCCCTCCCAGAGCCTCGGGAACGGTCCCTGTTTCCAGTGCCGAACATCCCGGAGCTGCCGTGCCAGGAGCACGCGTGGCCCCTGCGACTCTTCCCGGTGTTCCTGGCTCCAGGATTTTTGGGCAGGGAGGATTTGTATCCTCGCTCGGTGCTGGGAGGAGCCTTGCCCTGGGCTGGCCCTGCTGTGGTTACCCCGATCCATCAGGAGCAGGGACAGGATTCGCCGGCCATTCCAGGGCTCTGCTCCTCAGGGGGGGTGACCTCGCTGAAAAACAGCCCTGTCCTCGGATCCGGGCATTAGCTGGACACCGACCCTGTGGAAAATCCTTTCCGAGCTCACGGATCTCTCCAGACCTTTCACACGTTTGCTGGGAAAGGAATGGAGACCGATTTTCCTTGGAAAAGGGCTCCCAGAGGGGTCACAGACCCCGTGCCAGCACCACCGTCCCACAATCCTGAACTGCTCCAAGCTCCCAGGAAATCTTCCACCAGTACCAGACTAAAATATCCCCCACTCTGGATATCCATCCCCAAATCCCAGAGGCAAATTCCAGTGCCTCTCCTCTCCTGCCTCCAGAGGCAGCGCCAGCAGCTGGGATGGTGGCTGTGTATTCCAAGGATTCGCTCTGCCTCCACAAGGAGAACCCTCTGCAGCCCCCCAAGGTGTTTTGGGTTTTTTGGGGTGTAGAACCGGAATTCCCAACCCCCCCAGCCCAGGCAGCTTTTCTCACGTTGTAGGGACAGAGCTGTGCTGTTCCCAGGAATTGGCAGTGTCCTGGGAACTTAACCAGTGTGGATGTGGCACCTGGGGACGTGGTGGCCTTGGCAGTGCTGGGGGAGAGGCTGGACTGGATGATCCCAAAGGCCTTTTCCAGCTTCAATAATTCCATGGTTTTATAAGGTCCCTTAGAGGCTCTGAGCAGCTCCAGCTTTTCCCTGGAGAGCTTCCCACTGGAGAGAGGAGACATTGGAGACTCCAGCCTGCAGGGTTGGAGATCAAAGCCTTCCCAAACCTTCATCCCAGCGGGAAGGGGAGCAGGGAGGGCACATGGAGGAGCAGCAGCAGCTCTGGTGACCTTTGCATCCCAGGCAGGGAAATGCCAGCCCTGGCAGGAGGGATGGATTGCATCCCGACCTTCCCACAGCAGGAATTGCATCCCAACCTTCCCTGTGCCAGCCCCAGAGCAGGGACTGTATCCCAACCTTCCCTGTGCCAGCCCCAGAGCAGGGACTGTATCCCAACCTTCCCTGTGCCAGTCCCACAGCAGGAATTGCATCCCGACTTTTCCTGGCTCTTGCTGCTCCTCAGAGGTGCCGGGAGCTGGCCTTGATCGGATGCCGCTCTTGGCTTGGTTTGATTTATTTCTGGGTTTGTGCAGAGGGAGAGATAAATAAATATATAAATAAATAAACAAACAAACAAATAAATCAATCAATAAATCACCTCCCACCCCCGCCATCCCAGCTCCCTCCAGCTCCACAGGGGGATGGAAATCAGCTCCATCCTTCCTGCTCCTCTGTCTCCAGGCCATCCATCACTCCCTGCCCCCAGCCCAGGAGCTGTGGGGACAAAGCCACCCCCTCATTCCTCTTGTCCTGCTGACCCTGGACATCCCTGGGCTGGCTGGGTGCTGGGTGGATGCTGCTCCATGGAGCGGCCCTGGCAGTGACCCAGGCCAGGCTGGACAGGGCTTGGAACAGCTGGGAAAGTGGGAGTTGTCCCTGCCATGGCAGGGGTGGGATGGGATGGGCTTTAAGGTCCCTTCCCTTCCCTTCCCTTCCCTTCCCTTCCCTTCCCTTCCNGCCTCCGCTCCCGGGCACAGAGGAGGGACAAGGAGGCAGCTCCATAAATCAGGACTGCCGATCATTCCCTCGGCGTTTGCTGCCTGGGAATGCTGCGAGCACAGCCGGGCTCTGCTCCCGGCGCGTCCCGGCCCCGGCTGCTGCGCCCCAGCCCAAAGCTCCCCTTCTGCCCTGGGGAGCGCCCCCCGAGCCGTGCCCTCACTCCTGCCTGGCACAGGGTGCAATTCCCAGCGCCTCAGGGTGGGCATGGATGGCTCCCGAGGGATTCCCAACCGGCCCTGGTGGGAACAGCACGGATTGCAGCGGGACAGAGGAGATAGCCTGATAAACGAGAGGAATATTGGCTGTAGGAAAGGTGGTACCAGGATAAATGAGACAATATTTGCTGAGGGAAAGGTTTGGAACATGCCCAGAGCTGTCAGAGATCCAGGAAAGGTACAGACATGGCCTGGGGTTAATTGGTATTCCCTGGAGTTATTAAATCCACAAAAATCCCTGTTGGGTGACGAGCTGTGACTGGAGCTTCCCATTTTTGGGGGTCAGGGATGTGTCAGGTGTTTGCAGACTGATAAATTCCAGAGCTTTTCCTTTGGTTTACAGCAGCCCTGTCCAGATTCCCCCTCAGGAGCCATCCATGTCCATGGATGCTGCAAGTGGAAGGTGTCCCTGCCCACGGACACAGATGGGCTTTAAGGTCTCTCCCAATCCACCCTGCTCTGGGATTCTGGGGTTATCCAGCACTGTGGATGTTGCAGGGAAGGGGCCAGGGCAGACTGAGCCATTTCCTACAGGAGCTCAGCCTCATCCTTCAACACATCCACTCCAGTTTCCCATCCTCCACAAAGATCCTCAGAGCCAGACAGAGGGAAAAAAAAAATCTGCCAGCATTTCCACTGCAGAAATTGGATTTTTGTGAGTTTTTGCACCTCTGGGATGGGGAGGTTTTATTGTTTAGTGGGATGCCTGTGCACAGGGAGCATTCCTCACACACAAATCCATCATTTTGGGGCTCCCAGTGCATTCCTTGGAGCACAATCCCTTCCCAGGGAAAGAGAGGAGCAGCAGACGGGAGAACATTTTGAAGGATAAAATAAAGCTCAGCCAGTCAGGGAACCCTCCTGATCCCGAGTCTGGCTGCATTTTGGATGAGCTGCTGTTTTATGGATGGGCTGGGATGTGCTGGAGCCCCGGAGCGTGAGGACGCAGCGGCTCCGGGATGGATCTGAGCGCGCATCCCGCGGTGTCCAACGGAGCGAATGATTGAATCCATCCCATCAATCTTTCAGTGCCACCAGAGGAGCGTTCCTGCCTGGAGAATCAGTGCCTTGGAGCAGCAGGGAATGCGTTATCCCGAGGAATCCTGGGCTGGCTCCCGCCTGAAGACAGCCAGGAACACGAGAAGCCTCTTTGCTGCCCGGCTGTGGGTGTTTCACCCTGTAGGCTGGGATGTGAGGGACCCACACCTCCCAAAAAATTCCTCTCCGACCTGCAGGAGCAGCTGTGCTCATCTCGTGCTCCAGATGGAGAGGGAGAGCTGTGCACGGCCCTGGCAGTGTCCCAGGCCGGGGTGGATGGGACTTGGAGCAGCCTGGGACAGTGGGAGGGGTCCCTGCCCATGGCAGGGGGGGATGAGCTTTGAGGTGCCTTCCAACCCAAGCCATTCCATGATTCCATGACATCCCATGTCTCCCCCGTGGGGACACCGATCCCGTCTTTGGAGCCCCAACGTTCCCAGTGCCTCCTGCAGGTCCAGCACAACAAATCAGGGCAGCTCCCAAGCCACAGCAAAGCTCTGGAATGTTTGCAGGGAATGCTGTCCCATGGATGATGAATGTCCCCGAGGTTTGTCTGCTCTGAAGGGCACCTATAAAGGATTTAATAGAGGAATTTTATCTCTCCTGATAAAGTTCCCAGATGGGCTCAACGTTCTGGCAATTCCTCACATCCTTCCCACGCCGTGACTTTCCCAAGGACTTTTGCTGGGGACACTTTTGGCTCTTTCATCCCAAATCCTGTGCCCTGTCCCACTGCTCTGGATGGCCTGGATGGCCCCACTGCTGCCCCATATCTCCAGACAGCCCAATCCCAACCCCACCCTCTCCAGGTATCCCAGCTCTGCTCTGCGGTGGCTGGGAGTGTGTGATTCCATCTGCCAGGACCATCCCAGTCCCTGGAGGATCAGCTTTGTCCCCACCCCCCCAATCAGTTTTTTCTCCTGACATAAAACCCGACCTTTCTTCCTCCTGAAAATCCTCTCTGTGCCTTTTCCCTGCTTCCCAGAGGATTCTCCATGGGGCTCCTCTCTTGTTCCTGCTCCCACCATCTGCTCCGTGCCCTTGCCAGGGCAGCTTCCCACCATAAAGCCGAAGGCAGCACTGGGATCTTGGCTCTGGATCCTTCCCTGGCACACTCAGGGCTCCCTGCTCAGGACTCGAGCTCAGACATTCCCTGTTCCAACATTTCCCTTCAGCGTCTGTTTTGCAAAATGTCTTTCATCTTTAAAAAGAAAAAAAAAATCTCAATAAAATAATTCTCATTTCCCAGGGGACTGAAATTCCATCTTTTCTTAATCTTCGACTCCTGTGGTTTCAGGGATAATCCAGAATTTAGTGGAGGGTGTTTTTGCGAGCTGCTCCAGACTCCAGGTCTCAGTTTTCCTGCCAAGCAGAGACTTCTTTATCACTTTGCCTGGATTTTGGTTTCTTTGGATCATGGGATGAGTTTCCACCTTGGGAGCTTCCCCCTGGGCTGATTTCTGGTGCTGAAAACTTCCTGGCAAGTTTTCCCATGTCCCTGTGGCTGCTCCAGAAACGCTTCCTCATCTTTTGGGAGCATTATTTAATTACTCTGCAGCCACGGTGTGGGGTTGCTCCTGCATTTTAATGGCAGCCAGATCCCTCTGCACCTCCCCATCCTGATTTTCCTGCTTATTTCCTGTGGGAGATGTGGAATTGCCGCAGAATTATGCAGCATTAAGCAGGAAAACAGTGAGGTTTAACCAGGATCGGGATCTCTGCCCATCCTCAATGGCTCTGTGGCCAAGCTCTTCCCTCTGCAGGGGTTTTTCCAGTGAGGAAACTCCTGAGGAGCAGCCATGGGAAACTTGGGGATGAGGCTGCAAGGCTGTGATGGGGAAATGGGGACAGTGAGGAGAAGGAGTAAAGGGTGAGCAGGAATAAGGGATGAGCAGGAATAAGGGATGAGCAGGAATAAGGGGTGAGCAAGAAACCCTCTGGAGAATCAGAGGAAAGCGTTGGCCTCGGCCTGGTGAGGCAAATCCCTGCTGTTTATCATGAACAAAAAAGCTTGGAAAAGCCACCAAAACAGCTTCATTTCCCTGCAGTTTTCAGCAGGGGACCCATAATAATTTTCCTTATGCAGACAAAGTCCCGCGGGATTTTCCGGGCGTTAATGAAGCAGGAATGAAGCGATTTCATCCCTTCCATGCAGACAACAAATCCCTCTTTCCCCGCTCCCGATGAGCCCCACCCGTCATTCCCAGAGATGGGAAGGTGTGGGAAGGGGTGGAAATCCCTGTTCCCCGTTCACAGCCCAGGCTCTCAGGGCTCCCTTCCCCACCTCGGAGCCCCTCCCTGCTCATCCCGGGGTCACTTCCATGCCTTGGGGGATCCGGGGGAAACCATCCCTGAGGAAGGGTCTGAGTGGGACAGAAGGCTGTGAACCCCAAACTGCGCTCCCCGAGCCCCAACTTCTCCTTTCCATGGACTGATTTTCCTGGGAGCAGCAGGAGCTTTCCGGAGCCCGGAGAAGGGACGGGAATCCACAGGCGGGGCTTGGCTCTGCCCGAGGTGTTTGGGGACAGAGATGTTTATCGGGGGGATCATTTGGGAAGATCAGTATTCCTTTTTCCCATTCCTTGTGCTGGTGCCTCCCCTCTCTGGAGCCGCTCCTGCCTCTCCTGCCGCTTTAGAACAAACCCGAATCCATTTCCAATCCCGCTCCGGGCCATTAAGGCTCCCTGAGCACGGCTCTTATCGCGCTTGGCTGGCAGAGCATCCCGAAGGATTTAACTCCTGCCGGGCTGGGCGGGAGCATCCCCCTGCCCAGGATCCTTGGAATGTGGCCAAGAGCTGCGGGACCCCAGGGATGTCCTGTCCCCTCTCCCGGGCTTTGTCCCAGCGCTGCCATGAGCTGAGAGGCTGCAAATTGGAGATTTAGTCCCCAAATGTCCCCTCCCAAAAAAAGGGAAAATTGGGTTTGTTCCAGCTGGAAAAGCAGAGCTCCTAAAGGGAGCAGAGGATCCAGCCCATGGTGCTTGGGGGGGTTTTCCCCAAACCAGCAGATTGGGAAGCCCAGATTTGCTCCTGAAATTTGTTCAGATCAAGAAGAAATGAAAATTTTCCATTTTCCTGCATGGAAATTCCACCGAGTCCAAATACTGCACAGCCAAGTGAGGCAACCACTTCTTTCCCCACGGAATATCCCAATTCCTTTGTGGAATGCAGTGAAAGGAGCTCTGAGCTGCTGGGGCATTTGAGCCTGGAATCCCCAGGTGATGCCAGAGGGAAGCAGCTGAGGCCATGCTGGGAAGCAAAACCTCTCCAGCTTTCCTGGAGGGATTTGGTTGGAAAGGTTGCTTTTTTTTTCCCCCTCACAAATCCCAAGGGAAATAAAGTCCTTCTTCCCTTGCTGGACAATTCCTGGTCATTTTTATTTGGACCAGGTTTAAATTGTCCTGCCCCCAGCAGCCGATGACATTTGCTGCTTGTCATGCAATGTTCCAGGTAATTAATTGGTGTGTAATTAATTAATTAAGGGATAATGGCATTCAGTTATGGGAAGGCTGTTGCTGGGTAAGCAATGGCTTCCTGCTGCTCCAGGAAAGCCGAGGTATTTGTGGGAGATCAGTCCCGGGGGAAGCTGAGGGGTTTATTCCCTTGGGAAGGAGCTGTGTGTTGGTGATCTCCAACTCCTGCCCCTTCCCAGGACCAAATTCATGGAAGGAAGCTCTGCATGGACCTGTCAGGATCTGTTCCCACATCTTCAGCAGGTGGAAAACGTGATGGGAAAACTTTGGGAAGAGGGAAAATTTGGATCAGAGCACCTGATGTTTCCAGCATCACACAGAGGATCAACAGCAGGAATTCCCGGTTCCCAGTCCTGTGCTCAGGGGGAGTCAGGCTCTGTCTAAGCTTGGAATTCCTCTCCCTGACATCCAAGATCAAAGTCTGGGATCAAGTGGGCCTCAGTGTCCTCTTGGCTTTGGAGGAGAGTGCTGGAAAAGGAGGCATTTCCTGGGAGAGGAAGATAAATGATAATAAATTCCCCGAATCAAAGGGAGCAGAGCCCAGTTTTGAGTGCAGCAGGACAAATACTGAAGGACAAACAGGAACGAGTCATTCCCAGCTGTTCCTGCCTGTGGAACGAGCCCTGATGGGTGTGAATGTTCCAGGCACCTCTGGCAGCATCTGGAGAGGCTGAACGGGCCCAGGACCATGAGGAGGGGCAGCCTGAGTGGATCCTGCTGCCCCTGGAGAAGGGAGGATCATCCAAGGAGGATTCCAAGCTATTCCACAGCTCCTTTCCAAGTGCCAGCTGCATTGGCTGGTGCCCAGTTAAGGAGTCGTTCATTTAATTTTAATTTCCATTGAATTTTTGAGTGTGTGCAGCTCTCAGATTGGAAAATGCTTTTGAGTCCAGCATTTGTCACCTTCAGGCACCACCAGAGCCCTCCAGGAAGGAATCAGAAGGAATTCCAAGGCCTTCTGCCAGGAACATCCTCTCCTCCACCCCAAAATCCAGCCTGCCCCTGCAGAAATGCCCCTTCTTGCAGCTGGAGGCTGATCCAGGCAGGGAGAGCCTGGAGCGTGTCCTTGGGTGGGAGAAGCTGTGATTCCCAAGATCCTGAGGAGAGCAGGGCTGCCTGCAGGTGCCAGAGCCGCTCTGGGAAGGTTTGCCAGCTCCTCTTGGCACCGGCGGGGGCTCTGCAGCTCTGCTGAGGAGCCGTGGGCACATTCCAGATCCAGCAGCCCCTGGCTCAGCCCCTGCCTTGCTGTGCTGAGCCCCACGGGGTCTGTCTCCCGGGAACTGGGGATCCTGTGCTGGGATTGCTGTGAGGTTGGAGCCTGCTGCTGGCTGCCAGCTGTGCCCGTGGTCATCTCAGGGCTCGGGCTCTCCGTGCCCCTGTGAACACTTCCCCAAACACTTCCCTGAACATTTCCCCAAATGTTCCCCTAAACATTTCCCTAAACACTTCCATAACATTTCCCCAAATGTTCCCCTAAACTCTTCCCCAAACACTTCCCCAAACACTTCCCCAGACACTTCCCCAAACACTTCCCCAGACACTTCCCCAGACTCTTCCCCAGACACTTCCCCAAACACTTCCCCCGACTTGGTTCTGTATAAAAGGAATAAAACTGTGGCTCCGCTCTCCCCTTCCACAGCCCCAAGGGCCAAACAATTCAGGAAACTCCCTCTCCAAGCCATTTGTGGAGTTCTGAAGAGCCAAATTCCCACACCTTCCCCCAAGCCACGAGGAGACTGGAGTTCACTTCGGACACCAACTCCATTTTATTGTTTGAAGTGCCAGGAAAGTTCAGTCTCAGAAATGTGAGAATTTCTGCTGGCCCTGAACATCCCCCTGGACATCATTCCTTGTCCTACTCCCTCCAGCTGCGCCTGTGCCACTGAGGACGTGGAGCATCCCCTCGATGACCGTGGTGGGAACAGGCTTGGGACCCTTCCAACATCTGGATGGGCTTTATGAGCCACCTCCGCTGCTCATTTTGGGAGCATGGACAGCCTGTGCCTCTGGAGACACCCAACATTCATGGAGAACCTCATTCCCTGGGATGGGAACGGGGTCCCCTCTCAGAGCTGGTACTTCTTCAGCAGCTCGCTCTGCCACTGCCGTTTTTTGTTGGGAAAAGCCACCGGGATCTTGATCCTGCGGAATTCCTCGATGCACTTGCCCAGCTCGGACTGCAGCGCCTGGCGCTCCTCGCTGGTGGCCGTGGTGGTGGCCGCAGTGACCNGCGCCCGAATCAGCCACGTCCGGCCCCATCCCGGGGCTCTCCTCGGGCTCCGAGGCGTCCTCGGGGGCTGGGGAAGGAGAGCAGAGAGCAGAGTGAGGACTGGGAGATGAGGGAGATGAGGGAGATGAGGGAGATGAGGGAGAGGAGGGAGATGAAGGAGATGAGGGAGAGGAGGGAGATGAGAGACCTGTTGGGAATCCTTTTAAAACTACATCTGGTGGCAGAGATAGAAAACAAGGAATAAACTATTCCCATTTTCAATTTCCCACCCTACACTTTGCCCCCTGCATGGGAGTGGGAAATGTCAAGGGTGGTTTTTCTTTTTCCATGAAAACTTTGTAAGGACAGAGTTGGATTTTTTTTTCCCTTTTTCTTCTTCTTTTTTTGTTTTTCCATTTTGACATTTGCTGAGCAGCTCCAGCTCTGCCGTTGCTGGAGGTGGGAAGCAGGAATGTCATCCATCAGCAAGCAGAACCCTTGAAGGCTGGATTTTCTTTGGCAAATCTCTCCTGGAAGTTACAGGGATGAATCTTTGCCCCAAATTCTTTGAGTGATGGGATGAAGCCTCGAAGTTGCTTTAATCATCTTATCTGTGAACCTGGGAGCTGCTCTTGGGAAATGTGGAGCTGAGGCGGGGGANCCTCCACCTTTTTCAGGGATTTGGAGAAGTCCAGGGTGTTGGGGCGGGCTGGGGATTCCTCGGGAGCTTCTGGCCACGGCGGGGAGTTGGTGGGGCTGGGATCCTTCACCTCTGATGGAGCTTCTCCGTCCGGGACGGGCTCGGCCGGGGGTGGAGCCGGGAAGGGCTCGGCCGGGCCGGGCGTTCCTGCGGCGCTCCCAGCGCCCGAATCAGCCACGTCCGGCCCCATCCCGGGGCTCTCCTCGGGCTCCGAGGCGTCCTCGGGGGCTGGGGAAGGAGAGCAGAGAGCAGAGTGAGGACTGGGAGATGAGGGAGATGAGGGAGATGAGGGAGATGAGGGAGAGGAGGGAGATGAAGGAGATGAGGGAGAGGAGGGAGATGAGAGACCTGTTGGGAATCCTTTTAAAACTACATCTGGTGGCAGAGATAGAAAACAAGGAATAAACTATTCCCATTTTCAATTTCCCACCCTACACTTTGCCCCCTGCATGGGAGTGGGAAATGTCAAGGGTGGTTTTTCTTTTTCCATGAAAACTTTGTAAGGACAGAGTTGGATTTTTTTTTCCCTTTTTCTTCTTCTTTTTTTGTTTTTCCATTTTGACATTTGCTGAGCAGCTCCAGCTCTGCCGTTGCTGGAGGTGGGAAGCAGGAATGTCATCCATCAGCAAGCAGAACCCTTGAAGGCTGGATTTTCTTTGGCAAATCTCTCCTGGAAGTTACAGGGATGAATCTTTGCCCCAAATTCTTTGAGTGATGGGATGAAGCCTCGAAGTTGCTTTAATCATCTTATCTGTGAACCTGGGAGCTGCTCTTGGGAAATGTGGAGCTGAGGCGGGGGAATTTAAGCACCCAAATTCCCAGGAGGAGCCTCCGGCTGAGCTGGGGAATGAATTCAAATCCTTCTGTTCCTCTCCAGCATCTCAGCTCCCGGAGCATCCCGCGACTGTGGTGGGTTCAGGATAACATTTATTTTCCAAAGTTTTCAATTTTAAATCCCATTATTCCTGTCTGAGGCACAGAGAACTGTTCAGGGCACCAGGCTGAGAGCAAAGCCAGGTTTTCCTGGGAATGGCTCCTGAATATTCCTCCTATCCCTCCATCCTGGTGTCCTTTGCGTGGTCTGGCAAGGTTACAAACACACAACCTCCACACTCCTGAAATCTCCCTGCTCTTAATCCCAGAATCCTGGAATGGTTTGGATCTCATCCCATTTATTTCAAACCTGGAAGGAAAAAAGCCTCTGGAATAAAGCCATGGAAGAGGAACAGGCTGACAAGAGCCCAGCTCTGCTTCTGCCCATGGAGGGGCTTTTCCTCCAAAGCCCAATTGGCCACCTGGGCTGGGTTTGGAGAATCCTTCAGGATAAAAAAAAAAAAAAAAAAAAAAAAAAAAAAAAGGGTGAGAATCATAGAGTAATGGAATTATGGAACTCAACCATGGAATCGTGGAATGGTTTGGGTGAGAAGGGACCTTGAGGCCCATCCAGTGCCACCCCTGCCCTGGCAGGGACACCTCCCACTGCCCCAGGCTGCTCCCAGCCCCAATGTCCAGCCTGGCCTTGGGCACTGCCAGGGATCCAGGGGCAGCCACAGCTGCTCTGGGCACCCTGTGCCAGGGCCTGCCCACCCTCACAAGGAACAATTCCTGCCCAAGATCCCATCCAGCCCTGCCCTCTGGCACTGGGAAGCCATTCCTTCCAGGACCTCCTATAAAATCCCTCCCTGGTTATTTTGGGAGAAGCTGGGTCTCTGCAGCAGATGGGAAAGGCAATCCTGGAGCCCGATGGAGGGTGAGCTGCAGATCCTTCGGGATCACCCAGGAATGGCCAATCCCCCCTGCCCATGGGACCTTCCCTGGGATGGAAGCAGCGAGGGAGAGCAGCAAATCCCGAGCTGTGAGCCCGGGCCCGAGCTCCTGTCCCTGTCACAGCCTCTGGAATAACAAAGCTCTGTCCCGGAGCCGCGGGGTGGGGACAGCGTGTGCTTCCCGCAAAACCTGCGGCAGGAGCCGATAATTGCCCCCAGCAGGATCCCAGCGGCTCCGCGGGGCTGCTCGGAAGTGTCGCTGCTGAATTTAATTGCAGCTCTGAAGCACGAGTGGCACCAGGGAAGGAAAACCTGTGGGAGAAAGGATCAGAAAAATCAGCCGGGCTGATCCCTGTTCCCAGCCCTGCCGCTGGATCGGGGGTGTCCTTGGATCATCGGGGGGTGACACCCCCTTAATGCCAGGCAGGGGCTGCTCCTGCAGAGCTCGAAATGAGAGGAAGGATAAACCTGAGGAAAAACTGGGATGTTTATCCAGAGCTACAGGAAAGAGGAGGCCCTGGAGCTGCT
The DNA here is from genome assembly GCA_013397235.1 of Lanius ludovicianus. Taxonomy (NCBI): domain Eukaryota; kingdom Metazoa; phylum Chordata; class Aves; order Passeriformes; family Laniidae; genus Lanius; species Lanius ludovicianus. The sequence continues at coordinate 51,924 of VYXG01007279.1, forward strand.
CCCAGGGCTGGAGCCCCTCTGGAGCCGGGATGGGAGAGCGGGGGGTGCTCACCTGGAGAGGGGAAAGCTCCAGGGACACCTCAGAGCCCAAAGGGTGTCCCTGCCCATGGAAAGGATGGAACTGGATGGGCTTCAAGGTCCTTCCATCCCAAACCATTCCGTGTTTCTCTTCCACGGCTTTATTTCAGCAGCTCTCTTCCCACCAGCGTTTAAATGGGCAAACCAGGAGCTGCACATGGCTTGGGGTGCACCAGGAATGACTCAGTTCCTTTACAAGCTTCTTAAAATTCCTTCCAGCCTCTTAAACTCGGGTGGTGTGGGCCAGAAAATGATGGATAAAATTTTCCAAATGAGCTGGAAGTGCATGTTGGGTTTGGGAAGTGTGGGCAGGGGGTATCCAGGGTGTATCCACAACATCCCAGTGCCCAATCCAAACCAGCTGCTCCCGTGAGTGCTCCTGGATCCCGTCAATCTCAGGACCTGACTCTGCCTGGACTGATCTGTTTTATGGGATTAATCCAGCCGGGAAGGGCACTGGGAGCTTCCTGTGCAGCTGGGTCCATCTGCTCCGGTACCCAGGCCCTGCCACAGAGCCCTGGCAGTGCCAGTGATCCCTGCTGGATCCCAGGAGTGCCGATCCCTTGGCAGGGGCACCAAGCTCAGGTGCACAGAGTGGTTGGAGTCCCAAACTCATGAGATGGCAGAAAACCCGGCTCGACTCTCCCTGGATTCCATTCTTTCCTGCTGTTGGAAAAGCTCAGCAAGAAGCTGGGAAAAAAAATCCAAACAGCAAAAAACACCTCTTGAAAGACCTTGGGAAAGCAATCCAGATTTTCCTCTGTTGTACAGGTGCTGCCAGGAGGAGGCAAGGTGGGAGCAGGGATTTCAGGGATTATTCCGAGGGCTGAGGTTCCTTGGAGTGAAGGTGCAGCTGCCCAAGGTGGAGGAAAGCTGGACACTGGTACCTGCTGGCATTGGTTCCCTGTGTTCCATGGATTGTCCATGCCCTGGAGGGTCCCTGGGTGGGCAGGAGCTCTGTTCCCCAGCTCCTGCCGGGTTCTCTGTGAGGAAAAGATTGGGAATTGCATAAACGATGGCGATGTCCTCACAAACCTCAACCTGTGGGCATGGGGCTCACAGCTCCATCTTTTATAGGAATCACGGAATCCTGGAATGATTTGGGTTGGGAGGGACCTTAAAACTCATCCCATCCCACCCCTGCCATGGGCAGGGACCCCTCCCACTGCCCCAGGCTGCTTCCAGCCCCAATGTCCAGCCTGGCCTTGGGCACTGCCAGGGATCCAGGGGCAGCCACAGCTGCTCTGGGAATGTGTGCCAGGATCGAGGTCCATGTAGGGATAAAGTGATTGCAGGAAATGCCCCGGAGATCCCTCATCTGAGTTAAATCAGCGTTTGCTGAGTGCCTGTGGATATCCACACGCTGCAGGAATGGCTGGAATGTGGGAAAGCCTCCAGCCTGGAATCCGCGGCTGCGTTGCCTCATCCATGGAAGTGTCAAGGGCTTGGAGCAGCCTGGGACAGTGGGAGGGGTCCCTGCCCATGCCAGGGGGGGATTCGGTGACCTTTAAAGTCCCTTCCAACCCGAAGCAGCCTGGGATTCTATTCCATGACTCCTGAGCATGGGAGAGCCGCATCTCGGCGGGATCGGGCATGGGATGCTGCGTAATCCAACATTTTTATCCTTTAAATCCGCCTGTCCGTCGGGACTGGCAGATGGAGATCCAGCTCCAGCCACCTTTTGTCATCCAGGACTTCAATCCCTTGGAGCTGGAACAAACCTGCCCGAGGTTTTTGTGCCTTTAATTCCCAGCCAGCTCCCGCCGGGATCTGAAGCAGCTCTGGCCACTCCGCCCCCTGAGCGAGCCGATATCCATCAGCACCTCATTACTGCTCCCGGTTCATCCCGCCGCGCCTTTCATCTCCAATTCCTCCTGGTTTTCCTGGTTTCCTGCCCTCCCTGGAGCTGGCAGGGCTCACCCCAAGGGCTGAGGGAGGGGAGCGGTGTTCGGAACTGGAATTTTGGCTGCCTTCTTCACAGTTGATCCCTGCAATTCAATCCATCCCCTGTGCAGCTGCTTTTGTTTCCCAAACATTCCCTTTTTGGTTTTTTGGGAGCTCTGCTGTTAGTTTTAGGCTGTTTCCTGTGGCTCTGTGCAGTCCAAGCATTTTCCTCCCTTATTTTTGTCCATGTATGTAAAATACACATTTAGAAGTGGATATTCCCCCTCACTGGTTAATTTAACATCTGCTCTGACCTGCTCCAGGTCTGGCATTCCCAGGAAAACGGGGAAAAGAGCAACACACCCCATCTCCAAAGGCCTCCCAGATCCCATCTCCAAAGGCCTCCCAGCTCGCTCCGTTCTCTCCATGTTCAAGGAGTTTTGCTCTTCCCAGAGCTGGGATGCTGCAGCTCCTTGCCAGGTCCTCCAGGACGCAGGGATGGAGTCAGCGGGAGGAGCTGTGGGAGCCTCTGGAAGCGCAGCCAGCTGAGGGTGCTGATGGCCAACAGCTGTCCCACACCAGGACTTTGCGTGACCACTTGATTGCCTCACTCTTTTCCAGAGCAGCCACTCCAGCTTTGTGGCCAGGACGGGAATTATGATGGATTCAGACACCAGAGGTCAAATTCCGGTGACGGCGCAGAGCCCTGGGATGATGGGAGGGATGATGGGAGCCGCTGGAAGCGGAGCCAACGGAGCCATCCTGCTTTACATCAGCACAACATCTGCCTGGGGTGGAGGGCTCGGGGCCACGTGGAGCAAAAGCAGCTTTCCCTCCTTGCCAAGCAGATCCCTTTGGATAACCCTTTATTCCCCAAAAAGTTTTTCCAGGCCTGGAACAGCTGCTCGGGGCAGGGGTGGAGTCCTCGTACCTGGAGGGATTTAAAATCCGTGGGGATGTGGCATCTGGGGGCGTGGGTAGTGCCACATCTGGGAATGGGTGGGTGATGGTCTTAGGGGTCTTTTCCCACCTAAATAACTCCATGATTCTGAGACCTGCCTATTTGTTGGGATTAGTGATCAACTGTGGGGATGGCAAAGCTTCGCTGAGAATTCCTCCAAGAGGAGCAGCTCCTGGTGGGCCTGAGCTGCATCCCACCTAGGAGGGCTGGTTCCCACCTGGGAGGGCTGATTCCCACCTGGAAGGGCTGGTTCCCACCTGGAAGGGCTGGTTCCCACCTAGGAGGGCTGGTTCCCACCTGGAAGGGCTGGTTCCCACCTGGGAGGGCTGGTTCCCACCTGGAAGTGCTTCTGGCTGGTCTCCCTTGAGGTCCAGGATGGGCTCAGAAGAGGACATGGGTTTTTTGGGGCTCTGCTCCGGTTCTGAAGGCTCGGGAACAGGCAGGCTGAGCCAGGAGCTTCCTAAAAATCAACACCCAAAGGAGAAAATCTTAGAAGGGAAATGACACAGAGGGAACGTGGGAAGAGGTGGTGGATGGGAATAGAATCCAAAGCACCTCACGGAGCACCATGCGGGGTTCCCAGGAATGATCAGGAAAACTCCCAGTGCTGCCCAACCCCTTCTTGGGGTGCTCCTTCAGCTCTGGGCAGTGCCTGTAACCACATCCCACATTTCCCACCAGGTGTTGCTGCTCCTCCTGCTTTGCTCCTGCTCTCCTGCCTTTTTCCTAAGCCTTTCTCTCCCTGGCTTTCCAGAGAGTGCCTCATTTACGTGGATTTCCGAACAGGGAGGAATACAAAGTGTTTATCCCAAACTGGGATTAGTGCCGCAGCTTTCCCGACATTTCCAGGCAGACACTTCCGTTTGCCACATGGCCTGGATGAGGCTTTGGATCCAGCTGTGGTTCCTGCCCCATCCAAGGGATTTGCCTCTCCATGACTGAGCATCAGAGCGGGATCATCCCACTGGTAAATCCCGTGATTGTTCCAGTTCCACAGCTCTTCTCAGCAGGCAGAGAGGGAATCACGGAGTCATCACTCAGAAAGGTCACCCAGGACACCTCCACTGTCCCAGGCTGCTCCAAACCCCATCCAGCCTGGCCTTGGACACTTCCAGGGATCCAGAGGCAGCCACAGCTTCTCTGGGAATTCTATCCCAGCCCTCCCAGCCAGGAATTCCTTCCCAGTATCCCATCTAACCCTGCTCTTCCAGAGGTGGACTTCGGCCAAGGCCGCCCTCATTTGGGACACAACCAATCCTTCTCCACCCAGCCATGGAAGCAGGGGATGGAACAGGCTGCTCCAGCTCCCCAAACCCCCACAGCTCAGCAGGATTCTGTGTTTGGTGGTTGCTGGAAACCAGGAATTTGCCCAGGGAGAGCCCGGCCAGGCTGGATCTCCACAATCCAGAAGAAAATGCTCCCTCCAAGGGATGGCAGCGGGATGCCATGGCCTCCCTCACTAACTGTGGTTCCTGAGACAATTCCTGACCCTTCCCAGGCTCCAACCAGGGCCTCCTGCTTCCCAGGACCGCCATCCTCCTCCAGAGGCTCTGTGGCCACCACCAGAGCAGCTGGAAACGTTCCATTCCTAATTCCAACCAATATCCCAGAGCGGCTGGTTTTGCACCCAGTTACGTCCCAAAGTCCTGCAGGAGGGAGTCTGAGCTGAATTCCATCCCAGTGGGGCATTCCAAAGCCTTTTGGGATGAGAGGGCGGAACAACAACCAGACAGGACGTGGGAAAGCAGCTCGGAATGGAATGGAAGGCGAAGGGGAAGGGGAAGGGGAAGGGTTTTCCATGGAATAAGAACAACGCTGAGAGTCCCTCGTTTCCTTTGAACCCCTGGGATATTCCCAAACATTCCAGCAGAGCTCCAGGGCTCTGGGTTCCATGTGCTGACCCGCTGCCGGTGCTTATTAAAGATTTAAAGGCCAAGCTGCCAGCGCCTCTCTGGGCTTTTCCTCTTATAGCTCTATCCCTCTGGCTCTAATAGGATTGGGAAGAGCAGGCAGGGGCTGGAGCAGCGCCAGGAGCCGAGGGAGGCTCTGTTCCTTCCCGAGGCTTTGCACACCTCGGCGGAGCTTTCCGGAACTTTGTTCGTCTTCCAGCACCTCCCCTCGGCTCTCTGGGGTTTTGGGTTAATCCCTGGGAAAGTGGGAGCAGGGGAACTGCTCTGTCCTGGTTTTCCCTCATCCCAGGGACAACGGAACACCCTCCCTGTGCTGGCTGATCGTGCTCTGCCCCACCGGAAAAACGACGTTAATCCCATTTTATTTCAAATTCCAGCTGGGCACTTGCTGCTGTTCCCGGTTTTTATGGACTTTTTGGGATAGAGTTCCAACTTTGCCTGCAAAGGACCACGCTGATATCAAAATCCCTGCCAGCATCACTTTTCCAGGGATTAAACTTCCTTTTTTAGGGATGGATCCTATTAAAAAAAAAAATCCAAAGGCATTTTGCCATGGTGTGAACTGGAATTCCTTCAGAACCTGAGCAAACCCAGGCCAGTTTTGGGATACAGTTAAGGTTAAATCTGTGGAATTAAAGGCCTGCTTCATCCCAGTTTTTCTTTCCATTTCTATGGGATATTTCATTCCCTCATGATCCTCTTTGGTTAAATTAATTAAGTTTGGGAATCCTGCAGATCCATGGATGCTGTGCCAGGGCTGGACAACCCTTTCCACAAATAAATATTTCCTAAAATCCACCCTAGACCTCCCCTCGATGCCATCTCTGATCACCTTTGGAGGACAGTAAATCCCAGGATTTGGGAGGATTCCAAAGCCACCCCTGGAAGGCGTTGGCTCAGCTCCACTTCCAGCCTCAAATGGGCGTTGTCCAAGAGACGGATTTGGGGACATTCCATGGAGGTGGTGGAAGGGATGGGAGGAGCCACCAAGCACTGGGACACTTGGGAATCCCGAGCAGCACAGAGCCCCCTCCCATCCTTGGGATTCCTCCTTCCCCACTCCCAGGTTTTTCCCAGGCCATCCTTCCCATGGATTTACCTGGAAGGCTGCAGTGCCTGGAGAGCTGCCTGGAGAGTTGGCCTCGTGCGATGGGACCTGCAAACAAAGGAGAAGGTTTGGACCTGGATCCATGCTCCGACATCATGGAATTCTGGTGGCCTCCCTGCACACCCACACAGCCCCGTGGGGGTCTGGATCCTGCTCCAAAATTGGGGAATTCTGGTGTTCCACATCCACACCCCCACTGGAGTGGGGTGCAAGGAAAACGAGCGCTGGGGTTCTGTCCCATGAGAAAACATTTCCTGGGATTTTCCCCGTGGATGTGCCATGAGCCCAGGTTTTATGGTGCTTTCCCAAAATATCTGGGCTCCTCCCAACCTTTCCTGTCTTTGGAAGTTGGGAGTAACCCGGCTGCCCCTTAATCCATGGAAAAGTTCTCCAGCCCAACCCCATCCCCACTTCAGCAGGAAATGCCCCTGCATCGGAAAAAAACGGGAATTGTTGGAAAGGGATTTTTGATCCAAGATGTCCCGTAGGAGCAGGGACAATGTCCTGGTGCATTCCTTTCCACAGGATAAGGAAGATTTGGGGTCAGATCAAGCCTGGGCGCTGCAACAGCCCAAGTTTTCCCCACCAGAAAAGCAAAGGAGCCGCCCCTGTGCTCCTTGGAAGCCTGAGGAATATTCCCTGCTTTCCATCCCGGAAAGCCTTAGCTGTAAAACGGGATCAACAACCTGTTTTCTGCTTGCAGGGAAGGAGGGAAGGCCCAGAGTCATTCCCAAACGCTTTATTAATTGCATGGCTCTTGTTGGAAGCAAAGGGGGCTGGAATGAGGGGGCTCTGCCTGGTTGGAGCCCGTTGCTATTGGAGTTTTCCCCAAGAACACCACGTGGGGAGGGAGGTGAAAATTACATTTGACCCTGAAATATTGTTGGAAAGGGGGAAATTGGGATGTTCCATTTGGGAGCTGCAGGAATAAACACCTCTCTTTTTTTTTTACCAAAAAGAGGGATTTTTCACACTATTTCCTGCCCTTCCTGAGAAATTTGCACTTGGCTTTAATTAACTCTCAAGCTTCATTAATGATCAGTTTGGCACCGGTCATAATGAATCCCAAATGTGCATTTTTCCATGGAATAAATGGTTCACCTGAGCACATTTGCCAGTTCCATTTAGGAATTGTGGCTGTGTATTAATTAAATTGAAATCACAATTAAAAGCAGAATTAAAAACCCCTCTAATAAACACGGAAAAAAGATCCCTTGGCTTTCTGTTCAGTCCACAAATTCATGGATAATGGAGAGCAGTTACTCCATTTTCCTGAGGGCTTTTGGATAAAGGCCATCCAAGAGGCTTTTAAGGAAACTCTGGAGCCAAGCGGGGATTGGTGAACTTCCAGCGTGGATTAAAAGCTTCTTCAGGGAGAGAAAAGGAGGGATGGAATCAAGAGTTCCTTCCCAACACATAAATCATGGAATAATGGGATGTTCCCAAGAGGCCAGCCCTTGGGTCATTTCTAGGTGGGCCAGGGCACAAAATCCCTGCTGTTTTTTCCTGATTCGAGAGCTTTCCAGGTGTCCTTTAACACCTTTTGGATCTGATTTCAGGACACATCCAGTGCTGGGATCGTATTCCCGAGGAAGGATCAGCAGGAGACGCCTGGGAAGGGAAAAGGTGGGAGGGGGATGGAAAACTCCAAAACCTCAAGGGATCAAAGCCTCTGGATCAGCCTCTGCCCATCCTCAGACTCTCTCTCCCTACAACTCATCCTGAAGAGAGCAAGGACAAAACCAGGATGTTTTTTTATCCTTGAGTATTTATTTTTTTTTTTCTGGAAGAATTAATCAGGAAATTGCAGCACTCCAGGCTTTAAAGTTGGAGTTAAATCCCTTTAAACCAGTGGCACCGAGCTCCCGTTATTTAAATAATGGCTTGGGATTTTTGTTTGATGTGATTTTGGTCTTCAGAATCAAAAAAAAAGGAAAAAAGAAACCCCACAAACTGAATAACCAACCAAAAAACCTTCCATGGGTCAGCAGGGACGAGCTGCTCTGAGCACTCCTGAGATGCTCCAGCTCTTCCCAGCCCCCTCCAACGTTTCCATCCAAGATCCAATTAATTATCTGGGAGTACACGGAGCTGCTGATCTCATCTGGGATGTCCATGAGCACGGCAGGTCGCAGTGACCACTCCGAGTCCCAGATATTGGACACTGGGAAGGAATTCTTGGCTAAGTGGGTGGGAGGCACCTGGATGGAATTCCCAGAGCAGCTCTGGCGGATCCCTGGATCCCTGGCAGTGCCCGGGGCCCGGCTGGACGGGGTTTGGAGCAGCCTGGCACAGTGGGAGGTGTCCCTGCCAGGGCAGGGGTGGATGGGATGGGATTTAAGGTCTCTCCCCATCCAAGCCATTCCACGATCCCGCGCTGCCCCCACATCCCGGGGGGGGAAGGAGGGAATGCCCAGCCGGGAACGGGGCTCTCCCGGCAGGAACCAGCCCTGCTGGGATGCCAGCAAAGCTGGGAGCAAAGCGGGGAACACGGAGAGGATTCCTGGCTCCTGCCAAGCCTCGGTGGCAGCAGCCGGGACAGTTTGTCCTTCATTTCCATGGCACTGCTGGGTGACCTCAGCTCCAGAGGGGGAGGGGGGAGGGAGGGGAGCCGCTCACGGTGGAGATCCCGGGTGCCAAGACCTCATTCCTCATCCAGATACACATAAATCCCACTGAAAGGAAGCAGCTGCTCTTTCCAGGGTCTGGAAAAGCGCGGTTTGCTGGGAGGGGGGATTAAAACCACTCCTAAATTTCAGGAATGGGGAGGAGCGTTTGGCATCCGCACCTTATCGCAGCCCTGCAGTGCCCGCTCCTGCTCAGCTTTCCAGCCTGCTGGAAGTGCTTTCCTGGCCCCTTTTGCTGCCTTCGGGAAGACCGGGAATCCTTCCAAACAAGGACCTGGGGATCTCAGTTCCCCTGGAGCCAAATTCCAGTTAAAAGGTTGCAGCGTGGGGTTAATGGGGTTCCTTTGTGTTCCCCCGGGGGTTGTGTTAAATCCCCTTCAGGCACTCAAAGGTCAAAAATAATAATTTGGAAATAAAATGGGGAATTTGGCTGCGCCCTCGCTTCCCTCAGGTTTGGAGCTGCTCCGTTAAAGGGGCTGAGGTCGGACGGGATATTCCGGGGATGGAGAGCTGGGAAAGCGGCTGTGGATTTAAAAGGTGCAAATGCCGCAGGAAAAATCGGGATTCCCAAACGCCAGAGAGGCTCTGGCTGCTCCAAAATCCCTGCTGGGACCTCTTGGAGCGACGGGAAGCTCCGTGCGCGCTGTGGGATCTCGGGGAGCAGCCGGGATCCCTTTCCCCGGACCAGGTCATTTTTAGGGTGCCAGGTTCCTGCTGCCACCCCCGCATGCCAAGGCGATCCCGTGGGATCCAGGGAACCCCCCTTTCCTGGGGAGCGCTTGGGGTCCCCGGCGGCGATGGGGAGCGGGGGAAGCTTTGGTGGCGGGAGGTTGCGAAACGATTTCCTGTTTTCTCTCTTTCCTCAGTCAATGCAGGCTCCGCTCCTCAAACGTCGCTTTTACCCTGTCCCTGTCCCCTGTCACCCCATTCCTTCACCCTCAAACCCGCCCCTCCACGCACATCCCGGCTCAGCATCCCTGCAGCTGGAAGAGGCCGCTCCCCTGGCTCCTTAATGGCATTTAATCCGTGGAGTTGATTAAAACGGTCCATTAACAGCAAATTAGGGAGTAATGGGAATGACGGCTCTGCTCGGGGAGCAATTCCAGGGAGAGGGCACAGCACCGAACGAGCTCTAATCCCTCGTTCTGCCGGAGAGGGGAAGGATTTGGGTTTATCCCGGGGTTTTTTTTGGCTGGAAGTCTCAGCCCGGAGGAAGCGATCCCCAGGTGGGGCCAGGCAGAGCAACTCGGGGGGATTTATTGATCCTGCCTGGTTTGAGGCGGTCAGAGAGGGGAAAGTGCCGGATGGGGCTTGGAAAACCCTGGGATAGAGGAGGGGTCCCTGCCCGATTTTTTTCCCGATCCAAACCCCCGTGAGTTTAGAACAACGTTCCATGGTTCTCTCTGTGCTTGGGGTTCCAGAGGTGGGCAGGCCGTGTTTCAGCAGACCAAGGGTGGGTTTCAGCAGACCGAGGATTTCACCACCTCCAGAGGTGGGGGAATACCCATTCCACGGCTCCCAGGAGAGCTGTGCCCTCCAGAACATCCTAGAAAGCTCTCAAAGAGCTCCTTTTCTCACACTGTGGCTGGGGAAACTGAGGCAGGGCCAGCTGGGTGAGGCACAAGCCCCACTTTGGGGTTGTTTCGCTGTCCTTTTGGCTTCTCCAGGTCCCCACAGCTTCCCTGGCTCCGTGTTCTCCTCATCTGATCCCAATAAACACTCCCTATCTGGCTGATCCCAAAGCATAAGGCTGGGCTAAGGAAAACTTGATTTTTTTCCCTTTTTTTCCAGTTTCCTTTATTTATTTTTTTCGTCTTTGATCCTCAAACATTTGGGCTTTGTTTGGGTTTTCAGGGCTGGGCCCTCCCTTGTCCCGGAAAGGGCCCCAAACCAAAGCCAAACAAACCTCGATCCCTGTAGGGGCCATTCCTGAGGGCTTGGACTCGATGATCCCTGTGGGCCCTTTCCATTTTGGAATATTCCACAGTTCTGAGCGTGTGGGAAATCAAAGGCTGAATTTTGAGGGAAAAAATCTGATTTTTCAGATGGTTTTTCTTGTGAAGTGGCCCCAAAACCTGCAGCCCCTCATGGCTGCTCCTGTGGGAAGGGGCTGCTCTTCCCTGGGGGAACATGCCAGGGATGTCATGTCCAGGGAACAAGGTGCTCCTCCTCCTGCTTCCCACAGGCATCCTCGGAATGATGGGGCAGGACCACGACAAGGCCAGATTCCACCTCCCTTCAAAATCCCAGATCATGGAATCCCAGAATCCTGGACTGGTTTGGGTGGGAAGGGAGCTTAAATTCATTCCTATGGGAGTTTTTTGGGGTGGGGGAGTGAAGGAAGGGTTAATCCTTTAAGGATGCTGTTGGCAACGTGGGCTCTGCACCCTGGTGGATTTATCCTACCAGGATTTATCCTGGAGAAGGGAAAGGAGGGACAGCAAACATTTGGGGTGCAGAGGCTGTGCCGTGACCCCAAAGTGATTTAGATGGAATCTGGTTTGGGTTATTTCCTGGAACTTCTTTGCCTCGGATCCTGTCCAGCTCCCCTGGAGCAGGGAGGGGGACAATTCCCAGCCACCCATCACCTGGAATGAAGGAAAGCCTTTTGGACTGCCAGAGCCTTTGAAGAAAACCATCTGGACATCCCCAGGTCCCCGAGCCCAGCCTGCTTAAGCTCAGCACAAACTGTCAGTGCAGGCAGAACGAGATTTATTTGGCAAATTCTCCAGCACCCACGGGGATCCAACACATCCAACAGCTCCCAAAACTTCCCCGGGACCTGGACACTCCCCTGCCTTCCCTGTCCTGCTCCCCAAGCCCCAGGGAGGCCCAGAGGTCCTTCTGTGGTCAGAGCACAGCAGCTGCAGCTGCTAAACTGAGCCTAAGCCCCTGTTTTGTTAAACCCCTCCTAGAAGAAGCATCCAGGCTGCGCTTTCTGCATCAGGAATTGGAATATTCCCCCTTCCTCTGGTGGTTTTTCCCAGGGCTGGATGTCCATGTTGTTAAGGGGAGTTTTGGGGGTTTATTTTTATAATTGATTAGATTTTGGCCGGCTTGGAGGGAGCTGGGATCAGCCTGGGATGGTGGGAGCTGTCCCTCTTTTTGGCAGGGGGTGGGACCAGACTGGATGAGCTTTGGGGACCTTTCCAAGCCAAACCTTTCCCTGCTTACTTGAGAGAGGAAGAGTTTGGCTCCAGCTTGCAGCTGCTTCCCCTTCCTGTGCTCCTCGATCACCAAACCCTTTCTATCTCAGCATTCCAGCAAACCCCTTGAATTTTTGTGGTGGGCTGTCCCAGCCTGCCATGGCAGGACGGGATCTGGGGACTGGGACTGGGATTTTTGTGTCTCCCTCTAACCTCTCTTTGTCCTCTTCCCGGTGCCATGGGATTGAGCTGCTCCATCCAGGAGGGGGAGAGCTCAGCTCTGGGACTCCCCTGCCACCAAAGGGTCCCCTCAGAGAGGGGCTGGGGACAGACTGAGGACACAAAGTGTTTCCAGATGTTCTCCAGGGGTGGCAGGAGCCCCTGATGGAGACAGACGGGATTTGGCTCTTCCTCAAGCCCGGTTTTTGTGAGGAGCAACCTGCAATTTGTGGGCAGGGAACGCAGATCCAGCCTGAGCTCCGGCTCTGCCTCCTTCCCACCAGGGGCTTTATTTTGGGACAGAGGATTTTCTGGGAATCTCAAGATGAAAGGCTGGGTTCTGTCTCCCCTTGGAAGGCAAACACCCTTGGGAAGCTGGGAGCTCTTTCTGGGAGCATTCCTTGGAGTGTGCTGGGCTCTGTGGTGGGAGCAGGCGCCTTCCCGAGGGATCCACGCTGGATCTGCTGCTGGAGACCCCCTCGGGGTGTCATTACCTTAAATCCCATCCCAAACCCATCCCAAACCCCATCCCAGCCCCCGGCTCTCGTTCTTAGCAGGAATAGAAAAGCTGCTGAGTGCTCAGTGCAGGGCAGATTAAAATAATCCCAGGGATCCCTCCCGGCCCGGTTTTCCCGGACAGAGTGGGTAATCCCCCCTGGCACGTGCCAGCCGCCCCTGCTCCAGGTGTGCTCTGCCCTCGGAGTGCCAGCGTTCCCAGGGATGAGCTGGGGCATCCCAAACCTCTGGAAATGCAGTGGGTGGGGAGGATTTCTGGATGGAGCTCCTGGAAAAGAGCAGGATGCTCCCACCAGCACCTCCAGCAGCACCTGGAGCGGGCTGGAGAAGGAAGAGCAGGGTCCTGTCCCCTGGGTGTGAAGGAAAAATCACCTCCAGGTCTGAATCCAGCAGGGAAGGAGCTGGACAGGGCTGGATTTTCCCAAGGGACAGCCTGGGGGTGGGAGATGCTCAGGGGGAGCACAAGGAAGGGACAAGCAGAGCAGGTCTGGGTGCTTTGGACAAGCCCAAGGGACGGCCCAGCGGGAGCTCGAGGTCTGGGAATCACAGAAATATGGGAATATTCCCAGGAAAACCAGGCAACAACAGGGAATTGCCTTCTCCACTGTCTCCTTGGGGCCCTGAGAGCTCCCAGCTCACTCCAGCCATTCCCTGCCTGGCTTTTCCCAGCTTGCCAGGACCGTGCAGAGGAGGGGACCTCACTGAGATGCTTTTCCATGCCACCATTTCCCAGCAAATTTGATCCATTTGATCCAAGGTCTTTCCTCAGGATCAAATGAGCCAGATCCCACTCCCAGCCATGACAAGGACACTTTTCCTATAAATAAATAAATGCAAGGGAAAGAAAGGGCCCCAACTTGGGCGCATTTTTGTGGAGATGGATCTCAACAAAAGGATTTTTCCACGGAGTCTCAGTTTCCAGGAAAGCCACCGGGCTCTGAAAGGCTGCAGGAATAACCCCTGCTCGTGGTTCCTGTGGGGGATTGGGGGGAACAGCCCCGGTCCCAGAACCTGCCACATCAAAACCCCTGGAATGGGGACTCTGCCGTTCTGGTCTCTCCCTCAGGCAAAATTTCCTCCTCCTGGGAGATCGATTTTTCAGCCCTGTTCTAGTGGGGAAAAACATAAAAACAGCCCCATTTCCCACAAGGCAGCAATTTTTTTTCCCAATCCTACTTAGGAAAATCTCGAGTCCAAAATAATAAAGCAAAGATGGGCTGCAGGTCCCCTCCCCCTTTATTTAAAGATTTTCTTTGTGTGCACACAGAGCTCAAGTTCCTTTTTCTTGCCTTTTTTTAAGCCGGTTGCCATTTCCTCTTCCAGAGGTTGTTGGAATGAGGAACAGGACCATGAAAAAATGTCAAAATACCGTTTTTGCCTTCCCCTTCTTCAGGAGAGAGGGAGAACCTGGTTTGAAACTTCTGCTGGCCCCAAAGCCCTCCCTCCTCCCCAGGAAGCAGCTGCAAACCTTCCTCCCACACGAATCCCAGCAGGAACGGCCCCTTGGGCACTGTCCAGCTGGGGAGGAGATCCTGGAGCTCCAGGAGCTTCCCAGGGGCTGGAGGGGGTGGTGGGAGCAGGGATGGAGGGGGCAGGAGCAGGGATGGGTGGTGGGAGCAGGGATGGGTGGCGGGTGCCATGGATGGGTGGTGGGTGCCATGGATGGGTGGCAGAGCACCAGGGGACAGGCACAGGCAGCAGATGGGGACATCAGGGTCACCTCCCACTGCTCCTGCAAGCACTGGCAGCAGTCCTGCAGGCTGAGGCCGTGTGCCAGAGATGAGGCTGGGCATCACCCAGGCTGGGCTCGGGCTGGGCTGCCCTGGCACCCTGCCCAGCAGGGACAGAGGGGGCAGAGCAGGGCACAGAGGCTCCCATAACTCCGTGTTCCCTCCTTCCTCCTCCTCTTGGAACCCTCCTGCCAACCCCCCCATCCCTGTGCCAGCCACGGCCACCCGGCCACCCCGGCTGTGCCTTCATTCCACACTGCCCAGCGGGGGAGAGCAGCCACAGCTCCAGCCCCGGGAGGGCCTGGGGGGCTGGAACTGGAGACACCTCACAAGAGATCACCAAAATGGCCCAAATCCCCTTTCCTGGGTGAAGCTGTGGCCTGACCCCCACCTGAGCCTCCCACCCTCATCCCAGGGATTCCTGCTGTGCTCCCAGGAAAAAAAATGAAGGGACTTTTTGCTGATAAGGCTCCAAGGACCAGGAGAGCTGTATGAGCACTTTACACCCCCGAGAATGTGAAGCCTTCCCCGCTCCCCCCCATCTCCCTCACAGAGCATCTGCCCCTCCCACCCTCCCCAAAACCCCCCCAAAATCCCCACCGAGGCATCCCGGAGCCGCGGCGATGCCTCAGCTCAGAGCTGCGAGCACAGGGGGAGCCTCTCCCCTTCCCAAGCGCTGCCAGTCTCAGGCTAAGCTGCTTACAGGGCTCCTGCCAATCCAGCCGTGCTGCCAGGCCGCGATTTCCCAGCCCCCCCCCCCTCCCCAGCTCAGCTTCCCACCTTTTCCATGAATTTATCCCAGTGATTCCTCCCCCAACCCCCCTGGCCAGTCACAGCGTGTGCAGCAGAATCCCACGGAGCTGCACGGGACAGAGAGCCCAGTTCAGTGTCCGAGCTCTTCCAGCTGCAGCACTGCCAGCCCGGAGCAGTGTCCGGTGTGTCCCACCCCTCCCACCCAACCCACGTCCACAGCAGTGTCCCAGTCCACGCATCCAGGGAGGGTTGGGAGCGACCGCAGAAGTCGGAGAGAGGGAAGAAGGTTGGAGGTCAGCAGCTGCTACAAGGAAGAGCTGGGCAGGTTCAACGTGGAGCAAGGAGGAGGGAAAAACCCAAGAACCAACTGGAAAGGAGGCAAAGGGAGGACGCCGGGATTCAGGGATGGATCTCTACCTTCTAGGCCACAGCCAGCACGGGACAGGAAAGGGACAGTCGGTGGTTGGTTGGTGGAGGGTTGGTTTTGTGTCACTCACGATAGAAAACATATTCGGTGTAAGAGGTCCAGATCCTGTCGTCCGTCTGCTCGTGGGCGAAGGCACAGGTGCCCGTGGAGTTGCAGGCCACCATGTGGAAGCCGGCATCGGCCAGTTTGTCAAAGGCTTGCTCCAGGAAGGTGAATTTGAGGTAGTACCTGGATGTGTACCTCTCTGGAGGCCTGTCCGGGTCCCTGCTCTCGTTCAAGGTGTCCCCAAAGACCTCCTTGGCCAGCGAGGTCTTGCCGCACACCATGATCCGGGCCACCCTGCGGAACTTGGCGTCCGTCTGGCTGTCTCTGCCCAGCGTGTAGGAGCCGCGGTAGCCGATGGTGATGAACCCCGCCCTGCGGCCCTCGGTGCCGACAGCGCTGNTGTCCGCGCTCGGGGACAGCTCCTCGGGGTCGCTCTGGCAGGGATCATCCCCCAGGGAGTTCTGCTCGCTGAGCTTGGGCGCCAGCAGCTTCACCAGCTCGGGCAGCATGAAGTACTCGGCCTCCCGCTGCAGCCGGCCGCGCTCCGGGAAGTGCTCGGGCAGCACCAGCTGCCGGTCCCTCATGTAATCCAGGATGTAGCGGAACAGGAACCCGTCCCGGTCCACGAAGAAGCGGCCCTTGCTGTCGCGGGCCAGCGAGCGCACGTTCTTCTGCGTGAACATCTCCCAGAGCAGCGAGCCGGGCACGCTGACCAGCGTGGGGTGCCGGGTGATGTACACCTGTCCCCCCACGTTCAGCTCGATGATGTCAGGGAAGGGGTTGTTGTCCTCGCTGCCTTTGGCACAGCCCGCGGGGTCTGCCAGGGCCATGGTGAGCTCCCGCTGCTCCCACCTGCAGCAAAAACGGGTCAAACCCGTGTTAGACCTGCCAGAAAACACAGCCCACTGCCCTGATCCCGACAGATCACAGGGGGTCCCCAGGGCCCCCAAGCCATTGCCCCAATCCCAAGTGATTGGAGATCCCAAGGCAGATCACACATGGAGTCATAGAACTATTTAGATTGGAAAAGCTCTCTGAGATCGAGTCCAACCCAGCACTGCCAAGCCACCACTAAATGCCTGGTTTAGGTCAGCAGGCAGGGCAGGACCAGATCCTTGTCTCTCCAGGAGTCTGGAAGTCATCTCTCTTCCCCAGTCCCTGCTCTTGGAACAGGCAGCACCATCCAAGCCACCTCCCCTTCCGTGGCACGCTGCCCACGGCCTGACCGTGCCACCTCCACCGGAGCTCTCCAGGCAGGAGAGGGGCTCAGCTGGGCTCAGCGCCTCTGCCGAGGAGGTGCAGGGACGTGGGGCTGCTGTCAACAACAGGAAGGGCAGGGCTGTCACACCCCGGGGACCCGGCAGCCCGGCATCCTGCGGGCAGCAGCAGCTGCCGAGGGAGGAGCTCCGGGCGGGGGCCCCGCAGAGCCGGGGCTGGAGGGGTCGTGGTGCCACGGGAGGAGAACCGCGGGGCTGGGGAAAAGCGGCACCAGCGCCGTGAAGGACAGAGGGACAGAGGGACAGAGGGACAGAGGGACAGAGGGACAGAGGGACAGAGGGACAGAGCCTTTTGGCACTCCCGCTCTGTCCTTGCTCCTGGAAAGTGCTCAGCACGGACTCGAAGCCAAGCTGGGAGATGGCAGAACCTCTCCAAGAGGCTGGGACCAGGACAAATCCTGGGCTGCTGCTACAGCCTCGGGCCAGGTGCCACGGATTTATACATTTTCCAAAGGCAAGCCGATTCTTGGATATCTCTTGACACTGCAAATCAGCAGCTTACATAAACCTGGCTCAGCAGNGGGACAGAGGGACAGAGGGACAGAGGGACAGAGGGACAGAGCCTTTTGGCACTCCCGCTCTGTCCTTGCTCCTGGAAAGTGCTCAGCACGGACTCGAAGCCAAGCTGGGAGATGGCAGAACCTCTCCAAGAGGCTGGGACCAGGACAAATCCTGGGCTGCTGCTACAGCCTCGGGCCAGGTGCCACGGATTTATACATTTTCCAAAGGCAAGCCGATTCTTGGATATCTCTTGACACTGCAAATCAGCAGCTTACATAAACCTGGCTCAGCAGCCGGACCTGGATCCGCGCCGTGCTCTGTGCAAGGATTTGGGAGAACACGGAGGGAAAGGATTCCCTGGGCTGACCCCCAGCTCTGCCCCCTCTCTGGGTGGTCTCAGTGCTGCCATGGGTATGCTCGGAGGTTGGGACCCTCCAGGACTGGTCCCACACCCAAGGAACAACCCAAAGTCTCGCCCCATCCCCGTGTCCTGCCGCAAAGATTCCGAGGAGCTTCTCCACAGGATCCCAACACAAATTTCGGAGCAGCTAAAGCACAAAGAGAGAACTCAGTGGGCACTTTTGGGCACAGGGGCAGAGCTGAGCCAGCGTTTCATCGGCCACACTCCTCCTCCCGGCTCATGGGGAGAATCGTCTTTGAACAAGGAGTGACTCGGGCAGGGCAGAGATGGAAAAAGGATCAGCGCGGTCCCGCTGCCTCCTGGCTCCTCATTCCCCTCCCGCAGCGGCTCAGGGTCCCTGTCCCTGCCGATTCCCTGCCCTCGGCACAGCCCAGCGGGCAGGAGCCGCCCGTGCCCGGGGCTCGCATCCCTTTGTCACGGCTGGAGGAGCCTGGGGGGGTTGCCATGGTGGGCTCGGGG
>VYXG01007279.1:70278-106948 GCA_013397235.1 Lanius ludovicianus
ATCCCCCGGCCCCACATCCCCCATCCCCCGCTGGTGCCAGGCGGGATTGCGGAATTCCAGAGGGACCCTCGCCATCCCCTGTAAAAAAGGAGGAAGAGGGATTTCTAACAGATGGTGCCAGGACAAGGGGAACGGTTTTAAACTGAAGACCCGAGCATTTAGATGGGATATTGGTTAGGAATTCCTGCCTGGGAGGGTGGGCAGGCCCTGGCACAGGGTGCCCAGAGCAGCTGTGGCTGCCCCTGGATCCCTGGCAGTGCCCAAGGCCAGGCTGGATCAACCTGGGACAGTGGGAGGTGTCCTTGCCCATGGCAGGGGGATAATGAGATGAGCTTTAAGGTCCCTTCCCACCCAAACCACTCCATGATTCCATCCATGATTTGGGTCTAATTCCAAATCCACACAGCAAAAACCTTACAGCGGCCAAACTCTTGCTATTCCTTGGATGATTTTATTTCCTTGAGCTGGAGGGACTGGAATCCCCTTTCCCAAGGTAGGAATGACACCAGTGGGATCATAAGGAACTTAGGCTGTTGGAGGGATGGATGAAGGGATGGATGGGTGGATGGATGGATGGATGGATGAATGGATGGACAATGGATGGATGGATGGATGGATGGATGGATGGATGGATGGACAATGGATAGATGGAGATTTGCTCAACTTGATGCATTTTTGAAATTGGCCTGGGGGAAAACGTAGCCACCATGAGCCTGTTTGGCTGTTGGGATTGGGATGGAATCCAGTGTGGTTTTGTCCCACTTTTCAAAGTTCATCACAGAATTCCCAGGGAGTTTTCAGCTCTGTTGGCTCCCAAGTCTCTGTCTCTGGAAGATGCCGTGACCCTGACCATGATCCAAGTTAATGGTCCAGCCCAGTGCTTCCACCCTGGGCAGCTGTGCCAGGGCTGGACAAACCCTTGGGTGAAGACATTTTTCCTAAAATCCAATTTAAACCAATTTATCCTGGAGGCCGTGCTGGGAGGGTTGGGGTGGGAGCCCAGTGCAGGCCCAGTGACAGGAGCAACGATGGCACTTCCCTTTCTTTTCTCCCTTTCCCTTTTCCCAGCTGCCTCTGTGCTTCATCCTCCCATCCCTGAGGCTCACAGGGGGCAAAATTTGCACCCAAATTGGTGCCAACATTCCCATGAGCTGCTGTGGAAATCGTGGAAACCACCCAGGCCACACTTGATGTGTCCAGAGGCAGCTGGGAATGGGATCTCCAGGGAAGGGGAAGATGTTTGGCACCATGGAAGCAACCAGGGGGTCTGGAAACTCAGGAGAAGTTGCCAAGAGGTTTTATAAAGCTGCCTTTACAAGTTCTTCCAAGAAGAGTGGAGCAGGAATTCAGGTCCCTCTCGGGCTTCTGGAGACTTTTATCAACCACAAGAGTGGAAGATGATTCATCCCCATCCCAAGAGAAGGCAGGGAAGGGTTTAATGAGGGTTTGTTTGTGTCCACTCTGGGATTCCACAGAGTGATTGCAAGCAAGGCACTGGAATCACTTCCTGGCTGCTATTCCCATGTTTTCCGAGCTTGGACACAAATCCCTTCACCCCACGGTGCCTCATCCTCCTCATGCCCCTCCAGAGCATTGTGCTCGCTCCCCAGCACTGCTAAAAACCCCTTGTGCCACCCCAAAACTCCTCAAAAGCTCCTTAAATTTGCATTTTTAAGGCTCGAGGAGCGTAAGCTGGAAGTGAGACACAAATGTTTCCATTGCCTGATTTTTCCTCGGCTAAATGATAAAAACATATAAAATATAATAAATGGATTGTGAGCCCTGCTGGGATGAGGATCCCATGACCCATCACGTTGCAAGGATGTCCCAGAGCACTGCTGCTGCTCCATCCATTCCTTACCCCGAGATAACAAAGGGAATTGCCTGTGGAGACAGGAATATTTACCAGAGGAAAAATGCCCTAATTCATGGATGTCAGAAGGGTCCTCGCAGAGGTTCGGATTCCTCGGTGCCACGGCCGTGAGTCACGAGCCAGGACTGGAGGCAGGAATCTTTCATCCTTAAACAAAGTGGAGCTAAAAAGTCCTAAAAAGGCAACAGAGTCCCTGAGTGCCAGACTCCTGTGGGGCACGGAATTATTTTTAGGACATTTGGGGCACTGCATTATTTTTAATCCCTTCTGGCTGCATCTCCATCAGTGGGAAAATCCCCCTTTGCAGCACCCCTGCTCCCCCGGGGCTCCCGGCTCCATCTCCCTCTTCCCCCTCCTCATTCCCCCTTCATTCCCTGCCCCTGGGAAGGGTTTTCCTCCTGGGTTTAATTAAAATCCCACCGTGGGGTTTGGAGTGAAAGGAGCTCAGGGGTGAAGGGGCTCCCAGCCTGGAATCACTGACCCCGTGCAGGCTTCCAGAGTCCCATAAATCCTCAGAAAACTCTCCCCAGCATCCCTAAACCCCATCTTTTCCTCTTTCCCTTCTCCTCCCTCCTCCTGGAGCCGCCCAGGTCGGCCGGGAGCACGGAGCTCCGAGCACCTGAAGTTAAAGAGAAGCGACAGAAGCGACGTCCCCTCGGTGGCCGCGCCTGAGCCACCCCCGCGCTCCGCCTGGGTCTCCGCGAATATCCTGGAAGCTCCAGCCGCTGCCAGCTTCTATAAAAGGGTTAATCTGCTTCTGCCCGCAGCTCAGGTGGCTTTGCAGCCCTGGGGACGCAGCGGCCACACCCGTCTGACCCCGGCGGAGTCGGAGGCTCTTTCAATAATTCACTGCCACATCTGATCTGGGCCATTTTTAGCAGCCGCTGCCACCTCGCGCCGCGGCTGTCGCGGGCTGGCGGTGACAGATCGGGTTGGACAAGGCAGGAAAAGGCTCTGGTTAATGGTGCACTTTAATTGGCTTTTCATTAGGGGGGCTCAGCCGGCCGCGCAGCCGGGAGGGCGCAGGAAGGTGAGGACGGGGCTGGGGGAGCAGCTGAGGGTCCGGGGTTGGGCGGCACCGCCACGGGAGGGTTTTCTGGGACGCTGTGAAGGGACCGGAGTTGTCACCACAGGGATGGTGGGAATGCTGTGTCAGGGACCTGCTTCCATCCCGGGCAGGGTGTGCCAAGGGAGTGTCCACCCATCCCGTCCCATTCCTGGATGGACACTTTGGAACTGCCATCCCTGAAGCAGGGGCGTTCAGCCCTGCCCTGGGTGACAAAGTGACATTGCCCGTGTGCTGGGCATTCCCAAGGGTGTTCTCTGCCAGTTCTTCCTGGCCTCCAGCAGTCTGAGCTTGCCTGGCTCCTCCATCTCAGGCCAGGAGCATTTGGAAGTGGGGAAAGGAACCATTTTTGGAGAAATGTCTCCCAAATTCCCTCCCTGCTGCTTTCGTCCGGCCCAGGAGGAGCCTTGGACAAGAGCAGAGCAGGGATTTGGGATCTTGGTGGCCCTGGTGGATGTGAAGAACATCTCTGATCCTTCCAAGGGCTTCCATTCCCAGCAGAGCTTGGGTTTGCCACTGGATGAGATTTTCTGGAGGATCTGCAGCATCTCCCCCTCACTGCTCACTGCTCACTTCATCCTGACAAGTGACAAGTGACATCCATGACAAGGGAGGGGATGAGAGGAAATGGCCTCAGGTTGTGCCAGGGGAGGTCCAGGCTGGATGTTAGGGAGGATTTCTTCACAGAAAAGCTCCTCCAGCCCCGGTGTCCCCATCCCTGCAGAGATTTCACAGCCCTGTGGACGTGGCACTTGGGGACGTGGCTTAGGGGCAGCCTGGGCAGAGCTGATGGCTGGAGCTGGAGCCGTCATCCCAATTATTCTAAAGAGTCAGGGAGCAAAATCCACAGAATTCCAGCTGATCAGATCCTGTGGGATTCCCAGCTGGCAGGAAAACCCAGACAAACCCCACTTTTCCCTGAGTCCAATTCTCTCTCCCTCCTCCCCGCCCCCCAACATAATTAAATTCAATTAATCTGATTATCTGTACAGTCTATCAGAAAAAGAAATCTTAATAGCCTGCTCAGTGTGATGAATTAATAGAAATTAATTAGAATTCATTACATTTATCATTATCTCACTGGGCTGGAACTCTGAAAACATGGGGGAAGAGAGGGAAAATTCTCATTTTTAGTTTATAATTGGTGTTGTATCAAACCTTTATGTCATCTGGACGTGTGTCATGCAGAGTTCCATCCGTTGTGACAGCCGGGTGGGGACACACACGCCAAAAAATGGCCATAATTGGCTTGGGAGAGGCTCTCAGGGACTGTGGGGTCACCTGGGGCCACCAGAGCCTGACTTGGGTGTGCCAGGCAGGATCCTCAGCTCAGGATTAACAGGACAAGCTTCTACAAACCTGCTTGGTGCTGTGTTGGGTTTGGATTTGGGGGTGGTTCCTCCACTGGAGCTCACCTGTCACCCACCAACCCCAAACTGCAGCTCCCAGCCCTTTCCAGTTCTGCTGGGGTGGGGAAGGGACCTCTCAGTGGGCGCCAGGCCTGGGGCTGGGTGGGGTTTGGGAAGCTCCCAGCCTGTGATCCCCATCCCTCGCTCGGGCTCGCCCCACCTCTTGGCCGTGTTTACTCGAGGGGAAGGGGATAAAGCGAGGAAGGGGGGCCACAAACCCAAACCAGTTCAGGGCTGGGGCGGCTCTGGCTGTGCCGGACGTGAATGGGGAGCGAGGGAGGGGAACGAGGCCGCAGGACCTCCCCGGGATGGCTCAGGAGCAGGCAGAGCCGTTCGGTGATTCCCAGCACCCTCTAGTGGGGTCTCCGCCTCTGGAGCATCCCAAAAAAAGCGTCGAGCGTCCCAAAATCCTGGCAGGCAGCGGAGGATGAGGATGAGCAGCCCTGGCACTCACCAGGGACTCGGGATCCGCTCCAGAGCTCGCCGAGGGCTGCTCACACGGAAGGGGGAAGGTCCCTGTGGCACAGGGAGCTTTTCCAGAGGGAAGGGATGGCCCTGGAATTCTCCACACTGCAAAAATCGGGTCCCCAGCGTGTACCAAGAGCTGAGTCCCTCCTGTCCCCTCTGCCTCTGCTCCCTGGGACTGCCAACGGAGCCGTGGATCAGAGCAGAGCACCCCGGGAATGCTCTGGGTTGAAAGAGCCCCCCAAAAATCTGGGATGGAGCCAGGGCTGATCCTGCAGGCAGTACAAGGGATCAGGCACAGGGTTCCAGGGGGGAAGATCCCAAATGCTGCAGCTTCCCTGCATCCCTGGGTGTGTTCCCTCTCTGGCTGCAGAGGGAGAAACCCGGGGGAATGGGAAATCACCCGATGGGAATTCGTCATTAAAGGATTTGAGGCAAAAACCATTCCTGCCCTTCCCTCTAACGAGGCAGTGCCTTCCTGGACTGATTTTCTTTAGAATGGAGAATGGAATCATGGAATGCTTTGGATGGGAAGGGACTTTAGAGCTCACCCCACCCCTGCCAAGGGCAGGGACACCTTCCACTGTCCCAGGGTGCTCCAAGCCCCGTCCAGCCTGGCCTGGGACCCTGCCAGGGATCCAGGGGCAGCCCCAGCTGCTCTGTTTTCCTCACTAGACCTGGATGTGATCTTCCAGAGAAGAGACTGCCCATGCTGGGATCAGCAATTCCTGAGTTATCCTTACGAACACTCCAACCAGTTGTCCTAAACTGTGGAGCCATTTTTCCATCTGGAATCCTGAGGCTGTGGCTTCCCCAGGGCACTTCCATGTGACCTCAAAAGCTGCTGCTTTGTGTGTTTTGGAGCTTTGCCTCTTCATTTGCAGAGCAGTTTTTGTCCCCAGGCACTGGGTGGGACTCACAAAAAACTCCTGGGGGCTTTATGGGATGTGGAAGAGAACAAATGGCTTCTCCTAAAATATCTCCTATCTTCCATAAATCTGGATTCTGCTGCTCTGTCCTTTCCTGACACGGCAGAGCTCAGAACCCGGATTAAAACGCTGATTGGAGAGGTTTTGATAATCCCAGGTGTAATTCCTGTGTGGGAAAGAGGAGAGGGCGAAGATTTGCTTTTCTGGGTCTGCACATCCCGATCCCTCCCAGCTGCTGCTGCCTCCAGCCATCCTCTCTGGGAAGAGGGGTGGGAGAAGAGCGAGGCACGGCCATGGCAGGGAGCTGCTTCCCGGCCTGATTCCCCATCTCCAGCGGGCTCCAGGCTGTGTCTCCACAGCCTGCAAGGGATCCCCCACCAGTGGCTTCTCCACAGTCCTGCTCCTTCTCCCGGGTGTGGAGAGATGGGCGGGAAAGCTGCAGAGTTTGTAAATCTGGGAATGCCGGGAGAAGTTAATGGGAGGCTTTGCACTACCCCGGTGTGAGCTCTTGGCTCTCACAGAGCCTCGGACTGGTCTGGGGTTGGGAAAAGACCTTAAATACCATCTATTGAGCCCGTTTCCACCCTCCCATCTTTTCAGAGCTGTCTGCAGGGTGGTTCCACCCAGAAGAGCCCGGAAAAGGCCATTTCTCCCTCTTCCCATTGGTTTCACCAATTCCTCCCTGGAAAACGAAGCGGGAACGACTCCAGTCCCAAACTCAGCTCATTGCCAGCAGGGAAGGGGGGAGGAAATGGCTTTCCTGGGCTCCAGCACGGAGCCTGGATTTGTCTCGGTGCGCAGGAAGGCAAATCGGGAGCTGAAGACAAAGAGTGCCCTCGATTTGGGGCGAGGCTCGGAGCGCACGAGCAGAGCAGGAAAAGCCTTCATGAAAAATGAACGAGGAGCAGGCAGCTGCAAGGAGCGGCGGAGATGAAGCTCCCGGAGTTATCTGGGGCATGAAGAAACCCAGCAGGCCAGAAAAATGTGAGCGGAGAGCAGCAGCGGAGGTGAAAACGCGGAGGAAAAAAAAAAAAAAGCGAGGCTTGATGTTTAATTAATCACCCTGTTTGCGTCTGAATGGCGGCGTCCTGCTGGGGACAGCGAGGGACACGCCAGGCCCGGCTGTGCCACCGGGGCCCCTCCGGTGCAACCGGGCCGTGATGTTCCATTCGGTTTTCCCTTTCCCCTCATTTTTTGGGGATGATCTAAGTCCGCGGAGCCTGCGCTGCACCAAACCCTCAGTGCTGAACATCCACAGCAGCACCCACAGGAGGGGGCAGTGCCAGGGCGGCCAGGGTTGGCACATCTGGGATTTTCCTGGGTTTGGCGCTGGGAGGTGAATTTTAAAAGGAGGGATAAAGAAAAAAAAAATCAAGAAAAGAAAGAAAAATCCCAGACAAACTCCCCCGTGGAGCTGTGGTTCCGGGGTTGGTGGGTGAGAGCTCAGATGGAGGAACCACTTCTCTCTGAAAAGACTCTTTTAAACCGAAAAATAGGAAATGGAGGTGATTTAACACTGATTTTGTCTCTTTCTAAGCAAGCAATAGGAAATGGAGGTGATTTGACCCTGATTTAGATTCTTTTTAACAGAGAAATAGGAAATGGAGATGATTTAACCCCGATTTTGGCTCTTTAACCAACCAAAGAGGAAACGGGGAGCGATCTTGCTTTGCTTTGCCCCCTCATCCTGCACCTGGGGATTTCCTGCCCCGGCCTCAGGGCTTCACTCAGGTCCTTCAGGCTTCCTGTTTTGCTCTCAGGGGTTTCATTTCACCCACAAATCGTTTCCTGGGCTGAGACTCCTCTCGGCGGAGCCCCCTCGGTTTCTCCGGGTAAATCTTTGCCCGCTCTTCCCTTTCCCCGGGCGCTTTCCCGGGTGCCAGCAGCTCGAGGGGTGGTGGGCGCCTCTCCGGGGATTTCAGGAAGCTTTCCCTGCCAGCTTTGAGTCTCTCAGGTTGTGTCTGGGTGCGGGGGGTGATCCTGCTCTGCTGCCGGCAGCTTTGCAATTCCAGCCCCGGGAAGCGTCGCGCTTCCCGAATTAACTCCTCCAGCAGCACGGAGCCCTCTATTGCTCTGCCTTGCCATCATTTTCCTGGAGTTCAAGTACGGAGCCCTCTATTGCTCTGCCTTGCCATCATTTTCCTGGAGTTCAAGTGCTGCTCAAATTGAATTAGTGCTGGAAAATGGGTGTGGGGAGGGAAATGCCGTTGGAGAGGCTGAAAAGCGGACAGGGATGGAGGATAACCCAGAGAGGGCCTTCACTCGGAGGGATGCGGTGGTGACAGAAGCATTTCAGCATAAATTTGTTTTTACTTTGGGGGGTCAGAGGCTTGGTAGGAATTTTTAATAATTGGGATGTGCTTCCAAGCTTGTTAAATGTGTGGCTGAGCTGAGGGAGTAACTGGGAGGGAGTTGTTGAGTGGTTCATTGCTTTCAGTTCACCACAGAGCCAGAAATTCAATGACAAATTCCTCCTCCAAATTCCCAGTGCCTGTTGTAAATAATAATAATATTATTTAATTTTTTTATTTTTTTTTTATCCCTGGTTCTCACTCAAAGATTTGCAGAACCCAAGGTTTTAGGTGCAGCCACTTGGGTTTTTCCTCTCCCCACACAGCTCAGAGGCTGTGAAAGACCTCCTGGGCGGTCTCCAAGTGTTCATCCAGGACCTACAGGCCTTGGATTCCCAGCAATCCTGATGTTGCTGGGTCTGCTGAGAGTGGAAAAGCATCCCAAGACCATCTCCCATGGCAGGGGTAGGACAGAGAGGAGCTTTAAGGTCCCTCCTAACCCAACCTCCTGAGACCCAAATGTCACCGAATTCCAGGGGGATTTGGGTGGGAAGGGACCTTAAAGCCCCCCCTCCCTTTAAAGGGACACCTTCCCCAGCCCAGGCTGCTCCAGCACTCCCAGGGATGGGGCAGCCACAGCTTTTATGGATCACCCCCCCATCCTGGATTTGCAGGGAGATGCCCCCGGTGTCCAAGACACTGAGGGATTTCCTTCCCTCCTGGATCATCCATCTCTAATTCAGGAAAGTCAGGCTGGCCAAATGCCCGGCCTGAGCGTGGCTCAGCGCTCTCGGTGGTGCTCACTCCAAGGCTGGATTGATTTTGGAGTTCTTTCCCAAGCCTATTCCATGATTCCCTGGCACTGCACGGACACGGCTCCCATGACAAGCCCAGGACCTCTGGAGTGTTTGCAGCAGCCCTGGGAGGCTGCAAAGCTCCCCTCTTGTCCAGCCCCCGGCGCTGGCCGGACACAGCCAGGCCCATCTGGCCGTGGGGACAAAGCTCCTGGACAGACATTTCCATAAGGGATTTAAGGATTGGATTTACTGAGAGAGGGATTAAGGAGGGCTGGAGTCAGTGGGAATTTGTGCCTTTAGGGTGACATTAAGGTTTTGGGGAAACACAGCTTGGATGAGATCCTCCCTTTCTGCTGCTGGGGCTGGCAGAGCATCGTTAAAGTTGGGATAATGAGGGTTTTTATTAATGGGAATGTTCCTGGGGCTATGGCAACACGCCTGGGGCTTCACAAACATGGAAATAGATGGGAAAAAGAGCAGCTTCCCAGTTTTACACCCAGGACAAATGAAGTACAGCGTGGCTGGAAGGAAAAATCGCAAGGCAGAGCTGCCCTGACCCCTCGTTGTCTGACATTTCCTGCACTCAAGGACAGAAGCTGCTCCCACCACACCTGAGAACCCCTGCAGCAGGTGGGCCTGGCTCCTCCAACCGCTCTGGCTCCTCAGGAGTTCCGAGGAGAGGACACCTCCGGGGTTTCCAGTCTTTCCCCCCTCATCTGCCATCCCATGGGATTAACTGATCAAACTGATCTTAAATATTGGGGTATTTTTGCCCCCCCTGCTGCTGGGAGGCAAAGACAGATCCTGGTTCTCTTTCCTATAATTCGCAGCCTGTGTTCCTGCCCACATCATTCCCATCGTGCTGTGATGTCTTTTAGGCAGCTCTTTGCCTTTCCAGATGTATTTTTAGATTGCAGCCTCCTCCCCATTCACCTTCCTTTGGGCAGGATGACCTCTCCACATCCTCCTCTGCTGGTGCCAGGGCACAGGGAATGGCTTCCCACTGCCAGAGGGCAGGGATGGATGGGATATTGGGAAGGAATCCTTCCCTGTGAGGGTGGGGAGGGGCTGGAATGGATTTCCCAGAGAAGCTATGGCTGCCCCTGGATCCCTGGCAGTGCCCAAGGCCAGGCTGGACGTTGGGGCTGGGAGCAGCCTGGGACAGTGGGAGGTGTTGGAGCAAAATGGGCTTTAAGGTCTCTTCCATCCCAAACCATTCCTTGATTCTCTCTGCCCTTCACCAGGCCTGGAGCCCCTCCCTTGCCCCTCCCGGCTCCTGGCACGCAGACTGCCAGGATTATCCCTGCCATTGCCAAGATGGGACCTGCTCACCAGCTGGAATCCAAACCAGAGTCTCCCTGGCACCAGCAAATGCCCAGACCCAGCCCTGCTCAACTCCAGCTGCCTTGACCAAAGCATCATGAATATTCATGAGGCGATTAATTAACGCCCCCCCTGCTTTAATAGCTCCTCACAAGACGCCCCATAACCCCGAGTGCCATCAGTTCCTCCCCATTCTGTGCCACCCCAGGGGCTGGCACATGGGTGGAAGTGCCACTCCAAGGGGTTTTGGAGGAGCCTTGCCAGGAGTGAGCAGGTTTGAGGAGCGCAGCGATCCCGGCCAGCTCCCCGAGGCTGTGATGGTGATTAGTGCCCGCAATTAGAAATTCTCCAGCAGGATCAGGCTGTGCTGCAGGGCTGGGATGGTGCAGGAA
Organism: Lanius ludovicianus; assembly: GCA_013397235.1. Lineage (NCBI taxonomy): Eukaryota > Metazoa > Chordata > Aves > Passeriformes > Laniidae > Lanius > Lanius ludovicianus. Next base: position 80,824 of record VYXG01007279.1, read on the forward strand.
GGAATTTCCAGCTGTGGGATATTCCAAGCTCAGCAGCCTCCGTTGTTCTTTCCACTCACACGAAGCTCAGAGGCCAAACTGCACCTCCTGTGGCTGGAGATCCCCTCCGGGAGACAGCACCCCTGGGACCAGGGAGGTGGAAACATTTGTGTGCATGGGAACTACTTGGGAAATGCCAGGCTTTTTTTTCCCCTGCCCATTCTCCTTCCCCTGCCAGGAAATGGGGCTGCTGGGTGATCCAGGGGATCCCAAACTCTTCCAGAGGGGTCTCAGGGCTGAGCTTGTGGAAGCCTTTCTGGGATTTCTCCGGGTGTTCCCAGGATGGAGTGAAGAGAGCTGAGAGATTTCAGCCAGATGGGGTTCGCAGAGGGAATATCTGCAGTGGGGGTGGGGTGAGTGCTGGATTTATCCCAAATTCTTCCCTCCAGTTGCTCACCCTTTCCCATTCATCACTTCCGAGCTCATTCCCATGGGATGCTGGAAGTGCCAACGCTCTGAATAATCCCCCAAAACCGACAGAGGAGAGCAGGGACAGCAGGTCCTTCAAGGGCTGTTAAACACAGGGCTGTGCATCCAACCTCCAGCTCGGGGAGCTGCTGGATCATGGCATGCTGGAAGCTGCCAGGGAATCCTGAAGGCACCAGAACCCCGGGCTTGACCTTGGAATGCTTTTGGTCCCAAACATCTGCCACTGGCCACTGTCAAAACCCATCACTCACCCCCAAACTGCAGTAAAATGTGGAGGGGTTTTATAGCATGGAATTAAAGGAGCAGTGCCGGGCCAGGACTGGTTGAACCTCGTTAGTTGATGTGTTAATTAGCTGTGGACATCTAGGCCAGCCTGGATTTTGAGCTGCACTGGGAGAGCCTTTATGAGTGGGCCTCCAGCAGCTTGGAGGGGAAGAAAACCTTCCTCAGGTGTTTGTGGAAGCTGAACTGGTGCTGTCCCCTTTGTGAACATCCCCTCGGGTGCAGTGGAAGGTAATTAATTAATGAATTAATTAATGGCCTTGCCACACTCAGAGGGCTCTGGGCTTTTGGCAGCATCCCCATCAGTGAAAGGTGAATAAATTCAGGCAGTGGATGAGGGTGATGGGACAGGGTGAGGTGGTGCCAGGGAGAGAGGAGCAGTGGGAACTGGGTTTGGGTGTCTGGAGGCACAGCCATTGATTTATCCACTGCCCATGGATACACAGAGCCAGGCTGGGAGTAAAAACTCAGTTTGTCTTATTTCCAGGAATCTCCGGATCCGGTTTGGGGAGGTGGCAAAGTGTTGCTAATGCCAGGGCAGGGGCCTGGTGACATACCCTCATCCAGAAATAAATAGATTTGTGGATAGAAAATATATTATATATTTATATCATTTATATGTATATTTGACTCTCCTACACGTGACTTTCACAGGAACATGAGGGTTTGGGTTGGGAGGGCCTGTAAGGACCACGGGCAGGGACCCCTCCCACTGTGCCAGGCTGCTCCCAGCCCTGTCCAGCCTGGCCTTGGGCACTGCCAGGGATCCAGGGGCAGCCACAGCTGCTCTGGGCACCCTGTGCCAGGGCCTGCCCACCCTCATTGTCAAAACCTTCCTCGTGTCTAATTTAAATTCGAGGAATTTCTAATTTAAATCAAGGAGTTTCTTCACCTCTGGAAATTGTCCCAGCTTTGTGTGACACATCAGGGTGTCCCAGCACACAGTCCTGGAGAGGTGAGGGAGCAAAATCCCAACCCACCCCATATCCACCCTGTCCCTCTTCCAAAGCTCACCCTTCATCCCACAGCCCCCTTCCCTTGCCCCACTCTGGGATCTCATTCCGACTGTTGGACTCATCACTCGGCCTCAGCGGGCTGGAATTCGAGCAGGGCTGCTAAAATGGCCTCAGCACAAGGCTCTGGCCGTGGCCACCTCTCCCAGGGATGCCGCGGCCCCCGGAGGACGGGCAGGAGGCTGAGCTGCCCCCGGAGGACGGGGGGGAGGCTGAGCTGCCCCCGGAGGACGGGCGGGAGGCTGAGCTGCCCCTGGAGGACGGGGGGGAGGCTGAGCTGCCCCCGGAGGACGGGGGGGAGGCTGAGCTGCCCCCGGAGGACGGGGGGGAGGCTGAGGTGCCCCCGGAGGACGGGCAGGAGGCTGAGCTGCGGGAGGCGCCGGGCACGCACCAGGAGGGGACTGCGGAGGGAGCTGCGGACCTGCTGGAGCTGATGGAGCAGCACCAGGAGTTCTTGCTGGACAACCCCGTGGCCTTCCCAGAGCAGCTGAGCCGGGAGCTCCAGGGGCTGGAGGAGGTGCAGAGCCACGGAGGTGCCCGGAGTGAGGGGCTCTGGGCATGGGCAGCTCTGCCCTTCGCTCTGGGAGAAATTCAGGGGGAAGTGAAGGGAAGGGCCTGGCTGTGGGGTGGCTCTGGGGGTGGCTGGGGGAGGGAAAGGGACAAAAGGGGTCCCTGGCGAAGGAAAAGCAGCGTCCAGGGAGAAGGAAAAGGGTGGGCAAACGAAACAGAGCTGGAAGGAGATTGAAAAGGAAAGTATAAACAAGTAGGAAGGGCCAATGGAAAAGGCACAGGATGTTTCCAGAATTCCCTGGGAGGGTCAGAGGTCCTGGCACAGGGTGCCCAGAGAAGCTGTGGCTGCCCATGGATCCACAGAGGTTTCCAAGGCCAGCCTGGACAAGGCTTGGAGCCAATACAGGAGCTATTGGAACCACGTGGCCTCCAAGGTCCCTTCCATCCCAAACCATTCCAGGATTCTGAGCTTTGCCATAGATTTGAAAGAGAAAGGGAGAAAATAAAACCAAGGAGCTCAGGGATCACCTGCAAGAGGATTCTTCAGCATCCCTGGCTCCCATCCCTGAGTGGATGGAACTGGATGGGCTTTTAGGTCCTTTCCAACCCCAACCATTCCATGATTTTTGACTACTGAGCTTCACTGACTCCATCAGAGCTGCTGTGATTTATTGCATTTCTGCAGAGGAAATTTCCCCTTTAAGTGCTGGAACAAAACACCTGGGAAAGCTGCTGTGAGCATTTATCTGCTGCAGAAATATCTGGGATTTTATGGTTGGTAACCTCAGAAAAAAGGAAAATAAAAAGGAAATACCCTAAACCATACAAGAGACCACAAACCCTAAATCCAACCTCCTTCAGCTGCAGTGTTTGCTGTGTTCCCATATAGGACTCATTACACACCTGGAAGTTAATCTGGCAGCCCAAACTCCTGAGGTTTGTTCCTGCCAGATCCTGGCAAGGAATTCAGGCACTTTGTGACTGTTCCCAGCTGTAAAACACCCTGGGAGAGCAACAAATACATCTTTATTAAGTTTGTGGAGATGAAAGGTGCCTCTGAATACATTATTTTAATGCTCTCTAATGAATAAATATGACTTCCCACTAATACAAATTAATTAATGAACATTTCCATTTCCGAGCCCTAATCTCTGATATTAAATGTTATTAATCCCAGCGAGTTGGACCGGGCCATGCATCCATTTAAATGTTTTCTCCACATCCCAGTGGTAACACCTTGGCTTCCTGTCCCCTATTAATCTCCCTCCTCCAGCCCAGAAATCCCTGCACTGGCAGCAAGGAAAAGTTGATTTCTCCAAAGGGAAGGACGGCACGGCTGGGACCCCGGGAGGTCAAAGGCTCTGATTTGGACATTGATATTCCTGCAGAATTCCAGGATCCCAACACGTGTGGGGCTGCAGGCAGCTCCCAGCAGCTCTGTGCTGCCTGCAGCTGGATTCTATCGCTGTTCCCAGGGCAGGAGCCTCTGCAGAGCCCCTGCCAGCAGCGCTGTCCCATCGGTGTCACCGGGGATGTTCCCATGGCAGCACCTGGAGGGATGGCAGGGACAGGCTTGGGGGAGGCTTCTGGCTCTAATTAAAGAACAATTAATAAATGGGAAGCTCTGGGCAGAGCTGGTGGGATGGGATGGAGTCCCTGGGTGTGCTGGGGAGGCAGAACTCCGGGAGCGGGGCCGTGCAGGTTGGGAGCACCGCTGGTGCTGTGGGAGCTGAGTGTGCATGGCCAGAGGGGCTGGGACAGCTGGGACCTCAGAGCCCCTTCCAGGACCTAAAGAGGCTCCAGGAGAGCTGGAGAGGGACTGAGGACAAGGGATTCAGGGCCAGGACACAGGGAATGGCTTCCCAGTGCCAGAGGGCAGGGCTGGATGGGATATTGGGCCAGGGCCTGCCCACCCTCCCAGGGAACAATTCCTGCCCAAGATCCCACCCAGCCCTGCCCTCTGGCACTGGGAAGCCATTCCCTGTGTCCTGTCCCTCCAGCCCTTGTCCCAGTCCCTCTCCAGCTCTCCTGGAGCCTCTTTAGGTCCTGGAAGGGGCTCTGAGCTCTCTCTGGAGCCTTCTCCTCTCCAGGTGAGCACCCCCAGCTCTCCCAGCCCAGACTGGCTCCATTCCTGGAGAATTCCAACTCATGCTGCCAATGGCCAGGTTGGAGCACCCAGACTCAGGGGCAGCTCTGCTGGCAGCTCCCCCCTGGATTTAGACACCGGCTGGTCCAGTTCTCCTTGGATTGGGGCAAACCCCCACCAGCCGTGCCCACAATCCCTCTAAGCCCCTGGATGTGAGGCCGTGGGTCCTGCCAGGGGTGGACAATACCCCTTGGAGCTTGGAAAGGAGCTGGGGAAAGCTGTGGGTGGGAATTGTGGTCTGTGCTGTCTGTGCTCCAGCACGGACAAACAACAATTCACTGTGGCAGGATGTGGGAGTTCTTGGATCCCAGCAGTGCACAGGGATTGATCCTGGCAGGAAATTCCAAGTTTTCCTTGTGGTGAGACTGGGTGTGTCTCCTTGGCTGAGCTGGACTCCTGGATTATTTTTGGGGTTTTAAATTTTATTTTCAACTCTTTGTCTGTATTTCCTTGGCACCACAGGGAAGCTTTCCCCCCTTTGTTGGTTTTTGGGTGGATTAATCTCAGGACTTCTCTTTGAGTTCCCAGTTTTCTGAGGGACGTGGGTCTGCAGCCCCCCCATATCCCCTCAAATCCCAAAATATCCTTTTTTTCCCTCAAGGTTACCGGAAGCTGCAGGCGGTGGCTGAGCAGCTGATCCTGTTTGAAACCCTCAAGCAGAACTTTGAGAGCTCCTTCATCAACCACATCACCAGCATCTTTGAGCTGCAGGTGGGCTCCACTCTCCATGGCAGCTCCAAATCCTGGGAAATTGGGATATTCGGATAAAGTCGGGCCAGTGGTGCAGGAGATGCCACTGGGACAGGATTTTCCCAAAGAGTCTCTCCAAAGAGATCTTCCCACACACCTTCCCCTTGTCCCTGTCCCCCAGCCCTCAGGTTAATTTTCCAGGGTTGTAGGAGAAATCCACGCTCCCAAAATCCCTCAGGTCAGAGTCCTTAAGTCCTCAGGCCTGGAGAGCTGTCCTTCAGGTTTTCTTATTTTGTTTTGTGGGTGGCTGGTCTGTTTGTAACCCAAAATCCCAGGATAAACCCCAATCCTGTGGTCCTTTGATTTACACCTTCAAGTGCTAATTTGGCACTTTAGAAGATTTGGTGGCAAAGATCCCTGTGGGCAGAAATCCAACAGATTTCCTTCTGTGAAGGGAGCAGTTCCCAAATCCTTACTGCCTTAAATCTTTGGTGTTTGGTTTCAAGCAGTGGCTCTGGGAAGGGAACTGGGAGGGAGCTGTGGGATTTCCATCCTTGGAGATTCACGGACCTTGACTGGACACATTCCTGAGGAAACTCTTCCTCTTGGATCCAGACCTGCCCCAACCCCATCCCACCTGCACAGCTCTGTGTCCCGATGCCACCAGACCCTGGAAAATCCTTCTTTTCCACTGCATCCCCCCCCCGCCCCCGAGGCAGATCCACTTCCCAGTGCTCAGAGGGACAACTCCCAGCATGTTCCTCCACAAGGAGCTTCTCTCCCATGTTTGCTCCCGATCTCCAGTGTTTATCTGGAGTACCCCACGTGGGACCCATGGCCCAGCCCCAAATTGTTCCAAGATAATGGGATTAAAACTCGAGTTATCAGTGCTTCATCTTGGGATTTGCTTCTCGAACACAGAACTGGGAATTTCAGAAAAGTGGAATTTTCAGAAATTCAGAAATTTCAGACCTGGAAATTCAAGGGGTTTTGAGATGGTTTTATTAGAGTTTTTCTGTCATTTCTGTCCATTTAGGGTAACTCCCAGGCCCCTGCTCTTGCTCACCCCATTGGCACCGTGGCTGCCCCAAGCCATGGGCCCCACCACGAGGAGCTGCTGCCCTACACCCCCCTCATGGCCTGGCTGAGGAACATCGACCCTGTCCTGTTCTGGGACCTCCCCAAGGTATGGCTGAAACCCTCAACAATTGCTGCAGACCATTCCCTGGGAGCAGACTGGTCCAGCTGGGGAATTCCTGATGGGAGCTGGGTCCCACCAAAGCCATGGGGCCCGGGAGCCTCCAGAGCTTTGTCCTTCTGGGAATGCCCGGCCAACCTGGGGCTCCATGCCCAGCAGAAGGCTGGGGGGCAGCAGAGTTGTGTTGAAGGAAAAGGTCTGAAATGCCCAAATTTGGTCTTTTTTGCTCTCACCTGGGCATTTCTCCCCATTCCAGGTCTACTCCCAGAATCTCGGCAGGCTCTACGAGCGGGAAATCAAAGCCCTTTTCAAACAGGCCAAGGTCTTCCTGTTGGGAAGAAGAAAAGGAAGTGAGTGACTGAAATCTGATTAAAATCCAGCCTTTGTGCTGCTGGGCAGGGTCTGTTTGCACCCAGGGAAGGTGACAGTCACCTCCAGCACAGGTGGCTTCCCCAGGTTTGATCCAGGGCTTTATTCCCTGGCTCTGGGGCTGGAAGGGTGGGAAAAGCCGGCTCTGCTCCCCACCAGGCGGTGTTTGTGGGAGCCTTGGCTCCATGAATTCCCCAATTTTGTTCAGCTGCTCCTCAGAGCCTGTGCAGGGCTCAGGAATGACAGAGGGGTGGCTGGGATGGTGTCCTGAGGAGCCGTAGGAGAGAGAGGGGGATGTGGAAAAGCCTGGAAAACAAAACTCGTTGCCAGCTCCCTTCTCCCTGGCTCTCAAAGATTCCCAGAGTTCCCACTCCACCATTATCTCCTGAAAAAACTCCACCAAGTTTTCTCTTCCCTTGCCTTCCCCTACTCCAAGGGCTGGAGCTCCTCTGCTGTGGGGATGGGCTGAGGGGTTTGGGGTTGTTCAGCCTGGGGAAGGCTCAGGGAATTCCCCATCCACAGTAGTTCCAGACTGTGTTGGACAGGGCTTGGAGCAACCTGGGATAAAATGTCCCTGCCCGGGGCAGGGGTGGAATGAGGTGATTTTTGTGGTCACTCCCCACCTAAAGCATTCCATGATTTTATGATTTTATGCAGCCTGGTCCATATTTCACACAGGATTCCTCAGCCACTTTTCCCTGCAGGGGGAAGCCTGTCCCAGAAGACAGAGGGAATTCACAGCAGTATTTATGGAATGATTTCATAGCGAGCTGGCTGTGGGGCTGTGCTCTCCCAAAGTGCTCATTTCCACCAAAATCACTGGATCTGACTCAAAATGTTCCAGTCAGGTGTTTCTGAAGATAAAAAGAGAAACTGCTCTGTCTCCTCTGGAAATTTTTTATGGCCCACAAGTCACATTTTCCCTCAGCAAAACAAAGGGCTGTAATGGAAATTTCCAGGCCAGTCTGGCCCAGTTTGAAGGTCAGACTGGTGTGTTTTGTCCATCAGAGTCAGCACTTCCAGCTCTGCACCTCCTTCATCACCGGTGTCCAGATCCCGAGCCAGGGGATGGAGCCAAAGGGAGGGAATGGCGTTGGTGTCTCCCACTTCTGGGGTTCCTCACACTCAAAGCATCCCCACCACCCCTCCAGCTCCTCCTGCCCAGCACTGTTCCCCCTGGGAAAGGCACTCAGCCACCAGGAGAACCAGGGACCTCAAAACCCCGGCATCAAAGCAGGATGGGGAGTGCTGGCACAAACACCTGCACAGCAGCCCTGGAGGAAAAGGAGCAAAATTTCACCTCAATAATCCTAAAGGCCCCTGCATGGCCACCACTGGACCATTCATGAAAATAACGTTGTTGAATTAAACAAAAAGGTGGTGGAGGGCACAGGTGGCAGCCAGTCTGCCCCATCCTCTGCCATAAATGTTAAACCTGGGATTTCCTTCCGGTATTTTATCCATATTTAATTCCTACAGGAGTCCATAAACCAGGAGTGACTAAACCCCAGGAGGAAACCCTTGGGAGGACACCTTGATGACACCTTGATGGCTCCAAGGTGTTTCTGCTCTGGTAGAAATCATCCCAAAGTGTCTGCCCCGTGCTGGGGTTGCTCCACAGGCAGGACAAGCTGAGTTTTGCTGTCCTGGGATGTCCCTTCTCTGCTCCAGAGGGTGAGGACAGGGCTGGGACAGGCAGGAAGCCCCAGGCCAGGCTGGGCTTGTTCAGCCCGTCCTTGATGGGAGCAGAACATTGGAACAGCATCACCGAGGGAGGTTGGTGAGAAAAGGGGGAATTTTTAGCAAGTTGTCCCCACAGAGGTTGTGGCACCTTCCCCGGGGCTGGCAGTGTCACAATGGAGCTTTCTGTGCCATCTCTGCAGCCCCGGGGCAGAGCAGGACAGGGTCATCCCTCCCTCTGCAGGGGAAGGTGACCCGTTCCCAGCCCCAGGACACGGCCAAAATTCCCGGCCCGGCTCTCCAGGGGCGCCGGCACCCAAGGGCTCTCCCAGCTCCCCCAGCCTCCTGCTGGGACATTCAGGCAGGAGTGGCTGGCCCGGGCTGGTTTTTGTTTGGCTTTGAGGGAGTTCTGCAGGAACCTCATCCAAGGTGTCTCCTGCTGCTGGCCCTGCTCGTGGATGGAGCCCAGGCTGGGAGGAAACCCAGCCCAAACCTCCCTCACCCCGCTGGCAAATCGCCCTCACCCCTGCTGGAAAACACCCAGTGCGGGTCTCCAGGCTGCTTCCTTGCTCCTGATTATCCCAGCACAGTTTTTGGGTTGATTCCTTGCCCTCATAGAGGATTCATGGCCCCACCTGCTGATTTCTTGCCTTGCACCACAGGAGAGTTTAGAATTAACCTCGAGCTGTTTATAATTAATTAAGTCCTTTCTCATTTTTCCATTCCCTCTTACACAGGCTCGTAAAATTCTTTCCCATTTGCTGTTGAAGATTTATTTTTTCCTGGTTTTGCCACTTCCCAGCTGGTGAAATTACAATGTAGTGGTGAGAAAAAGATTAGGAAGCAGCTCATTAATTTAGTCCTGGTTTTAGCAAGGCTGAGGTCGGGAGCAGGTCTGGCTCATCCCTCAGCCCTGCTCAGTGCGGAGCTCACAAACCCTTCCCAAAGGGAAATGGCTCAGATAAAGATATTTGGGATGCTGTGAGAGAAGGAGAGGTGACCTCATTCCACAGGGACCTCTGGGATAGGGGAATGATTCCCATTTTAGAATCAATTAGGAAATAATACGGATGTTTCCCTGCTGATTCCTTTCAGGGAGTAGAAGAGTATTTTTTAAAGGCATCTTTCAAAGGATTTTTTCAACTTTTCCACTCCACCCAAGCCCCCCGTGGTAAAATTGCCAATGTTGGAGAAATATATTTATTTCCAGGTAAAAGATATTAATTTTAAAAGGGATTTTTTCGACAAAAAGCTACTCCCACCTCCCCTGGATATTTTTTATGGCAATTTACCATCAAAACTAAGCAGCAAACAATTTTCCTGAGACTTCTGCAGGTTTTTGTGCTGATTTATTCTCTTATTCCCTGGGATTTTCCACACCCCAGCTCTCACAAGTAAGCACAAGGCAGCAAAGGGACAAACGCTGCAACCAACGAAATAAAAAGGCAGTTTAACAAAATGAAAATAATGGAAAAGAGGGAGAAACAGGTGAGAAGGCAGAGAAAAAAAAGGGAATTTCATCTGAATTCCCCATTTATCCAAATGCATCAGGAAAATGTCAATTAATGCATAAGGTCACACATAAAAAGAGACATTTAAGAATTTAAATATCCAGGAGCTGGAGAATCTGAGAGGGAAGGGATTTCTGACATCCCACACCCCGTGCAGGTCTGCAGCAAACGTGGGAGAAGCCGATGGGGACCAGGCAGCAGCCCCAGTGGAGCCTCCCTGGGAGCAGGAAAGGCCAGGAGGACACCCCAGACAGGGGGAACATCAGCAAGGTACCGAGCTGAGGGTTCCTGAGGTGCTCCATGTCCCACCCCAGCCCGTGGTCCCTCCCTGGAGCAGAGCCAGGGGTGCTCCATGTGCTGCCCGATGTCCCCTCAGGGGGACACAGCTCCAGTGTCCCCAGTGGATTCCAGAGGGGTTCCTGAGCACAGGGGGTTTCTAAGCAGGTGTTGGAGCAGGTGCTGGCAGAACTGCAGCCCCTTTGCACCTCGGAGCAGCAATTCCTGCAGGAATTCTTCCGGCTGGGCCACGACCCTGTGGGGCTGCAGGTGCTGGAGGTGAAGGTGAGCACCACGTTCTCTTCAGGTCCTTTATCCAGCCTGGCACACCCAGGGGGCACCTGAGCTCTCCTGGGCTCTCATCCTCCAGGAGCCAGCAGTGAGGAGGCTCAAGAGGAGAATGAAATGGAATTTAATTCACAGCTCCAGGAAAACCAGGGGTCTCCAAGCATTAAACAGGGCTCCAACAGGAGGCAGCAGAAATAAATCCAGAGCGCGTGTTCCTGGCTGAGGGAGAGCAGAGAAATCATCATTTGGCGGGTTTAGATGAGATATTGGGAAGGAATTGATCCCTGTGAGGGTGGTGAGGTGCTGGCATAGAATTCCCACAGCAGCTGTGGCTGCCCCTGGATCCCTGGCAGTGCCCAAGGCCAGGCTGGACATTGGGGCTGGGAGCAGCCTGGGACAGTGGGAGGTGTCCCTGCCCATGGCAGGGGGTTGGGGTTCCATCCCAAACCATTCTGGGATCCTTTGAAAATGTCCACTCCAATCTTTTTTCAGGCATCTGCCACTAAGGGAGGAGGGCCCACGGCACCTCCAGAGGATGGTCCTTGCACCAAGAGCCAGAGCCAGTACGTGGGTGATGGGAGACACTGGGTGCTCTGACAGGACACGGGCTGAAGTGTCCCTTCCCAGTTAATTCCTGACCTTTCCCATGGTTTGGTTTGGTTTTTAAGGCCAGAAGAAGCCACAGCCCAACTGCTGAGTGAGATCTTCAGCTGCCTGGAGCCGGAGCTGAGGGCATTTCTGGGTATCTGCAACAAGGTGCACCCGCTGGGCTGCCTGCAGGTCCTGGTGACCTTGAGTGACCCCGTGTTTGGGACCTGGGGCTCCTCCTCAGCTGCCCCCTCGTCCTTCCTCCCCACCCTTCTGGGGAATGTGCTGCTCCTGGCCAAGAGCAACTTCAACAAATGCATGGTGAGTGTCAGCAGGATGAAGCCCAAGAGACCTGAGTCATGTTTGGCCTTTTCCTAGAATCTTCTAAACAGAATCCCAGAATCATTCAGGTTGGAAAAGCCTTCCAGGATCATCAAATCGAACCTGTGCCCAATCCCTACCTCGGCACCAGCCCAGAGCTCTCAGTGCCATGCCCAGGGGTTCCTTGGACACCTCCAGGAATGGGGAAGTCCAACCCTCCCTGGGCAGCCCCAGCTCCGTGTCAGCCTCAAACAAGGAATGTCCCATTCCTTGGAATTATGGAAGCCACTGTAAATGGAAGCCGTGTTCCCAAAGCCAGTTCCTTGCCTTGTTTCCTGGCCTGTGCTCCACCAAGCGAGGTCAGATCTGAGGGTGCCACTTCTTTGTGTCCTTCTCAGGGGACCATGTGCAAGGAGATGGAGGAGGCCAAGGCTCCCAGCAGGATGAGAGGGGGGGTCCTGCCCTGCGTCAGCCGCTTCCAGGAGTTCGTGGCCTTCTCCCAGGAGGTGCTCCAGACACCCCAGCACTGGGGGCAGCTGGACAAGGCCCAGCTCAGGCTGGCCAGCAGCGTCTTCAGCAACAGTGAGTGCCAAGGCTGGGGGTTCTGGGCAGGAAATGTCCACCTGCAGCTGCAGGAGTGACCGGCTGGGCCACCAGGGCCAGGTGGGAGCTGCCTGTCCCCATGGCACTGAGATCTCTCTCCCTGAGCAAGATCCTGGGAGCACCAGGCAAATTCCATGTGCGCAGTGTCTGTCACAGCGGGATGGGCCTGGGGGTGACCGGGATGAGACACAGGGGCTCAGCTTTGGATCCAGTTCTGACATCTCCGGCCCCCACTATGGAGGGAGAGCTCCTCACGGATCAGCCTCCTCTTACAAGGTTTTGGGAGCCAAGAAAAGCTTCTCCCAAAACACCAAGGGGTGCTGGTAGGGAGAGAGGGTTGGGAGAGCGGGGTGGGGAGCTTCCAGTAGGTGCCTGTGTTGTCCCAGTTGGATCCTTCAGCTTCCTGTCAGTGGCAGCATCCTCTTTGCCTGCCTGGAGAGGACCTGAGGGGCTGCAGAAGCCACAGCTCAGCCCACAGATCATGAGGGGCAGCTCCCACCCGTGGGTGAGCCTGGGGTGACTCACTGATTAATCCATGGACACAGCCCTGCCAGGCTCCAGGAATGTTTGCAGGGAAGCAGGTGAGGTGGGGAATCCTGGACAGGGACCAGGATTTGTGTGGTAATTGCTCTCTCTGAAGTCAGAGGGTTCGAAGGAGCCATCCCAGAGGCGTGCCCCTCCAGACAGGCTTCTCTCCACACCCAATTCCCTCCTTCCTTTTCAGTCAGCAGCCTGTCCTCAGCACACCTGAGGGTGAACACGGACTTGGTGATGATGGAAAATTTCCACCACATCCACAGCTTCCTGTGCCAAAAGAACATCCCCTGCCTGGAGGGCAAGAAGAGAGAAGCCAAGCAAAGGTCCAGGGAGCACATGGAGAAATTCGTCACCACACACCTGGGCCAGCCCCTGGAGGGGCTCAGTGTGAGTGCAGGGACCTGGCCTGGGCCTCCAAGGGCAAGGGCTCTTCCCAAACCCCTGGATTAATTGGGGTTCAGATCCCCCTGCCCTCAATCCAGTCTGGGGTTATGTTACTTTGCTGTCAGAGGATACCAGAGCACCTGGATTTCATTCTGCTCAGGGCTTCCCAAAATCCTGGCATGGCCTTCTCCAGGTCTCCCAGTCTGAGCATGGACACCAGGGGAAACTGCAAAGGGGTGTAAATAGAGCAGGAGCCCACTCCTGGTTCTTGGAGACGGTCCTTATGTTCAGGAACTCTAAATCCTTGGGGTTTAGGGTATTTCTCCATAGCCAAGTTGCAGCAGAAATACCCAAACAGATTCTTGGGCTGTATGAACAGACAGCAGGATGAAGGGAGGGATTATTCCCTTGTTTTGCAGCAGATGTGGAGTGTCCTGTCCAGGATTCCCTTCCCCGACCACTGCTGGGTTTGGCTGTGCAGTCCCACCTCGGCAGCATCCCAGAATCCCAGGCTGGAAGGGATCCCAAAGGATCATCCAGTCCAAACTTCCCTGGGGAGGTTGCCTGCATGAGATTCTGTAGCTCCCTGTCCAGTCACATCCCACAGGCTCCAGTGCTGGGGCTCTATCACATCCTTGGGCAAGTTTGATTGATTATCCCAGCTTGTTCTCATTGGAAAAAATTCCTTATATCCAGACAATGTGACCACCTGGCCAACAAGGAAGCCTCTCCCACTCCCTCTTCTCATTGACAATCCCAACCATGTGAGGGATTTTCTCACTTTCCTGCTGCTCTGTCCTCATGCCCATTTCAGGGTGGTGGACCAAGACACACCAGGGGCAGAATCCCAAAGCACTGGTGGGGAGTTTGTTCCCAGTTTGTTCCCATTCCCACTCCAGTTGCGTGCCGGCCTCTGGCAGATCCTGGTTCTTTTTTCACGGCTGCCTGGGCTGATCCATCCAGCACTTCCCAAGTGGTTGTTTTGTTAACTGAGCTAAGAGCATCTGGCTCTGCTCACTCACACAGACATTCCCTCCTTCCCGACACCGTGGCCCTTCCGCTCCTTCCCTCTTCCTAAAATGTCTCGCAGATGGAGCTCAGCTGGAATTATTTATGGGACCTGTTACTTTCAATTTGCTTCCAGTCATTGCTGTCTAATATTTGTTGGCTTGGCTGGAGAACCAGCTCCGTGTCTCGTGCTACCTGAGCTCTGCCTTGGCTTCACAGCCTCCCTTTTCCGAGGGAAAGGGTCGTGTTACCGCTCACAACAAAGTGAGTGGGATTTGAGGGCACCTGGATGTCCCCAAATCCTGGCACAGCCTTCTCCATCTCCTCCAGTTTCCCTTCAACAAGAGAAGGTGCAAAGAGGTGTAAGTAATGCAGGAGCCCACTCCTGGTTCTTGGAGACGGTCCTTATGTTCAGGAACTCTAAATCCTTGGGGTTTAGGGTATTTCTCCACAGCCAAGTTGCAGCTGCCATATCGAAATGGAGGATGAAGGAAGGGATTATTCCCTTGTTTTGCAGCAGATGTGGAATGTCCTGTCCAGCTGTGGCAGAGATGTCATGAGAACTGAGAAAATCCAGGTTTTGCTTCACACCTCTCCAGGTTCTGGCATCCCCCATCCCCACCTCTGGCTCCAAACCCCCAGTGGGGAGAAAACTGGGAGGAGCACCAAGGAACAAGAGGGATTTTTCCAGCAGCCCCATTGCTCCATTGGCCTGGAACCCTTACAGATTCTGCTGGTTGAGCAGGGAGGGGACAGAACCTTGAAATTCCCTAAACTCTGCCTTCCTGGGAGATAAAAACCTCCAATACTTCATTAAACATTCTCCATTTCAGCTGAATTAGACATGGGAAGGGGGCTGAGGGCAGCCATCAGGTGTCAGCCCTGATGCAGGAATCCACCTTAGGGTGGCTCACCATGGAACATCTCCTTCCCTTTCCAGCATTTCTTTGAGGGGGTGAAAGCCTGCCTGGCTCAGGGGGTGAAGGAAGAGGAGGTCAGCTTCCAGCTGGCCTACAGCAAGCAGGAACTCCGGAAAGTTATCGAAAAATATCCTGGCAAGGAGGTCAGAAGAGCCCTGGAGACCCTCTACAGGAAAATCCAGAAACAACTGTCCCTGGAGGAAAATCTTCTGCCGGTAACCGGATGGAGGCAGTGCTGGGATGGTTTGGGGTTCAGGACTGCAACGCCTGTGTGGCTGCAGGGGCTGGGGGAGGAGCTGAGGTCTGCTTTTCCAGGTGGTGGGGCAGCCCATGGAGCTGGAATCCTGGTTTTCCAGGTGGTGTGGCAAGCCATGGAGCAAGGTTCTGGTTTTCCAGGTGGTGTGGCAAGCCATGGAGCAAGGTTCTGGTTTTCCAGGTGGTGTGGCAGCCCATGGAGCAGGAGTTCATCCGGCAGTACCGAGAGTTTGAGGAGCTCATCCAACACTGCTATGCGGGATCAGGGATTGCCCTGGACTTCACCTTGGAGGACTTGCTGAGCTACTTCACCTCCATCCCTGCGTCCAACATGTAGGGAAATCCCTCCCTGGATGTTGGGAGCAGCCCAGGAATCCTTGTCTGCAGCTACACTTTAGAGGAACTGAACACAAACCCATTCCCAAGTTGGATATTTGGGCTCCTATCCTGAAGTTAATCCCAAAGTACCTCCAACTTATTGGTCCTGGACTAAATCTCCCTCAGGGAAGTGAAGTTGTCAGACCCAAACCGCAACTTCTCTGCCCCAAGAAACCATTTTGCCACTAGGAAATGTTCCTCAAACGCTCAGATTTCCACCAAAGTGAGCGCTAGGGCTGCACCTCCTCAGCAGACCATTCCCAATGGAAAAGCATCTTCTCTCCAGGGACTTTCTGCTTCTTTTCTGTGCCCGAATTTCACAGTGACCCTGCGCTAAACCAGAGGGTAAAACCCCATGGAGATGCTCCATGTGTGAGCTGCTCCCACATCCAGGTATCCCAACAGGCACCGCTGCTCCACAGCTCTCCACTGAACCTTGTCCGGCAGATGAAAGTCCAGAATATTAATGGATTTATTGCTTTTAGCTCAGATTTACTCACAGTCTAACTGGAGGGGAGAAAATGTGCAGTTCTGGAGATCCAAACAGATCCCTCAATGAATTGGCTGGTTTTATCCTGTTTTCTTAGGAATCCTCCTACACCAACTCACCAATATATTGTCATTCCTTAAATGATATCTCTATTTCTTGGGATGATCATGGGGCTCACGTGTTGTCCCTTCTCCCTAAACAACTGAAGTTTGAACTCCTTGATATTTGCCTCACAGGGCAAAGATTATTTCATTTATTTGGTGTGTTAGAAAATAATCTTGGAGGTGAGACTCCTTGTCCATTGTCAGGGAGGTGGGAGGCTGCTGTGGCTCCTTGGACAGCCCCTCTTCTCTGGGGATTGTTTCTCCAGCCTGAGCCCTGAACCAGCACATGATCCCAGCTTTCCCTTGTAAAGGGAAAAATACAGAGTATTTTTCTGGGATTTTTCAAGCAGTTGGCCTTTGGCTCAAGGTCCACTTCTGCAGGGAGCAATGTTTAGAGCTCCTGTTTCCAATCTCGTTATCTCATTGTTTTCAATCCCTCCCTTTTTTCCGTGACGTGGCTGCTCCCAGCAGGAAGAGGATGGTCACAGGGAACCATCCAGTGCTGCCTTCCCAGCTCTTCATCCCTCTGGAGGTAACAGGAATTTTGCAGCCCCGTTTCCTTTCAGTTTTTGGCTCAGGGGCTCACCTGGGAGGGGAGGGCAGGAGGTGGGAGCTGTGGGCTGGGATATGAAGGTACTGCAATTTGGGAGGAGGCCCAGGGTGAAGGGATTTGCAGCGGGATGGAGCCAGGTTGCTCCAAGGCTGTGGAACACCAAACACCAGCAAGGAGGGGCAGGGATTCCTCTGGGTCTGTTGGTGGCTCCCCCATAACTGGTGTGGTCACGGGCCGAGTCCAGGCCCTGCCATGGATTGGGAATGGGATCTTGCTCCAAACAGGCTCCTCTGGCTGCAGCGAGCAGAGATCCCAGAGGAACTGCACCTGGCCTTACAGTGACCCTGCTCCTGTGTCAGTGGGGCTGTGGGATCTCTCCTCACCAACCACTTCCCACTCAGCATCATGGAATCATTCAGGTTGGAAAAGCCCTCTGAGATCATTGAGTCCAACCATTCCCCCAGCACTGCCAACACCTCCCCAACCCATGTCCCTAAAAGCCAAGGGCAGTGCCAGGGGATCTGAACCCAACCTAAACCACCAGGAACCTCTGTGACCCCAGGCTGGTGAGTCCCCACACCCTGGTGCTGCATCACCCTGAGCCCCCAGCCGCACTCTCTGCCTGCTGGTGACATCTGGCAGATTAGAGACAAACGCCAAGAAATGTCCCCAGGTGTTTCCTGCTGCTCTGCCAGGCCCCAGCTTGGCTCCACTCTCTGGCTTGGCTCCACCTGGATGAGTGTCCACACCTGGGAGGACCCCAGAGGGGGCTGGAGGAAGGGTCACACAGGTGGTGCCATCCTTGGTGCACTTGGAACCTGGCATCTTGGTGACATCAGCCCTCAGCGACCCAGGTTGTCCCCCTCACCTGGCCCCAGCCAGGGGCTCTGACAGGCTCAGGTGCCACCAGAGGCAGACCGGAGTCCGAGGCTCCTGCAGGGAGGAGGATTTATTGCTTCTGTACTTGTGCCACCTGGAGGACAAAGGAAAACCTGGGCCATCCCCACTCAGCTCCCTGGACTATTTCCCATTTCCCTGCAGAGCTGGACGCTCCTAACTTCCATATTCTCTGGTTTTCCATGCCCGTTCACAGCCCCGAGAGCATGTCCTGGAAGGGGGAGGGCACGAGCCCACCTTCATGTTTCATCCAGCACCTGGACCACGTCGTGCTGACTGTGAAGAGCATTGAGGACTCTGTGGCCTTTTATTCCAAAGTCCTGGGCATGGAGGTGGTGACTTTCAAGGTAATGTGGGGCACAGGCCTGGTTTGGGTCTAGAAGAGCTGGAACTGTGGTTCTGGGCCCTGTGGATCTCTGATGGGTTCTCTGGGAGTGGGATGGAGATGGTAGGACCAGCACACGCCTCAGCCCATCAAGCTCTGAATTTCAGGACAGTCAGGCTGAGTCAGAGGTAAGTCCAAACCACACTGAGAGGAGTCGAAGTGACAAAACCCCCCAAAGATTCTCTGAAAAAAACAATTTCTAGGACCAAAGGAGGAGAACCCTCAAGCCCACACATCCTCTAAAGACATCTAACAGGATTTTGGTTTGATATTTCCATTGGCAAAGGGAGCAAAGGTTGGTGAATAATTAATATTTAATATTCCAACTCACCTCCTGCCCAAGCTTTGAGCCCTTTTGCCTGATGAACACACAGCATCTTTTTAACTTCTAAGATCTTCCTTCTCTGCTGTTCCACCAATTCTCTTAAAGTCAAACTCAACTCTGGTCTTTGGGTGGTCGCTGTCCCCCCTTTCCCTGGGGGCTCAGCTGCCACATGAGCCTGCAGAAACCTCCTTGAGATCCCGCAAAGAGCCTCCAAAACCTCCCTCCTCCCTCTCTTCCCACCTCCTCAGCCTTGTCCTCACTGCAGTGCCTGGCCAGTGGCTGGATGGAGAGTCCCCAGTCCTGAAAACCTGCATTCCCTTTGGAAATCCTGCATGTGGCTGTGGGAATTTCTTGGGTCACTCCACATCTCAATGAGCATCACAGGAGCCTTGCAGAGATCAGTTTTTGGGTTGCCCCAGCAAAGCCCTGAGTTAGCAGGACCCCACTGGTCCCCCAGGGTTTCCAGGAGGTCTCAGGGGAGTGGGTGCTGAAGGGTTCCAGCCCAGGAAGTCTCCCTTACTTCGGCCTTTTCCTTTGGAACAGGGAAATCGCAAAGCTTTGCGTTTTGGCCAGCAGAAGTTCAACCTGCACGAGGCTGGGCAGGAGTTCGAGCCCAAGGCTCGGCGCCCGGTGCCCGGCTCTGCGGATTTTTGCCTGATCACAGCAGCGCCCCTGGAGAAGCTGCTGGAGCACCTGGAGGTGAGGCAGGCCCAGGGTGGCCCCAGGGCAGTGTCATCCCAAGGGACACCAATCCAGAGCCCCTAAATGACCCTGTCCTGGGGAGTGCCAGGGCTGTCTCATCCTGCAGTTCATGTTCTCAAGGCTGGGGGAGGAGGGCACGGTGATGACACGAACATCAAACCCCTGCTCTCCTGTGTCCTCCAGGCCTGTGGGGTGCCCATTGAAGAAGGTCCCGTGGCCAGGACTGGTGCTGTGGGTCCAATAACCTCCATCTACTTCCGAGACCCTGACGAGAACCTGGTTGAGGTTTCCAGGTACTGCACAGCCGTGGCTGTGGACACCAAAGGGGAGCCCTGACCACAGCCCATGCTCTGCCTGTGTCCCAGCAGGAGATGGGGTGCAGAGGCCAGGTCTGGCTGGCCCATTTACAGATCCAAGCTTTCTTACAGATCCTAAGTTTTCTTCTTTCTTTAGTAATTTAAAAAGCCATTTCAAAGTTATTTTAAAAGTATAAAACAATGGAGGACCTGGCGATTCTCAAGCAGAGCAGTTCCCAGGCTGGCCACACTGAGGTAGCACCGATATCCTCACCGGAACAGCGCTGGAATGGAGGGAGGACTCTTCCGACCTCTGCAGTCCAAATCCTCTATAAAATTGAAACAATCTCTGACTCGTACTCATGTTTCCTTTGCTAGAGTTTCGTGGGAAATCCAAAACTCTTCATGGTGCGAAAAAAGGCAAAGTCACAAACCATTCAGTGCTTTGGATGATCAGTGGGGACGAGCTGCTTTCCATGAGTCATTTGTGGGAGCTAAAGACAGGAATGTCACGGGAGGAAACCACGGGCATCTCCTCACCTTTACCTTGTGGTTGGACATCCGGGAAGGGATCCCGGGGAGGGATCCCAGGGAGGGATCCCAGGGAGGGATCCCCGGGAGCGGAGACCCCTCAGCCCCGGCGCCCGTGGAGCGTCCGGCGGCTGCTCTCCAGGGTGCTGATGTGCCCCGGCCGTGTCCGGGGGGTCCTGCCCAGCGGGGAGGGTCAGTGCCCAGCGGAGAGGGTCAGTGCCCAACAGAGAGGGTCAGTGCCCAGCGGGGAGGGTCAGTGCCCAGCGGGGAGGGTCAGTGCCCAGCGGAGAGGGTCAGTGCCCAGCGGGGAGGGTCAGTGCCCAGCGGAGAGGGTCAGTGCCCAACAGAGAGGGTCAGTGCCCAGCGGGGAGGGTCAGTGCCCAGCGGGGAGGGTCAGTGCCCACAGGAGAGGGGCAGTGCCCAGCAGAGAGGGTCAGTGCCCAGCGGGGAGGGTCAGTGCCCAGCGGAGAGGGTCAGTGCCCAGAGGAGAGGGGCAGTGCCCAGCGGGGAGGGTCAGTGCCCAGCGGGGAGGGTCAGTGCCCACAGGAGAGGGTCAGTGCCCAGTGGGGAGGGTCAGTGCCCAACAGAGAGGGTCAGTGCCCGACAGAGAGGGTCAGTGCCCAACAGAGAGGGTCAGTGCCCAGCGGGGAGGGTCAGTGCCTGACAGAGAGGGTCAGTGCCTGACAGAGAGGGTCAGTGCCCAGCGGGGAGGGTCAAAGAGGATGGGAGAGCATCAATCCCTACGGAAGAGGGTCGGTGCCCACCGGAGAGGGTCAATCCCTGTGGGAGAGGGTCAAAGCCCACAGGAGAAGGTCGATGCCCATGGGAGGGGGTCAGTGCCCATGGGACAGGTTTTTGTTCCCTCCCCTGGAGCCCACCTCGGCTCTGTCCCACACTTTGATCCCTGTAAGTGCTGAGCTGCTGGCTGGCCTGGAGGGCACTGGTTCCGTGGCTTTCCTGTTCACTGGAGTGTGAAACATGGAGTGACACATTTGGGGCTCTCACACCTGACCTGAACCACGGGAAACTCGAAATTTGTCATGGAAACTTAGCAAGTATTTGGAATGTGTTGCTGATGGAGGAACTTCTCTTGGAGTGATGGTGCTGGAGCACAGCAGGCTTTGCCGGCTGATGGTTATTGCTGTCTCCAGGAGAAACAACCTGGGGGGCTCAATGTTTTTCCCTGGAGAAACCACTGGCCACATGCCAGCATTCCAGCTGTCCCTGTCCCGACCTCTCCTGGGCTCCTCGTCTACAGGAAAAGCCTCTGGATCATGAGGATTCCAGTTAAAACTGATGGTTTACATAATGCAGCATTAAATCTTTATGAATTTATTTCCATTCTATATTCAGCAAGATTCATTGTGAATATTGGACAGTGGGAGAAAGTGGATTAACAGGTGGGAAAACAGTTTTCTTCTGGATGGTCATTCCCTGCACAAACCACAACCAGCAAGAGAGGAGGAACTTCCTTCTTGTCTGCTCCCATCTCATCCCTCTTGAACCCTAATTCCCAAAACAGATTCCAGACTTTTACTTTGATCATACTGGAAAGGAGACCTTGGGATCAGCAATCCCAGTGTTTCATGTGGAGGAATGTTGAGTTCTCCACGTCACCGCTCAGGAAGGGTGCAGGGGAAGGGGCCTTCCAGGGAAAGGCTGCTCAGGAGCACAGGTTTCATCCCAGCTGGAAAGATGAGTTAAGAGCCGAGTCTCATGGGAGGGAATTTCCCAATGGGAATCACAGTGTGCGTGCCCAAGCCACCTTCCAGAGATGCCCAGGGGCCACCTGGGGAGCCAGCTCTGAACAGGTGCCCGGGAAAGCTGGGAAAGTCAGGAGGGATGGTGTGGCCCAGCCCTGGGATGGGCAGGGATCACTTCTTGGGGTGTAGGACTGGTGTAGGATTCCTGACCTCCCAACTGCCTTTCCTTCAGAAAAGACACCCAGGTCTCAAGGGTGCTCAAACCATCCTTTGTACACAGAGAAATGGCAAACACTTCCCAAGGGCTGGGGAATGGGAGGCTTTTACTGGAAAAGGAAAATAATCCCTCTCTGCCAGAGAGTTCGGCAGGCAGGGCTGTTTGCAGCCATGATGGACTTTTCCTGTAGCCTGACCACGATCCCAAAAGTGCCCAGAGGAGCACTAAGAAAAGCACAGGCTCTGCAGCTGAACTTTCTCCTCTTCCCAGACTCGGTGGTCAGGCGTTCTTCCCAGAAAAAGCTTGGAATCCAGCTGTAAGAAATGCATGGGCACTGTTCCTTCTGGAAACTGGATGATGCTCCAGGATCCTCAGAGATTTCCATGGGAATTCTTTTATATTTGTGGTGGCCTTTCAGCTCCTCAGCCAGCATCAACCAAGAGTTGAAGTTTACTCTGTGTGCTAACCCAGACACACCTCCTGCCTCGTGAGTTCCTTTGGAATTATCTACTGGAAAGGGTGGGAACTTCCCTGTCCTTGGGAATCAATAGGAAAGCACCAATGAAGAAAGGAATCGCAGCTTCACCAGGACAAGCCCCTCACCAAGCTCCCTGTGCTGTCCCCTCACAGGCTGCAGGCCAGCTGGGAGCTGTCTGACAGGTTCTCCAGGTTGTCCACCAGAGTGATGAGGGCTTCTGTTTTCTCTTCTGGAAGCACGTGGGAGGCGTTGGATCGAAACTTCTTCAGGAGTGACTCTTTGCTCAGGGGCTTCCTCCAGTGCCCATAGAAAGTGTCACATTTGCCCGTCAGGACGTCCCCGCTGTGCAGGAGCAGGGCCACCTCTCCGTACATCTTGTCAAAGTTGGCCACGTTGTCTTCAGGGTGCTCCACCACCACCTTGTCCAGCAGCTCCCTGAGCTCCTGCCGCTGGATGCTGCTCTCGGAGAAGGAGCCCAGGCCCACCTCTCCATCCAGCAGGGCAGCGCAGGTGTTGAACTGGAAGGAGTGCCTGGCCTGGTGCTCCGAGCTGGGGAAAGGCCGGTTGATGTACTTGGACACCGGGATCTTCAGCAGAATGCTGCGGATCAGAGAGGGAGAGAAGGACCCCGCGTAGTTGATGAAGAGGTTCCGCACGGACAAGGCAGCATCCACCACCCAGTGCATCCCCAGGTGGGCTGGGAATCTCTTGAAGGCAATATCCTGCTTTTCCAGGAGGAACTCGTGGTGCTGGCCGGGCGTGGACAGCGGTTTGGGTTGGTAGACGCTGTAGAAGGCGCTGAAGCCGGAGCAGCCGGGGATGTCATCCAGGATCAAGGGGTTGGCCTCCATCCCTCGGGCCGCCAGCAGAGCCGCCTCCAGGCCCAGGCGGGTGGCGTTGCCCACGTGCAGCGGCTTGGCCTGGGTGGCAGCGTTGGCCATGGGCGCCCCGGCCAGGGACGCGGCGATGCCCAGGGCATGGCAGCACTGGGCAGAGCTGAGGGACAGCAGCTTGGCCGCGGCTGCGGCACTGCCCAGGGTGCCCACCACCGAGGGGGGGTGGAACCTGCAGGGGGATGGCACCAATGGGCAGCCCTGGCTGCCTCGCACCAAAGAGCCCCTCCCACGGAATAACTAATGGAAAACGGGGGGTTCGTCGGCCAGGGGAGCTCCCTCGTGGCTCTGGAGTGGGTGGGATTCACCTGACTCAAAATTATACCATAGATTTTAACTAATAAATTAACTCTAAAATAAGAGTTTAGTTTAACTCTAAATTTAGAGTAAATTAACATAAATTAACTCTAAAAATTGGGTTTAGACTTGAAACCTCCTCAGACACACCAAGGTGAGCTCAGCATCTCCAGAAGGCAATCAGAACTTTGCTCAGGAGATGCCATGGCTCATGTTCATACAGCCAAACTTTCTATGCCTCAGACACATAATTTGCCCTCAGATATGCCCAAGGGAACAGTTCCTGGTCGATTCCATCACTTGGATCACACCAGGGCACTGCTGGTGGCAGCAGTTGGCCCAGGGCCTGTGTCCACCACCAAACTCTTCTTGGCTCTGGGATCCTGCCCTGTCTGGGTCAGGTGATGGCACTACAGACTCCCTGAGGGTTATTTTGGGGGCAAAATCCCTGGAAATCACCAAATAAATACATGATGCAATCACCTCTGGCATTTGGCTCTCAGCAAGGCTTCACCCTGGGGTAAAGCTAAATTAGACTGTACTTAAACTGGGCTTAACCTAAACTAACATTTGAAAACCCAGACTCGCCAACTCTCTTGCTCCTCGGTGAAGAACAGGAGCTTTACCTTTTGGGAATGTCGTGAGCCTCGGTGGAGAAGTGCATGAGCCTCCCTTGCACTTCCAGGCCCACGTTGAATGCCAGCAGGAAATCCAGGCCGGTGGGCTTGGTGTTCGGAGGCAGCATCTGGGAGGCTGCCAGGAGAGCGGGCAGCACGGCCCCGGAGGGGTGAGTGGCAGGGTGCCAGGTGTCGTCAAAATCCATGGAATGGGTCTGCCAGGAAAAGAGAGATAAGGACATGCTGGTGGGCACGGCTGGATGCTGAGGGAGTGAGGGCTCCTTGCTGATATTCCTGATAAAATTCTGCCAAAGCCTCCACTCAGTGTCCCCACGGGGCGGTCTGGCTCTTCTAAAAGCCAGGAGATTCCCGCTATTGTCCCCCATCAGTGACCACTCTGCTTCCTGGAATTCTGTCTCCTGGCACCACCGGGCACAGATTCCCCTGGGAGAGCTGGGAGCCCAGATCCCCCAGGAAAAAGCAGGAGCACAGATTCCCCTGGGAATCCGGGGGCACAGATCCCCCAGGAAAAAGCAGGAACACAGATTCCCCTGGGAATCCGGGGGCACAGATCCCCCTGGAAAAAGCAGGAACACAGATTCCCCTGGGAATCCGGGGGCACAGATCCCCCTGGAAAAAGCAGGAACACAGATTCCCCTGGGAATCCGGGGGCACAGAACCCCCTGGAAAAAGCAGGAACACAGATTCTCCTGGGAATCCGGGGGCACAGATCCCCCAGGAAAAAGCAGGAACACAGATTCTCCTGGGAATCCGGGGGCACAGAACCCCCTGGAAAAAGCAGGAACACAGATTCTCCTGGGAATCCGGGGGCACAGAACCCCCGGGAAGATCCCTCCTTACCGCCACGCCGTTGGTGAAGGCTGCCAGCGTCGGGGAGAGCTTCACTCCCGGCTTTCCATAGACAGAGCTGACGGCCACGGAGGAGTACAGCTCCTGTGGGAAGGAGGGAATGTCGGGGGATCCCTGGAGGGAGCGGGGACGGTGGCAGCCGCCCGGCAGCCCCCGGAGGCGGCGGGGCTGTCCCTACCCGGCAGTAGCGCAGGGCGATGTCGAAGACGCGGGTGGTGCTGCCCACCAGCCCCACGCCGATGCTGTCCAGGATCATCCTCTTGCTCCGCTGCCGCACGGTCTGGGACAGGTGCTCGGGCCGGGCCCCGTGGATGAACGAGGCGAAGCTGCTGGTCACCGTGTCCTCGGGAGCGCTCCGGGCCACCACTGCGCGGGGACACGGGGACAAGGACACCGGTGAGCCCCGCGCTGGCCGCAGGGGTGGCCAGGCCTGAGCAGCCGCCTGAGCCAGGTGGGGCGGGTTTAGGAGTCCTGCAGGAGCGGGCAGCTGGAATTTCTCACCCCCCGTGGCTCCCTTCCAACCTGGGGTAACCTCTGATTCCATATGTCCTGTATATGAAATTCCACATTCTCTGGGCACCTCCTGGGGTGGCTTCCAGAAGGTTCAGGTGAAGCAGCTCCAGAGCTCGGCCCCATCCCATCACCTCGGGTTTCCAAGAGCCATTTTTGGGGAGGTGTAAATGCAAATGATGTCCCTTTATCCAGGGGAGAGGCAGAGCAGGAATGGACCACATAAATTCAAAACTTCCATAGCTTTTTGGAACGCAGGCCTGGACCCAAAGCCTGGATTTATCCAGATGTTTCATCCTACAAGGCACTGAAGTGTCTTGACTCAGCCACCAAAGCTCTTAAGCCCTGTGTACTCCAAAGGTTGCTAATCCTTAAAAATAAATTAAAATTCTATGGAAAATACCCATCAAAGTTTGTGTCTACTGCATGTTTTCATTTCAGTGAGAAATTGCCTTGTTCAGATTATATATAGATCATTATTATATATATGAGTTTATATAGATGAGTTTATATAGATAATATTTATACTATATATAATATTTTATGAATATATTATTTTGTAATGTATGAAATTATTTATAATTCTAGAATTAGACTAAAGTATATAAATAATAGAAATATATTTATAATTCATGTAATTAAAATTATTATGGTCTGTTATAATTGATGCTGTTAATTTGAGAGTGCAGGGGAGAGCAGGAAAATTAAAATTCCATGTAGCCAACATCTGCAGGGTGGCAAACCCATACATTTACTTATGGACGGGTGTGGGGGCGCACACACAGATGCAGATAAAAGATGAATTAATGACCAAACTAAATGAATCACAGGC
>VYXG01007279.1:107026-137517 GCA_013397235.1 Lanius ludovicianus
CATCCAGACCGGCAGGTCCACAAGAGGCTTTGTTTTAGGAACAACAAACACGGCAATTAATGAAATGACCATTCCCTAATTTCCCTAGGTTGGCTTCATCCCGAAATGTCACAGCAGTGACTCACGGAGCGCTGGCTCCTGCTCGGGCTCACCCCGAGCCCGGCTGAGCCCCAGCACAGCCAGGATGGCCGGGATGGCCATCACCGGCAGCGCCCCCGAGGGAGCCCCGGCCCCCAGAACCCCGGGNCGCCGCCGTGCCGGGCGGGAGCGGTGATGTCAGGGCTTGGAGAGGCTGCAGGAAAATCTGCTCCAATCACCCAGCACCCAGAAAAGCTGGATCGGTTCCTCCCCGGCATCAAATGCTCTTTGTCACCTCAGGAGGCAGCGGGGTTTTTTAACCCTTCGGCTAAAAGCGTTCCATGGCGCCGGGGTTCGCCTCCTGGCAGGGCAGGACTTCATTAAAACGTGAAATTTGATCCAAGACCAAATAAATCCCTGCAGATTATTGGTATTTCTCTTGTCCTCAGGTCTCATTAAGCAACACTCCTTGAATTTATTGTATTAATAACTCATTTAAAAATAAATCAATGGATATAATATAATAGACTAAGGATATATTTTAAAATAAGTTAATAAACTTAAACTTACAATAAACCAAGAGTCCTTTTAAAAATAAGTTAATAAATTTAAAAATAAACCTACAATGAACTTAAAATAAACCATGAACACTTTTAGAAAGAAGTTAATAAACATAATAGACCGAGAACACATTTTAAGATCAGTTAATAGACAAACTCAGACCAAGTTAAGAGACAAAATAGACCAAGAGTCTATGTGGTTAATTTATCCCAATGTGGGCAGTGCTGGAGCCACGGAAAGAGCCCCATGAGTCACCCCAGGCAATGGCCAGAGCAGGATCAGGTGTAGGTAGGAAGCAGTGACAGGTGGAGCAGTTAAGCATCTGAGCCACTCTTTCAACACCCTTCATTTGCGGTCAAAGAATTTGGAAAGTCTGGTTCTAAACCAGTTAAAGCTCTGGTTTAGCGCAGGACTAACAATCCACAGTTTCACTCTTTGCTGCTTTTCTCCTGGTCCTTCATCCCCGAGGGCACAAAGTACCACAGGACCCCCAAACATTTGGAAGCTTTGCTTTCCAAGGATTTGAGGGTTTCCCCCGAGGTGCTCAGCCTGGCACCTTCTTTCCCAGCCGTGCCAGGATTATTTAGGGATGCCCGCTAGGAAAGGATGGGGAATGCTGAGAGGTACAAACCATGGGCAGCAGTTTTGTGGACTTGCCGAGAGCTTGCCAAGAACTTCTGGGATTTCTAGAGGAGAGACACAGAGAGGGAATTTGTCACTGGAGCTGCTGGAAGGTTTCTCGGAGCAGTTTTCCTGCTTGTGCCTCTCATGGTGAGGCACTCACAGATCAAACGAGCGTGTAAAAGTAACGACATATTTAAAGGAGGGAAAAAGTATTTTCCAGAGCTGCGGCCAGCAGGGATGCCAAGAACATCCAGGGAAATAAAGCCACTCAGTGGAAGGGGCAGCAGAGCCTTTGCAGCCCTGCCATGAGATGCTGCAGCGAGCGGGACCAGCTCGGAGAGGGCACGAGGAGCAAAATCCAGAGAGCACATCCCAGCAACAACAACAACCCTACATGGCAGGGTCCAGAGGAGGTTTGGGACACATGGAAGGAGCAGGATGGCAGGAAAAGGTCAGCAGCTGAATCAAGGGACTGTGAAAACCACTGGAGTTTGTTAATTTTGGGGCAGGTTCCCGTTTAATGCCACGCTCGGCTGGACCAGCGGAGGAACCGCCCGGAAAGCGACATTTCCTCCTTAAAATGCAAAAAGGCAAGCTCAGGGATGGGGAGGGATTGCATGGAAGAGTTTTACCTGGAAGGTGGAGTAGACCATGCTGGTGGCTGCTTTTCCCAGTGCCTTTGCTGGCTCGGTGTGCTCGGCGCTCGGGATGGCAGAGGTGTGTGGCTGAAGGTGCTCGTGGCAGGGTTTATATCTGCTCCAAAAGGCAATTTGCTTTCTGTTTTTGTGCGACTCAATTTCCAGGGGGATGACATCAGCCCCTGGGGAGCCAGAGGGTGGGGGGAGTCCATGAGGAGGGGTGGTTTGTCCCTGCTGGACAGAAGGGAGAACCCCCCCACCCGGTCTCAGGAAATAGAAAAGGATTTTGGACAATCACTGACGAGGTTCAAGGCAACTCCTGTCTCCAAAATGTCACAGGTGCCAATGGGTGAAGCAACCAGCGGCAGGCTCCTCCTCCCGAGGAGGACTATAAAAGTGGGATTTACCAGGAAATGAGAGGGACAGAGCATCCTCCCATTGAGCCGAAGTGGCACCAAAGCAGGTAAATCCCAGCTGCAGAGGCAGAAGTGAGGCAGTGGTGGTGTTGTTGGATGCTTTTCTTGAATACCTTCAGTGTTTGGGTGTTTGGCTGAGTCTTTCCCAGCTCTCCTTCTCCATCTCCAGTGCTGCTGGGTCACTGAGCTGGGAGTGCACCCTGGAACTTCCAGGGAACACCGTGAGCCTTCGCTCCCAAAGCAATGTTTGGATTCTGGGGGATGCCACAGCTCTCTGCTTTGTCCAGCCTGGGGATATTTTTTTTGTTTTGGGTGGAATAACAGCCTGGTGGGCCACACCTTTATTTAAAATTGTTTTTTTTTAATAACCCCCATGCAGAACTTTGTTGTAGCAATGTATCCCTGGCAATTCCGTGCTGGTTTGCACCAGAGGAGAGGCAGGGTTGTGATGTGAAATCCAGCTGTGTGCTGTGGCTGTGCACTGTTCCTCTTGCTGTGTGCTTATCCAAAATGAATTCTGTTCTCTTTCCATGTTTATCTGGGGAGAGGCAGCGTTTCCTCAGAGCTCTGCAAATGTTTGCTGTCACTAACAAGGTGGGATGGAAAACTAATGGCAAAATGTCACTGGAGGTGAATGAAAATGGATTGGTTTGGTGTTTGTGGCTGTGTCCCGTGGCGTGGGGAGCCCTGCTCCGGCCTCCTGGAGAGAGAATGTCCTTGCCCTGGGCTATCCCCGTTAATATCGCTCACGGGGATGCAGCACGGCCGCACGGACAGAGCGATTCCTGCAAAGCCCAGCAGCCCCGGGGGAACGGGATGCAGAGGGGAGTGACCTTTCCTGGAAGGGGGTGAGGGGAAGTCGTTGTGAGGACCGCAGGGAGAGAAGGAAGTGGTGCCCAGAGCCTGTCCCCTGTGGCTCAGAGGTCAGCGGGGGACAAGAGCCAGGACAGAGGGAGGACCTCACACAGCGTTCCTGCAACCCCCAGAGTGAGGAATGAGGGGGCCAGCAGGGAAAGGAAAGAAGGTGGAGGGGGCAGGATGAGGGAGGGAGGGGCTTTGACTTTGCCCTCGCTGCACAGAGGATTGGAGCGCATTTGAGGATCATCCCGGGCTGCCCCATCCCTCCGGAAGATGCAGCTCTGGCGGCACCCCCGGTGTCCAGGCATCACCTGAGCACGGGGACATCTCCACCCCGGGTTTTCCTGGAGAGTGGCTGTGCTGCTGGTGCCCTGGATGTGCAGAGAGCTGCTAATCCCACCTGGGAGAGAGGGATTTTCCATCTGCTCCCTGCCTCCTGCACAGCCCCACATTATGCTGTGGCACCAGCAGCGTTCTGTGGTGCGTGGGGAGCGATGGATCCCCACAGTGACAGCACCCATGGGTGAGGTTACCCCGGGGCCAAACCAGGGCAGGTTTGAGCAGGAACCCCCTCGGGGGTTCCCCTGCTGAGCCTCGAAAAACGAGGCTCGGTGCAGTGCTCAGCATTCTGGTGCTGCAGCTCCTCAGACAGCACCAGGAGGGTTTCCATGGTTTGATGGCTCCTGAGACAACACCAGGAGGGTTTCCATGGTTTGATGGCTCCTGAGACAACACCAGGAGGGTTTCCATGGTTTGATGTGTCCTGACCTTGCAGGAACCAGAGACAGGGACAATGCCCAGCTGTGAATCGGTCCCAGGGCAGGGCCCACGAGTCCGGGTTGGTGTTTGTGGGGTGGGTGTGAGCAGTGAGTACGACTGCAGCTGGTTCCAACCCCAAACCCTTCTTCTCCTCCTCCTTTTCCATATCTTGGGCTGAATCCTCTCACATCCTTCCCCTTTACCCCTCCTTAGCCTGACACAGCATGTGCTGGTGTTTCTCTTCCTCCCAAATCCCATGTCTGCCCTGGAAGAAGAGGAAAAGGTCCCTGTGAGTTGTGTCTCTCCATCCCTCCCTAGTCCCAGCTCTGTTATGCAGAAAACATCAGCAAAATGAGCTCTGGCAAATTAAAAACCACTCCTGGGAGCCAAGGAGTTGCCTGCCCAGCCCCTGTCCCTCCCAAATCCCAGCTCACGCTCTTCCAGGGACCCACTTCAAGCAGGAGATCTGAGCGTGCCTTTGAGCCTCTGCCTGGGCTCTTTCAGGGCAAAACATCTGCAGGAGCTTAATTTTGTGGCTCGTTTCCAAGTACAACCATTGAAACCAAACTGCTTCTTTATATAGGAGTGTCATTTAAAACAACAGAGAAGGCAAACCCTCGGAATCCACAGGCCCAGCTCTGCCTAAAGGCACAGGGCTCTGGGGGGCCTCCTTCAAGGCAGAGCCTTGATGGGAAAAGGGAATATTCCTCCCCTGGAACTGGGATTTGGTGCATCTCCCTCTCCAAACCCAAAATTCCAGCCTTTAGCACAACCAAATAGCTGAATAATTCATTGTTCCCGGACATTTGCCTGGAAGTTTTTACCCTTTCCTCATTTGATGAGGGTTGATGTTGCTGAAGCAGTTTGGAGCTGTCAGGAGTGGATTTTTCCTTCATCCTTCCTCCTTTGGGGAAGTGACATCCTTTAGAATTAATGGAGAGAGGAAAACACGGGGGTTTTCAGCAGAACAAGAGAGTCCAGAGGGTTTACTGATGCTCCCAAAATGTAAATTTGTGCTGAGGATTCGTGTAATCCTGGGATTTATGTTCCTTATTATTCCCATATTATTTTTCTTTGGGTGGTGCTCCTTCCCTCCTCCTCACTCCCCTGAACAATAGCGGAGCTTTCCTCCCTTTCCAAAGGGTTCTTTGGAATGGCTGAGAACAGAATACATCACCTTCTCCCTTTCCAGCTTTTTTAGCTCACCAAATATTCTAAAAATACCCAAATAACAAGAACATTGCTGTTTTGTTTTCATCTTTGTTTCCCAACAAAACCCTCCAGAGAGAAAACTTCAGCTCCTGGTACCCAGGAGTGCCGAGGAGTGGAAATGTGGGGGCTGCCTGCAAACAGACGAGTTCATGGGAGAAATATGAAGGGTTTGAAAATAGCCTATTTAGTCACTGGGGTTTCAAGAAAGGGATGGAGCTGGAAAATTCCAGCTGGAAGGGAGGCTGTGTGTGTGTGCACCGTGCCTGCCCTGTTTGTCTGCAACAGTGGATAAGAAACGTCCCGGGACGGCTCAAAAATACCTTGTGGGTTTCGTCTGGATGTTTGTTGGTTTGTGTTGGGCTATTCATGCCTCTCCATCTCCAGCAGCCTGCAGAAGAGGGGACAGCAACCATCACCACCACCTGCAGCACTTTGGGGCACCTAAACATGTTTTTGCCAGGAATCCTGGTCGCCTAAATAGGTTGTGTGTGTTTTTTCTGGATAGGGCTGCGGAAAGCAGGCACCTCGAGTGGTGCTTTGAATGGAGCCTTTGTCTGCAGCGAGGAGCGGGCAGGAACATGGGAACACCTGAGCCTGTCACCAGTTTGTCCCTGCCCGGGGCAGGGGCACGGCTCTGCAGGCTGGCCGGGTGCCCGAGGCCGGTGCAGACGCCGCTGCCAGGGAGGCTGTGGGGGCGAGGGCCGACTCTGCTGTTTTGTCTGGAAGGGCCATGGCGAGCGCCGAGGGTTTCGCCGCCGTCTTCTACAGCGAACCAGGGGTGCTGGGGCTGCTCGGCAACGTGGTCAGCGCCTTCCTCCTGTGCCTGCAGAACTTCGCCGTGGCCACCACGGGCCTCGGGCCTCGGGCAGCGGAGCAGGTCCTGGCAGGTGGGTGCTGCTGCTCAGGGTGGGGTGAGTGGGGCTGAACGTGCCCTGAACTCTTTGAGGGTCATCCCCATGGGCCGATGGGCACCACTGGTGGGATGGTGGGGAAATGTGGGCTGTGTCGGTTTTGCAGGTCTGGGGATGGCTGCTCCTCCTTCCCCGGCCACTGGGGCAGATATTCCACGTGCCATTCCCTGCTAGATCCAAGCTGTCCCTGGGCCTGCTCACCACACTGAGCCAAGGGGCTCAGGGGCCATGCACAGACATTGCCCATGGAAGTGGGAAGAGGGGCAGGCAGAGGCCGCAGGGCTGCTCAGAGGAAGGCTGTGGGACCTGCCATGGGTTGTGCCCTAGAGCTTCCTGCAGCTCCAGCCTTTCTGTGCTTGGCTTCACCCCTTCCTGCCTCCCTCAGGTGTCCACCTCATCCTGATTGGAGGCTTTGTCCAGCTCCTGGCCGGATTTCTCGCCTTCCGCAAGTATGACCACCTTGGGGGCGCAGCCTTCCTCACCTTCTCTGCTCTGTGGAGCAGCTTCGGGGCCACGCGGGTCCTGTCTGCTGCATATCCCTCCCTGGAGAACACAACGCTTCCCTCTGGGAACGCCAGCCAGCTCCCGGCCACCGGCACTGCCCTGCTCTCGGCCAGCCAGAGCGCCGTGGCCGGGCTGGTGGCCTACATTGCCATCTCCTTCATCCTGTCCTTCTGCTCGGCCACCATCAACTACATCATGCCCTTCATCTTCGGGGCCATCGCGCTGGCCCTGGGCTTCGAGGCGGTCGCGCTCTTCGGGGACTGGGCCCGGGTGGTGTCCGGCGTCCTGGAGCTGGGCATTGTCCTGTGCGGGCTCTATGGGGCTGTGGCGCTGCTCCTCAAGGGCATCACGCAGAGGTACGTCCTGCCCGGCTTTGGGCACCCCCTCTTCAATGTCCTGCTGCTGGGGTCGGCACAGAAAAGCTCCTCCAAAGCCCTCGGGGAAGAAAAGAAGAAGAACACAAAGTACGCAGAGCCGATGGCCCTGGGGAACATCTGTGACACCGTGGCACCCTTTATATTGGCCTTTTACTTCTTTGGGTACATGAAGACCTTCTGTGTGGGGGCAGTGTGGATATCCATCACCTCCAGCTGCCAGCTGCTCTCCAGCTTCTACAGCTACCTCAGAGGGGACAGCTACCACACCACCAAGTTTGGTGTCCACAGCCTCCTCTGGCTGGTGATGTCCTGGGAGGAGTTTGTGCTCACCGCCTTCCTGGGGCTGCCCGCGGCTCAGGAAAGCAGGCTGGGAATGTTTGGAGCCTGGTTCTTCCTGGCCACTGCCTGCCTGCTCTTTCTGATGTCGACCCACAAAGACACCCTGGAGATGCTGCAGAACGCCTCCTTCATCCTCCTCACCTCTGCCTTCGTCCACCAGATCCCTCTGTCCGGCGCCCGGCCCCTCCTGGGGGCCGCCTGCAGCCTCTGCACCGGCCTGTCCCTGTACGCCACCTTCGCCAGCCTCATCAACTCCATCGGGGAGAAGGTGCTGATTCCC
Source organism: Lanius ludovicianus (assembly GCA_013397235.1). Taxonomy (NCBI): domain Eukaryota; kingdom Metazoa; phylum Chordata; class Aves; order Passeriformes; family Laniidae; genus Lanius; species Lanius ludovicianus. Next base: position 114,584 of record VYXG01007279.1, read on the forward strand.
GTGGGCGCCCAGGCCGTGTCCAGCTCAGCCCTCCAAGCTGTGCTGGGGGCTGTCCACACCTGGCTCCTGAGGCCCAAGGACATCCCCAGTGGCACCAGTGCTGCCGTGCCGGACGCTCTGTTCTACATCTGCAACGGCCTGGCTGCGGCCGCCGCCGTCCGGGCCGGTGTGGGTGACACGGGGACACAGCAGCTCTCCATCCCCTCCGTGCTCATCCCCGGGGCCCTGGGGCAGCTCTTCGTGTGCCGGATCCAGGTGCAGGGAGGGAAGAGGTTTGGATCCGTGCTCCCGTTCTGCTACGCTGCCTTCTGGGCAGCCTGGGCCTGGCTGCGCCTGGCAGGTAAAGCAGGGGATGGCTCCCGGTTTAAGGGGTGTTCTCAGGGGATTTCAGATTGCTTTCCCCAGCGGAATTCCTTCTTTTGGGAGAGTCAATGACATCAAGTTTATTGATATTCCTCCCTGGAAAAAGAAAATTCACAAGTTACCCCAGTTTGCACTCGGTTGCTGTGGTTGCAGGCACTTGGTGCTCCCAGTACAAATTGTGTCTTCAATAAAAGCCAAGATTTCCCTGAAAAAACGTTGTGAGACTCTGGGCTGTTATCTCAGAGTAACAGCTCAGGAGATGCTTTTAGGCAGTGGGAGACTCCAGGCTCTGTTTTTCTCTTTCGGGAGCCTGGAGAAGTCTATCCCAGCTGGTCAGAGCCATGACAGAAGCTGTCAGAAGCTGAGCCTGGCTTTCAAAAGCTGCATTTTGCTCCAGGTGGGCAGAGTGTTCACACAGCCTCCGTGCCAGGCACTCATAAAATGGGCACCTGTAGGGAAACTTAAAGTTGTGGCTTCAGAGGTGTGGCAGGAGCTGCTGAAATGTCCAGCCAGGCCCTGAGCATTCCAAGCTGGAGGTAAAATCCAGAGCTTTTTTTTGGATAACCCACAGTTAATGCCTCAAATACTTCGCGTGGCAGAAGCAGTGGGTGTCCATGAGGGAGGGTTTTTGGGAGGCCACCATCCATCAGCTGGAGTTGTGGTAATCCCAGCTGAGGCTCTGCCCCTCTCCTGCCCCTCTCCTGCCCCGCTGCTCCTCGTGGTTTGCCCATAACCAGAAGTGCTGCTCCTGTTTCAGGCCACTTGCTGGACATCGGGGCGGGGAACACCGAGGGATTCACCGCGGGCTCCGTTGCCTTTTTGGTGCTCAATGCTTTTTTAATCATTCTGGGTAAGCCTCCAAACCACGTGGGATGTTTATTGAGGGGCATTTGGGGTCACATCATGAATCCTCCTGTGGTTGCTCCGTGGTGGAGATGCACCAGGGAGGGAGGCTCAGCTCTCGCTGTTGCTCTGGTTAAGCAAGAACAGAGATGTTTTGCCCACAGCCAGTAACAGAAGCTGAGCTGGGCTTAAGAGAAGCAGCCCCAAGGGAATGCAAGAACATTTCAAAGAAAATAAAAGGATCAAATCAGGTGAAAGTGTTCAACGCACTGGCACCAATCCCCAGCCACACTCCAGCCCAGATGGTGTAGATCAGAACCTGCCTGGCTGCCAGAGAAGTGTTTTCCATGTGAGCACAGTGTCCTGGCAGATCAAGGGCTTGGCAGCACAGAACCTGAGGGCTGAACAGACCCTGGCTGTGCCTCTTTGTTCCTCCATGGACAGGGAAATCAGAGCTGGGGCGGCTGGGTTTAATCAAACAAGCCTCAGTTGATTTAGGAGCTCTTCTGCTGGTTCATGGACATTTTATGGGCCATGCTTGATGTGGATCCCTCTTGTTTGTGTTTCTTTCCACAGCTTCCTCTTTTAACGTGGTGCTGCTCTGCCTGACCCTGGCCATGGAACTGCTGACCATTTGTTTTCTGCTCTTTACACTGGAGAACCTCTCTTTGCCATTTGAAAGTGAGTTTTAGGGGAACTTGGACACTAAACCTTCACCCACAGAGTGCAGGGAGCGGGTCCTGGGTCGGGGAGCAGTGTGGAAAGGCCCATGTGGGAAAATCAAGCCGAGTGTTCCTGTTTCCCTGGAAGTCTGGGGTGTGTGCAAGCATAACTGGAGAAGGAAATCTTCCCTCCTATCATCCCCAGGGCCCTGAGCTTCCAAATAAACCTGATACTACTGGATCAGGGCACCTCCAGAGGTTCTGTGCAGCTCTAATTCCCAGTGGATGCTCCCCGAGGTGTGGGATGAGCTGAATGTGTCACCACTGTCAATGGCTGTAGTTCTGCTGAAGCTTTGGCTTTGCTGCAAGTGATAATTTAAGTTTAAATTCCATGGAGTGCTTCAGCAAGGGGATTAGCAGGAGCTTTTCCACTTTGTCACCACAGAACAGAATCACAGCACCATGAAATCCTTTAGGTTGGAAAAGTCCTTCAAGCCTGAGTCCGACCGTTCCCCCAGCACTGCCAAACCCTGTCCCCAAGTGCCACATCCACACCTCCAAATCCCTCCAGGGATGGGGATTCAATCACCCTTCCTGCCTCTGACTCTGGGATTTTTTCCAGTTGTGATGTTGAGCATCCTCAGCATCATCTGTTTCTACGGAGCCACAGCCTCGCTCTCCAACTGCATGTTCGGGAAGGACCTCCTGCTGATGGGACCTCCTCTGCTCACAGTAAGAGATGCCTGGCTTGGTGGTGCAGCTTCCTTGCTCAGAGGGGACACTCTGGGGCCTTCAGTGCAGATTCCTACAGAATTTCCCTTCCTCTGGATCCTTTGGTGCTGCTCAAAGTACCCGGTCACAGCTCTTTCGTGGGGAGCTGTGAGCTGGAAATGAGCTCCCTTCCGTCAGGAATAACATTGGAGGAAGGGCAGGGATGCTCACGAGACTCCTGTCCTGCTCCAAAATGCCAGTTTCCAGGGCCCTCTGGAATCAGCCACCTACAATCTAAGAATTCCTGGTAGATGGAAGTTTCAAAGCCATAACCTCGGGAGCAGGGAGTTAAAAGAGTTTCCCAGACTGGACAGCAAGAATTCCCCATCTTTTCTTAGCTTCAAACTCCTTCTGCCATCTGCTGTGTCTGACCAGGGCAACTCCCCCTATCCAGGGTGATGGATCTGACAGCTCCAATTCCTGCTGCAGAGAAACATTTCCATTAAACCAGCATTCCATGGGAATGCACTTGAAATTCCATCCTCCTCTGTTTTTCGGATCCCCAAACAGTTTCCTTAGGTCACTTTGGAGAGCAGCCATTTCTCCAGGAAGTGGGATTAATCCCCTCTAATTTTAGGCATCAGCAGTTGAAATGTCCACCCTGAGCTGCTCTCTTTTACTTCATTAATTGGAATTCACCTCCCCTGCATTGAGGGAAGCATCCCTAGAGGTGCTGCCCCTGCCCTTGGACTGCCAAGGGATCCCCACATTTGGGTGGATGGAATCCTGCCCTGTGCTCCATGTATTTACTTATTCACTGCCTCCTGATTCCTGGCAGGTCCAGAGCTCCAAGAAGGACAGGGAGGATCCCCTGCCCTGCGTCTGCCCCAAGTCCCACCTCACGAGTGGCCTGAGGACCATCGCGGAGCTGCTGAACACGGGGGCCGTGTGTGGGGTGCCCACAGACACCGTGTATGCCCTGGCAGCTTCCTGCAAACACCCTCAAGCCATCGAGAAGGTCTACAGGATCAAGGTGGGAAATCAGGGATGTCACCTGGTGACCTGGCTCTGTTTCCTGCCCGTGAGTTCGTGCAGAAGCAGAAAGGGGAGCCCCTGGTCTCAGATTGTCCCAAGACTCAGGAGATGACACTCAGGAGTTCATGAACAGCCTCACCAGAACATCAGGGACCATTTTCTGAGCAACCTGGGGTGCAGCCACTCTGCTCCAGGCTGGAGCTCTGAGAATTGGGCAGCGACATCCCTGGGGATGGACAAAGCACAACCCCAAACAGGAACGGCCGCTCACAAGCAGGTCCAGACCTGTGTTTGTCCTCTGTGCCTTACGAAGTGCTGAATCAGAATCCCAGGGCTACATTCCCCCAGACTTTTGGAGCCATTCAGTGCTGGAACCAGCCCCAGAGCTTGCACCTTCAGTCCAGCTTTTGCAGCCTGGCTCTGTCTGTTGTCCATGAGGCAATTTCCTGGCTAGCCTGCAGAAATAACCATAACAGACGATCTCAGTGGCACAAAGGCCGTCTCTTGTGTGCTGCCCCGGTGCCAGTGCTGACCTTCCCTGCCGATGAGAGAATGCAAACAGAATGTAAATACATGCCCAGTTCCTGAGTCATTTGGCCCCACTGAAGCTGATGTCAGTTGAAGACTGAAATGGCACCGATTTGGGAGCTTGTTTTATTTCCCCTCCCTCACCACTGCTGGTTTTACACTGAACTTATTTCTCCAAGCTTCTTTCAAAGTGCTGGAGGGGTGATAGTGGAGATGTTGGTTTGCAGGGGGTTGAGCTCTCCATCTCTCTTTCCATCGCGAATTGGTGCATTTGTCCTTGGTTTTACACCAGCAGAAGTTTGGAAAAAATCAGGCCCCTGGTGTGTAAGATCCAAAAACGCTGGTGCTGAGTGGAGCTTCGCTGTCCCTGTGATGGATGTGCCTAAAGAGGGGGATTTGGATGCATCCCAGAGGATCCCAAGGGCAGGCTGCTGCTCTGTGTCCTCTTCAATTTGCACGTGCAGGTGTGAGCTGGGGCATCCCTCAGAGCTCAGCATTCGTGTAGACACAGCATCTGCCTTGCCTGGAGCTCCTGCACACACAAACACACAAACTGGGATCCCAGCAGGCTTCGAGGTTCTCCAGGCAAACTTTCCCTCCTCATCTATATTCCTCCTGCTTTTTCAGGACAGGCCTCAAGAGAAGCCCATCTGCATCTTTATTTCCAACCTGGAGCAGTTGCGAGCAGCTGCTCCTCCCATCAGCCCCCTGCTCTGGGAATTCATGGAAAACGTTTATCCTGGGGGCATCGGCTGCATCATCCGGAAGGGAGAGTGGCTGAAGAAGTTGGGTGAGACGAGCAGCACAGCCCTTCTGTCCCCCCTTTCCTGTTTTCAGCACAGCAGGTCTGCACTCCCAACACCCTTTGGGATGTGATGGGCAGAGATTCTGGTCACTTTATCCCAAGAAATCCCCTCTGGAGCTCCCCGATGCTTTGGGAGATGCTTAGCAGAGGGTGTTAATCAGCTGCAATGACTCACCAAGAGTGGGAGCCAGCAGGCTGAGTTCTTTGACCAGAAGCAAGGGAGGCTCCTCAGACTGGGAGGGTCCCCTCTCCCAAGCCCCTCGCTGTTCACCGGGAATGAGCAAACCAGGGTGGAGCACCCAGGAGATGAGAGGGTTCCAGTGGTCATCCCTGCCTTCCCACCACACGGACACAGGCAGGCACTGTGAGCACTGGGATGATTCACCTCAACCCTGGCTCCTGGGAATTCATGGAAACAGCACAGAATGAGGGAACTGGAGGAGGTGGAACACAAGTCCAGTGAGGAGCAGCTGAGGGAGCTGGAAAGGGGCTCAGCCTGGAGCAAAGGAGGCTCAGGGGGGACCTTGTGGCTCTGCACAAGTCCCTGACAGGAGGGGGCTCAGGGGGGGTCGGGCTCTGCTCCCAGGGAACAGGGACAAGACAAGAGGAAACTGCACCAGGGGAGGTTTAGGTTGGGCATCAGGAAGTATTTCTTCACAGGAAGGGTGGTCAGGCCTTGGCAGGGGCTGCCCAGGGAGATTTAGAATGCCCATCCCTGCAGGTGGTTAAGGAAAGATTGGATGTGGCACTCGGTGCCATGGTCTGGGTGACGAGGTCGAGTTGGGTCGTAGGTTGGACTCGATGATCTCAAAGGTTTTTTCTAACCCAGCTGATTCTGTGCTTCTGAGTTACCTGTGTTTTACAGGCAGAGGAAGGTGGGGGGATGGGAGGGTGGGCAGTGGTCACAGGAAGGCAGACTTTGGGATATAGGGAGATCCTGAGTCCATGGAAACAGCTGAGATGTCCCCAGTTGTGAATCATTTCCTTTTTACCCAGCCAGGCCCCAAATTGTACCTCAGCTCTCATGGATTTCTGCTCAGGAATGGACATCCCCAGGGACACATTCAGCTGGGGGCACGGAGCAGGGTCACTTCCAAAGGGAGCAGGAGACCCCCACGGTGCCACGGCAGGGGCTGTGCCTCTGCCAACGTCCTCTGCCTGTCCTTCCAGGGGTGGGAGCGGGATACAGCCGGGTGGGAACCCAGGACAGCATCATGATCCGAGTCCCTGACCTGACAGTCCTGGTGCACCTCATCGACATGACCGGACCCTTGGCCATCACCTCAGCCAATCCCAGTGGGGAGGTGGACAGCACCCACCATGACATGGTCATCTCGTGAGTACCTGGCAGTGCCACCCACCTGTCTCAGTGGTGGCAGACCTTGGTTTGATGTCCTGCACCGAGGGGAGCCTCAGCACGAGGTCACAGCAAGTTCTGTGAAGAGTTGTTGCTGTTTTTTCCCCCCACAGGCGCCTTGGCCATAAACTGGAGGGTGTTCTCTGTGATGGAGAGTCTGACGAGGTGGTGGCGTCCACTGTGGTCAATTGCACAAAGATTGATGAAAGTGAGTGTGAGAAATTGCCCTTTGTGTCAGCAACTGCATTTTCCTGGGATGTTTCCATGCCTTCCCCAGTATCAATCTGGCAGCACAGAGTGCTCCAAGAGTAACAGTTCCCGAGTGCCTGGACATTTGCAAACATGTCGATGAAGAGAAGCAAACAAAAGATGTCCTGGGAGGACCTCTGTGTTGACAGGGAACAAGGCAGGAGGACAAACACAGTTGTGCAAGGAAAATCTGCCTCATCAGGGCGAAAATGCTGCGAGTGGGAGGGCTGGGTGCTGCTGGAGGAGGGCTGGGTGCTGCCCCAGCCCACCACAACGAGGGTGGTACGGGAGCTTGCACACGCTGAGGTGTCCGGGTGGCTCTGGGCTGACATTTGAGAGGGATTCATTAGTGGAAAACCAAACCCTTGAACCAAGTGTGAGGTCAGTGTTCATTGGTGGTTTCACTTTCTGACAAGTTTCTGGTCCTTCCACACAACTTTGTTTTGAGTGGCTTTGCTGGTGTGAGATGTTCCTTTGGAGATCGTCCTGACTTGTTCCTTCTCCCTCTGGGAAGGTGGCATCACCATCGTGCGGGAAGGCTGCATCCCAGCAGGAAAGGTGATGCAGATCTTCGAAAGGGTGAAGAGCAGAGTGGTCTGAACCAAAGGAACCTTCCCCGAGCAAAAGAGCGACGTCTGCTCTCCCTAAAAACGCGAGGTGTCCCCCACTATGGAGGAGCACATGGCCTTGGGAGAGCCACTCCTTCTCTGATCCAGCTCTTTCCTCCTTGGGAACGGCAGCACTTCCCCACCTGGGACCTCTCCTGGCAGTTTTCTGCAGTGATTTGTTGTTTAGCCCCAGTAAGTGCCTGGAATCTCCGGCACAGCTGCCCACGGAGCGCTGGCAGGACCAGGAGCTGATGCTTTCCTGCTGGAATTCCCAGGGCTCCTGAGTTTCCAAAGTGCATTGGATTGTGAATGCCACGGTTGCTTGTGCATCCCCTCCACAGCACTCAGATCTGTGTGTTTTTAAGTCTAAATCCCACTAAATAAATCCTCTTTTTGGAACATAAGGAAAGGCTTCGCATTTCATTTCATCTCCACCGGGCTCTTCATCCTCCCGAAATGGCAAAGCTCCACGACTAAACCCCAGAGGAAGGAATAAATTCTGGGAGGTGTAGTTCTGACAGAGGATTTGCAGCAAGAAACTCACCCCATTCCTTCCCTGGCACCTTCCCAGCCACTCCCTGCTTGGCCCAGGTGAGTCCCCAGCTCTCAGCTCCTTGAAAATGCGAAGGAACATCTGTGAACATCCATGGCCAAGCTGGGAGCTGCCGAGGGTTCAGAGAGTCGTGGATTGGCTTGGGTTGGAAGGGATCTTCAGGATCATCTCATTCCAACACCTTGCCCCAGGGCTGTCCCCACCCCAGGGCCCCATGTCCCCAGGACCCACATTTAGGGCGCTGTGGAGGGGCAGAAGGTTCTGCCAAGAGCAGAGAACAGAACCTCCCTCTCTCCCAAAGCAAACAAGCCCCAGGGGGAGCCAGGGATGAGGGAATTCACTCGCTGAAGGAAAACCTCAACAAAAGGAAACAATGAGTGAGACCCAAAGGCTTCAAAACACTGCGAGGTGCGTGACAGATGGGAGGTTTTCTGCAATGTTTTTCCCATCCTGGAGCCGGTGTCCAAGTGGGAGATGTCTGCCAGTTCCCTTCTGTTGTTCCCTCTCCTCCCTGCTGCTCCGGGCAGGGAGCTCTTTCCCCTGGCACAGCCACAGTCCCACCGCCCAGGAGATAAGATCCTTCCCTTCTCTTCTTCTTATCGCTGTTTTGGAGCATCTCTCTCATGGAATTCTCCCTCAGGCCACATCCCACCTGCTCCCCCACACTGCTGTGGGAGCTGGGCAGGAAAACCTGGGAGCCCTGGGGCTGGATTCCTCCCACGCCTCGGTGCTGACAGCACCAGCTCCAGCCCCGAGCACGCCCCACTTGCTCTGGCGCTGCTGTTGTTGTCCAGCTGGTGCTGCCATTCCATTTGCACTCAGAAGGCACCAGAAATAGCAGCTTTTCCTCTTTCTCCAGGTCACGGATGTTGCTTCACTCAAGCAGCTCCCCAAAGTCCCCGTTAAAGATCCTTGGCAGCCGTTGCTGGGATGGAACACAGGCTCCCCTTCACCCCGCAGCCTCCTGACCCTGCAAACCCACCCGGGCACAGCTGGGCATTCCCAGCCTCCTGTGGTTTCCCAGCCCGTGCCAGCATCTGGAAGGGGAATTTAGTCAGGCTCTCCTCCCTGCACATACCTTAGGACAGCTAAACAACCTGGGCTGGTGGAAGAGGTCCCTGCCCATGGAATGGGATGAGCTTCCAGGTCCCTTCCAAGCCAAACCATTCCATGGTTGTGTGATAAACACTTATTCAATAAATGGATGTCAGTGCCAGCTGAGGTTCATCACCACCCAGCAGAGGCTTAACTTTAAGGCATGTGGTGAAGTCCCACAACACGGGCCTCCTCTCATGTTTAAATACCTTAATGCTTGAAAAACGACTTGAACTTCCTGAGCAAGTGAGGTTTGTTAATATTGGCTATAAACTGCTGGAAGAGCATAAAAAACCCCAAGGAAACAGAAAAGGAGAAGGTCCCTTCTTGACTTGTGACCTGGGGCTGTGTTAGACCATCTCCCCGTTGGGGCCGTGGGATGTGGCAGCTCCAGGGAAGGATGTGGAGCTCCCCAGCTGCCCCTTCACTGCTCACACCAAAGAGCCAGGATTTGGGAAATCCAGGCAAGGATGGAAAAGTTACCTCTGGAGCTCTGTAGCAGGTAAAGGGAGCCTGGGATGTTCCAGCCCTCGAGGAAAGCACTGGAGGGCACTGGGATGGGAAACGGGGGGTGAGAATAGAAACAGAGTCCAACCAGAGCTATGAAAGATCCAGAATTTATGTTAAAAGTGGAGCGAGATCAGAAAATTACAGGAGTTTATGGCTTCGTTTCAGGGACGACCAGGATTAGCATCTCCTTGTACAATTTATATAAAGAGTCCCCTCCCAGCAGAGCACAATGAAATCAATGAACTGCCTGTCCTTACGGGCAGCTGAGAGCCAGGGGTGTAAAATTTTATGCACTAATTGAGTTTTTATAATTTACTGAATAAGAAAACAAACAAATTATGTTAGAGGAAAAAAAAAAAACCCAAACATTCACCATAGTCTGGTCTGCTCATTTTGGCACTTGGGAGTGTTCTGGTGACTCAGGAGTAATTATGGGTCAGAGATGTTTGCTCTGCACCTGTTTTCTACCATCAGGTGATAAAAAGGAAAAATAGGGGGTTTTATTTACCCCAATAAACTGCACAATCAGTTTGTGCCAGGAACAACCTCCCACCTCTCTTTGCAACAAAGGAAAATAAATTTGATTTTTCAGTGTTGCTGCAAAATAAAGAGGAGGATTTCCTTTAAAAAAAAAACGTATTTGGGGGAATCTGAGAACACGAAAGGGTTTGGGTCAGGAGGGACCTTAAAGATCACCTTTTTCCCAATCCCTGCCATGGGATACCTTCCACTGGACCAGGTTTTTGTGTCTCACACACACAGTTGTGCAGGTTGTGGAGCAAAGATTTGCTGGTTGAGATCAGGTAAATGGCAAAGAACTGAAGTTCTTGTGAAATGTAACTCCCAGCATTTTAACAAAAAGGCTTTTTCATGGTAGGAATGTACCAGAGATGCCCCAGCCCTGGAAGTGTCCAAGGCCAGGCTGGAGCAGCCTGGGAGAGGGGAAGGTGTCCCTACCTGTGGCAGGAGAGGATCTTTAAGTTCCCTTTCAACCCAAATAATCCAAAATCAACGTTTTTTATTACCTTGTTGGTTCTGGCACTTTGGCCAAGTATAGGATGGAATTCGTTACTGAGCAGTTCCCAGCACAAACCAGGCTGGAAAATGGCTCAGTCCCCATCCCCCCAGGGGTGAGCAGCACCGTGCTGAGGCTCTGACACACAAATCCAGCACAAGAAGGTCGGGAGCTGGAGCAACCTCTCCATTGTCACATTCCCACAATTCTTCCAAAGAAAATCCCCCAGGTCTCCACAGCCCTGCTGGGGTTTCTGCAAGCTTAGAGGGAAACAAACACACCTCCCTTAGATCAACACCAGGAGCCTTCAATTCCTTCAGTCAGGCTCTCTGAACACAGGGCCTTTCATCAGAGCCTCTGCTAATTTTTAACACCTCTTGTTGTGTTTTCACACTGAAGGAGGGTCACTCCCTGTGGGGAAGGCTCATTCCCAGTGGGAAGCAGCAATTCAACCAGAGTTAGGGGTAAAGGATGCAAACCTGGCCATGTGTGTCCTTGAATCTCTCCTGTGGATGGTTTTACTGATTTCCACCCCCCTTCCCATCTTGGTGATGGCTCCAAAGTGAGCAGAGCTCCAATGAAATAACTCTCACTGTTTCCCCTGGGTGGAGAGCAGGTCTGGCAGAGAGGAGCAGCCCCTTGGAGGTGCAGAGGCAGAGATGGGAGAGGAGGCTTTAGGTAATAGGACATTATTTTATTGATTACTTCATTAAATTACATATTAAAAATGGTGAAAAAAGCTGGTGCAAAGATAAGCATTCACAGCCTGAAGGAATTAAATTGCACCAATGTCAGTGGTGGTGCAGGACACTCCATCTGTGCTGCAGGAGACTGCTGGAGCCTGTGAAGGACCATCCAGTCCTCCATGGCCAGGCCCAAGGGACCAAAGCCTGGAGGGTGACAGCACATTCGGGCACCACCAGAGCCCCCCCGATGCCTCTGGGGTGGCTCCTCTCTCAGGAAAGCAGGATTTGGTCAGCTCAGCTTCCAGAGAACTGGATTTCCACCTCTGTGTCAGCACAGAGAACCAACTCATCCTCTTGCCTGGCTCTCTGGTGGCAGCTTTCACCAATTCATGATTTAGTCCTAAAGTCCTTCCTAGGCCAGGAGCTGGTGATGCCCTTCCCAGAGCTGCCCCACATCAGGGCTGTGCTGTGTGGTTTCAGTTCTGCCCTGCCCACACCTTTCTCCTTCCTTCTTCTTGTGTTATTTCCACTGATTGATCAAAGAATTCTGTTTGTCAGGTAATCTTATGAGGCAGGAAAATGCATCTTCCTGGAGGCAGAGAGGTCACAGCTCGGTGAATTTGCATTTTATCTATTTAAATGCAATTTCGTGCAGAGTAGCAGGAAAAAACAACCTGTGAAGACACGAACAGAACCAGCTCCTACCCTTCCACCAGGGAGCTGGTGGGACTCACTTCCTCAAGGGACAGGAGGAATCGTTCTGGGCAAACCACATCCAGAAAGTTCAAAAACCTCCAGGACCTGCAGCACCACAGACAAGGCAACCTCCAAGGATCCACCCAGGCTGTGCAAAACCTATTTCAGTAATCCCAAAACTCCAGACTGGTTTGGACTGGGAGGGACCTTAAAGCCCATCCCATTCCACTCTCAGCTCCCCTGGGCCAGGCTCCTCAGTTCAGAGCCCCTCAAAGCTGCTGTTCCACAAGAAGGTTTAGCAAAGGAGAGACCTGGACAGGCCTCCACCTTCCCTTCACTCACATCTTAGGTCTTGGAGAGCGAGACCTTGGAAGTGAGATGGAGAACAGGATCACCATTAAACATCTGTGGAAAGCCCAGCCCAGCTGTTTCTGTGGCCAAGGAGCCTGTGTCCCATGTCCCAGCAGTCATGGACTCAGCGAGGTTGGAAAGATCACCAGTCCAAACACCTGCACTTGGTTTCTTCTTCACTCCCCAAACAACAGCAAGGCTCCATGTCTGCTCCTTCCTTGTTCCTCCCCTATTCCTCACTTCTTTTGCCATTTCTAATTCCCACAAGAGACTCCTGTGCTTCCAGTTGGGACTCTGTTGGTTTTGCAAGGGAAGGAGAGCCTGGAGCGGTTGTAGGGCTGGGAAGGAGGGGCATGGGGGTCTGTGGCACCCCGTGGGTCATGTAGGATCTGATAACCCAGGCTGGGACAACAGGGCCCTTGGGAAGGCTGCAGGCACAAGATGCCAGAGGTGGTTCGGGGACTTTGGGGAATTTTGAGGAGATAAGGTGAGTGTGGTCAGGGTGCTGCTGGTACCCACCCCCCCTCTGGGCTCTTAACACTCCCTGAAAGGAAACCTGGGCACATCCTGCTCCTGCAGGGAGTTTTCCCTGAGTGCACAGGGTCACGCTGGAGCCCACAACAGTGATCACCTGAACCCACATTAACTCAGCAGATGAGAGAGCAATTTTGTGGTGCAAACCAGCAGGGGTAGGGGGGAGGTCCAATGGGGAAGGGGTTGCAGCATTTGCAGTAATTTGGGCCGTGTCAGGGGAGGAATTTGGAGCTGGGTCTTTACTGAAACTCCTCAGGGAACAGAAACACCTCACAAAAGGTGTTACTTCCTGCTGGGTGGGTCACATGAAAAATGGGGTGTGAGAGAGGGAGTGCTCAGGTGGAGAATGTCCCATGACAAGGAGATCACCTGGGTGAGCGAGGGAAGCCAGTGGACATCTCTGAATTTGAGATGAGACCACAACCCCCTGTTCCCCTGAGAACTGCACAGAGCCAAGGCAGAGAGATGGTCAAAGAATCTTCTCCTGCAGCAGGATGTGAGAATGAGTTTCCTCAGAGGTGCCTGGGCCCTGGAGGGACCTCAGTGACTGTTCCACAGCTGAACCTCTCTCAGGACAGCTATCCCCACCCTGACATCCACCTCATGGCCTCAGCAGAAGAATTTGCTGAAATTCCTGGGTTTTGCTATCTAGACAGAGATAATCACTTAAGTGAGGTCTCTGTCTGTTTTCCAGGAAGGAATGAAAAGTTCTCACAAGAACTGACAATGCTGACCCTTCAACATGAGATTTTCACTCAAGGTATTTATTGGAGCTGCTGAACTGGATGTTCAGAGCAGACCTCCCCACCCAGCCCCACAAGACCCCCTGCCCTGACTGCTCTGTTATCTCCTGGCATCCACTGGCCCTGAGGTGACAGCACCCATGGGAATGGAGCAGGGCAATCCATAAAGCCACCCTGTCTGCCCAAGGATGCAGCTCCCACAGGCCCTTTCCTCCCTCAGGCTCAGCCAGTCCTGCAAAAGGAGGGGATGGAGTTCTTCTGGTCAGAGGGGAGGCAGAAGGGAAGAACACCATGGAGTCACAACTGGATTTAATTAATCCCATTAATTGCTGTTAAGTCTCAAGAAACTCGAATTCCAGAAAGCTTCTTTTTTCTCCAAGATTTTGTTCAGGATCCATCTATTCCCTAGGGAGATAAGCTCTCTGCTGCTGCCCCACAGCCAGTGGCTCCAGGAGCACCAGGAATCCCAAAGGAGATGCAAATGACAAAGTGACCAAGGCCGGGTTGGATGGGGCTTGGAGCACCCTGGGATAGTGGCAAATGTCCCTGCCCATGGCACGGGTGGAATGAGATGAGATTTGAGGTCCTTTCCAACCCCAGACAATCTGAGATTCTGGGATTTAACAGTTATTTTCTGCTTTGGTTCAGGGCCCAGCTGCTGTTACCCAGACATCCCTAAACCCAGTGTTACCTGTGCCAGGAGTGCAGGGACTCCAGGATGGCTCCAGGCCCGGCTGTCCAGCTGGGCACCACAACTCAGCCACGCTCAGATGTTACATCCCATCTGTTTTGTGGAGCAGCTGAAGATCTGGCCCAGGATTTTGAATTATGGTGTTTCTTTGTTGTTGACAGAGCTGATTATCGGGTGATTTGCAGAAATAACCCCAGGCTGTTGTTGGGAAAGGGAGGAGCAGCAGGAAGAGCACAACGAGGTGAGTGTGACAAGAACCCACTGTGGCCCTGCTTGACAATGCAACCAAAATTGGTTCCACCTGCCCTCAGCCACGGGGCTGGGCTTTGACTGAAGATCACCCAACTAAGCAGGACTTTATCCCTGTCTTTTCCTCCACCCCATACTCCATCCCAAGCCACAGGCAGACTTGGACTCTTCAGCAGAAAGAACCCAAGAGGAGAATCACAGAACCATAGAATGGCTCAGGTAGGAAAAGACCTCCCAGACCATGGATCCCGATACTCCCCTCCCCCCAGAGCCCCCCGTTCCTGGCGTTTCCATAGGTTGGAAGTGGCCAAGGGACATCCCTGCCCATGTCCCAGGGCTTCTGCTGGGCTGGTTTGGCCTCAGCCGTGGGTGGGAAGCCGCCCTTGCCCTCGGAAGGGTTCTGCCCACCCCGAGTCAGGCGCACCCACTGCACCACCACGTCCTGGGCGATGGCACTGAGTCAGTTCCTGTCCCTATGGCACCACTCTATTCTCAAAGAGTGAGCTGGCTTTTTCCTGCCACTGGAAAATACACTTCTTTTACATCCTTTTTAAATTTTTTTCCATTGACACGGATGTCTAGACTCCACAAAGGGCAGAAGGGAGGTGGGACAGCCCTTCTTCCTGGGTTGTTTCCAACCCCAGTGGGATTGGAGAGCTGGCTGGTTCACAAAGAGCCCCATTCATGAGGTTGTTTTGTCTCCCAGGGTGACCTTTCAGGCCTAAAGATCTCCGAGACATTGACAATGCAACCAAAATTGGTTCCACAGAAGTCTCTTCTGGTTTTCCTTCTCCTGGGGTGGAGGTCTGAGGACCTCACATCCCCTTGTGTGCCTCTTATCCAGAACACAGGAATGGAGCTGTTCCTTCCTACTGGGCAGCCCCAGAGGGGCTCAGTGAGGGCCTCCCTTGAGGAGGCCTGGACAACCTTTTTTGACCACAACCTCCAGTTTTAGTGATGAAAATACTCATGTTGATACCCCAAAATAGATTTGATCTGTGATTTTTCAGCAAATGTACCCAAATATTCAAATGTTTATCTCAGCCCTTTCTGACTGAAGTGTTTTGGATTTGCCACTTAAAACAGCAACTTTTTTTCCTCCCTCCACTTCTCTTCAAAAATGTTTGATTTTCCCTTAAATGCTGGGAAACTGTGGAAATAGAAATACTTTTTGCTTTAAGTGAAAGATCCCATTTAAATCTCCTTTTCCCTAAACGGTTCCTTTCTGGTTTGCTGGGACACGGGAGAGCTGCAGGGGGGTAAAATCAAGCCTGAAATGAAACCTCTCCTTGTCTCACTTCAGCAAAGTGAGAAATGCTTCCCCCAATGTCCTGAGGCTGAAACCAACATAAAACCAAAGAACTATGGAGACAAAAAGGGAAAATGGATCCAGATCAAGCATCAAGTGAAGAACACAATTTTTTGAGCCTCTTTTAATTTGTGCCACACTAAAAAAAAATCATAATTTGCAGAGGGCAGCAGCACCTCTCATATGTTTAGGCCAGAGCAGTTTTCCCTCACCAAAAGGCTTTGTGATGTCTCAGCATCTCTCCAAATTCCCACTTCTTACCACATTCCCCCAGATTTTGGTGTTTATGGGGTTTATTTTTAGTGATTAAGTGGTGAAATTCAGCCCTGGCATTTTTGAGCTGGTGTGAGGAGTTATCTCCTCCCTCCCTCCTCTTCCCCACCCTGCAAGTGTCACAATTTGACTCCCTCTTAAGACCCTGTTGGAACCCCAACATCCAGAACGCGTTGCCCCACAAGGTTTTGTCACGATTGCACAGCCCTGGGTGAGATCTGTTTGTTGAAAATATTTTATTGCTTTCTAAAAACCAGTATTAATAAACTCCAAGGAGATTTAGGAAGTAGACCAGCAAAACTGTTGAACACGCTGAATTCTCTGGAATTTTCTCTGCAGGAAGAGAGCCAGCTCTGCGAGGCCAAGCTGAGAAGACCCCACTTTGCCAGAATTCGTGGAGGTTGAGCTCCTCCCACTGCACCACTTTTATCCTTAAATTCCAGCACAACTTCGGGTGAAATCAACGATCAATGGATTGGTTTCAGCTGGAGTTTGATCAGCACCTTGCACCTGAGTCAGGTAAGAATAAGATCTGCAGTTTTGGAGGAGGAAGAAGCCATAACTGCAGTGTTTGCCAAGGAAAACGCCTCACAAAGGTCTGAGACTCCTTCCCAACTCCTCCTGGACAGCAGCCACCACTCCACACTGCCCATCCTTCCTAAAAAGTCCATATCCTCCCATTCCTACACTCCAGGAGCCATCCCACCAAGTCCCAGTGATGCCAGCAAGGTCATAGGTGAGCAGGTCTCCAACTCCCTCCCTGTATTTCAGGAGTTTGCAGAGAAG
This sequence comes from Lanius ludovicianus, assembly GCA_013397235.1. Classification (NCBI taxonomy): domain Eukaryota; kingdom Metazoa; phylum Chordata; class Aves; order Passeriformes; family Laniidae; genus Lanius; species Lanius ludovicianus. The sequence continues at coordinate 131,236 of VYXG01007279.1, forward strand.
TTGGGCCCTGGAGGAGACGAGGGACTGCCTGGAGTGGCTGGAATTCCTTCCTCTGATCCTATGGAATTTGCACTCTGGAGGAAACGTGCCATGAGATGGGCAGAGTTGGGCTGTAAGGCAAGAGACCAGCTCCTGGCATGCTCAAACACAGGGAGATTGCTCTCCTGAAACTCCTAAAGTGGGAAGGGAGGGTCTTCCCTAAAGCTGCACCACCTCTAAGGATATATTATTGGGGTCATCCAAATGGGAATTCCACCCTGACTCTGAGTGTGAAACACAGAAATGGCAGCTCAGGTCATTCCTTTGGGGTGTTGGGCTCTCACAACAGAGTGAGGAGCTCCCAGGTGGGGTCAGAAATGGGTGACCTCCATTCTGAAGAAAACACAGAAGAAAAGCTCCCGAGCCCACACTTTGCCAAGTCCATTGGATCCACAGCACAGCACCAGGACACGTCTGCCCTCCTCTCCCACGTGGCGTGGCACTTGGGGACACGGGTCAGCGGTGGCCTTGGCAGTGCTGGGGGGACAGCTGGACTCCAGGATTTGAAAGGTCTTTTCCCACCCAAACGATTCTGTGTGATTCAAGTTTCATGCACGGTTTTTCCCCACATAACTCTGCACCACTTCACTCCATGCCCCAAACCCAGTGACAGGGACAAAGCTCTGTAGCTCTGGGGCCAGCCTGCCACCAAAGGAACGCTTGCTTTGGTGGTGACTGATCTCCAGGGAAAGCTGGCAGTGTCCCTAAGGGAACATTTTCCTGCTGGCCGCCTGTGGTTTGTCAGGCAGCGCTGGGATATTTGAGCAGTGTCCGTAGAAAGAGGAATGAATCACCCCGGCAGCGGGGAAGCCTCCCGGGTTCCCCAGGCTGGCCGGGGTTTTGCAGAGGTCCCGGTGCCCGCAGAGCTGCGGGAATCAGCAGCGGGGGCGGCGCTCGCAGCCGGGAGCGGGGTCCGGCTGCCCCGAGGCCGCTCTGCCCACCCCGTTGGGCACAGCGTGGCCACGACTCCGCAGCTCTTCCTGGCCTTGCGTGGGGCAAGTGCCACTGGTGGGGCCCACCAGGTGTTTCTTCTGCACCTGCTCCAGGATCTGCAGCACCTGGAATGAGTAAACACGGCTGGGAGTGGGTGAGGAGATAGGGGAGAGCACTGATTTCTTCTCCAGCTGTTGAAATAATCAAGAAATTGAAAATTTTTGCGAAAGTCATAAATTAATGGGTTGGGAGGGACCTTTAAAGGTCCCCTATGGGCAGGGACACCTTCACTTTCAAAGACATCTTCTCTTTCAGGTCTCTGGCTCGGATTTGGGATGACACAAATCATTTCTGTTCTCAGAGGTCTCTGGGATGGGTGAACACGGAGAGCCTGCCCCATGGAGGTCCATGGATCTCAGAGCTCTTTCCACGGGTGGCTCAGCCCCACCCTGCCCATTCCCCAGCTCCGCAGAGGTGCTCTGCTCTTGTCCCTCTCACCACTCTGGGATAACTCCTCATCCTATCACAGACTTCTTTGCCTCCTCACTGAATTAGGAACCCCCAGGTTGAAACTCATTCAACGGAGAAAGGGAATGGAAATCAAATCCAGCTGAATTTCACCTGAGATTTGGGGATGATGCCGACTCGGAAGAATCCGATGTTGCCACTGTCGATCTTGGTGCAGTCCACCACAGTGGAGGCAATGTTCTCTGGAGAAGGGCCACCACAAAGAACTGCATCCACCTAAAACCAGCAGATTTCCACACCAAATTCCCCTTGGAAAAGGAGAATTTCCCCTCTCAACACAGCAAATAATTCTCATCAAAGGCAATGCTGCTCCTTCCTGCCCCGCTGTCCGACACCAGGATTTGATTGCTTGCAAGAAAGAAGGAATTTTTTGTTGCTCCCACCATCCCACGTTGGAATAGGAACTGACTCATGTTGCCAAGCCATAACCATACTGTGCAGAGCAGGAGAGTTTTGGTTCCCCACCAAGTTCTGTGTTTTAAAATTTCCTTTCTCTTTGATAACAGCATGAGGAGGGTCCATGAGATTTTTAAATTAGAGGCTTTCCCAGATCCCTGACAGCCTCTATTGATTTGCCTTCTGGGAAGAAAGCAGTTCCATTTTCCATGCCCACATCTCCTGGTTACCTTATCTCCCAGCTTGGCATACACTTGGTTGTGGTGGGTCGTGTCGGCCTCTCCCGTTGGGTTGGCTGATGTGACCACAATGGGGCCAACCTGGGGACAGAAAAACAGGAATCAAAGCCCAGAGCAGGATTTGGAGATAAAACAGGTGACTCGAGCTCTGAACTTCATCTGGGACTCTGAAGAGAGCTCAGTGTGGCTCCCCCAGGTGAGGCACCTACTTTACAAGCTACTACAGTCCCACCAAACTGCTTTTGAGGGACCAGCACTGACAAATTTGGGTTTAGTGATTATGGCCATGAAATTACATCTTGTTTTCCAGCAACAGCACTTGCCAAAGACCTGCAACATCTGTCCTAGAACACTCAGGGTATCACAGTTCCTCTGGCCACTTCCAGCACCTTCTGAAGATAGTCCAGCCTCAGAGAAGCCCGTGCTTCCAACAGTGTTCTACGTTGGAAATTAAACTGTCTGTTAACGGAATTTTCCTGATTTCCTGACCTGGTGGTTGCTCCTTTTTCCCTCTTTGCTGCCATAAAATCCCTCCCAGCTGCTTGCAGACTCCCTCCTCTCACAGAAGGGGGCTGGTCACCAGGGCTGAGGTGCCCTGACTCACCAGGTCGATGAGGTGTGTGGTGACAGAGCAGTCGGGGATGCGAATGGCCACACTCTGAGGGGTTCCAACGTACTTGGCAGAGTCCTTCATTCCCAGGAAATCCACCCATTCACCTGCACCAAGCAGAGTCCCACAGCACTTAGAGATGTACAGCAGTCCAAACACGATGATCTTACCAGGAGTATCCCCATGGAACACGTGGTGTTCACAGTTTTAGGAATTTTGAACGCAAAGCTCTCCAAAGACCTTGGAATTAACAGCATTTCCTCACCTCTGGGAATGACCAAGCTAATGGGAGATGGCCAGGCAGCCTCCATGAAGTCCCAGAGCAGGGGAGTGAACAAATGCTTGGCAGGTTCCAGTTGCTTCAGGCTGGAAATCCAGAGGGACATGGGGCGATCCTGAGCCTGGCGCTTGGACCTGGACAAGAAAGAAGAAAAGGTGGGGCTGGAGGTAAGACGGGGGTTTAATTTCAAGGAAAGGAAACTGTTGGTGAGGTCTAGAGCTAAGACAAGGTGTGCAGGCTCAGCCCCAGGGCACCAGTCTGCAGTAAAAGCAGGACTGTTAACAGCTGACTGGGTGGGAGGGCGCTGCCTCTCAGCTTTCTGATGTTTTACTTTTGGAGTCAGCGTTCTCAGTCTGTCACGTAAACAATAAACTATGTTTTCCTAACTGTAAGAATGTTTACATTCCTGCACTATGGTAAAAACACCCTGATGGGCATCTCTTGTAGCCAATGTGTTTGTAGTGGAAGTGACCTTGTCCACCCCGTCCTTGTCCTGGTTAAGAAATCTATAAATTCCGAAGTTAATGAACATACAGCCCTTTTTGCCCTTCTGAAATCCCTCGTGTTTGTGTGTTCTCTCTCGTGTCTTAGAGCGACAGGAGGGGACATTGATGACTATTCCCAGTCAGGAATGGAATCAGTCTATTCCAAATCAAGGCTTTAACTTCTCGTGTAATGATGGGTAAAAATCCCAATGGCCCAAGGTCTGAGGAAACCCCACCAACATGAGGGGTTCCAGCAAGAGTCTGCTGTCACCAGAGGGGCTTTGTTGTGACAACATGTACCTGCAAGTAAGAACAATAACCCCCTGCCCCATTTGCCACTGGTCTGGGTTTCTTGTGGTGTCCCAGTTACCCGGCTCCACCAGCCTTCAGCACCCCAGAGCACAATTACAGCTCAATTCCCTCCTTTCCTCACCCGAATCCCCACCTTGCTGTTCCCCCCAGGCTGAGCTGCCTTGGAGCACTCAGTACCAGCTCTGAGTGCTGGAATGTTCCTGAGGCCAGCCCCGGTGCCAGGACTCACCGGTGAGCCTTCTCCACGGCGTCAGGTCGGTTGCAGGCGGCCACCAGCACGTACACGGTGTCCGTGGGGATGCCACAGGTCCCGCCGTTCCTCAGGATATCTGTTGGCACGGGAGCAGGGCAGGAGCCCTTGAGTGACAGGGGAGGGCTGTAATTCCCATGGCAGAGCTCTCACAGCCCATTTGGGGCTCTCCTCTCCTTTTCCCATGTTCCCAGCTTTGCTCCAAGGGGACGTCTGGCATTTAGGGGGGTTCTGGGCCAGAGCTGGAGAGAGCAAGGACCAAGCACTGGCTCTGCTTTCTCTGTACAAAGCTTTGGGTGGTAGCCCCAGCTTGGAGGATTCCTGGATCTCAGACCGGATGAGGGCACAAGGAAATGGTGCAGGAGACACAGCAGGGAATTCTCTGCTGGACTCAGCTCGTGACCCTGTGACTTGGCCCTCTTCACCAAAACATCACCATGCTATCCTGGTTTCCACATCACGGCCAGGTTGGACAGGGCTTGGAGCAACCTGGTCTAATGGAAGGTGTCCCTGCCCATGGAACAACATGGGCTTTACGGTCCTTTCCCCCCAAACCATCCTGTGATTCTCTGATTGGGATAATGTCCTTTTAAGAGTGTTCTGCTACAAAACCTCCCAGAATTTCCTCTCCATCCCCACGTTCTGCCCTTTGTTTTTCCCTTACCTGCAATTCTCTTGACTGAGGAAGCTTTCCTGGCAGGCAGGTGAAGGCACTTGGTGGCTCCTGCCCCGACACCGCTGAGCTGCACCACGGGCCCCCCCATGGGCAAGCAGCAGCCCTCAAAGGTGCTGCTGGAAAGGGCAGCCAGGAAGCAGTAAAAGCTGACCAGCCCGAAGAGGAGGGTGGCAGCGATGTCGTACCCCGTGGGAAGAGCGTGGATGGCATCCAGCAGGAAGCTGACAGCGATGAGCATGAACGTGAGGGAGTAGAAGAACCAGGCCATGTTTAGGAAGAGCGAGCAGAAGACAACGAAGCTGTTGAAGAGCATGAAGGCAACGATGCCCACGGCTGCGTGGAAGCTTCTGGCGGTGCCACAGAGGCCACCATACCTTGTCAGGCCCCAGATGATCCACATGACAGCGTAGAGGATGAAGGCGCTGCTCTCCAGGGTTTTACCCCGGGAAAAGGCCACGGAGCCACCAAGAAGCTGCAGGATCCCACCAGCTACCACCACCCATGGAATGACAACAGTGGCAAGGGGAGCCTGGGGGTCTCCTGGGGTTGTTAGAGCAAAAGAAGCCAGGACACTGCAGCCATAGGCAAGGACTTCTGCATCTGCATACTTGGAATAGCCCAGGTAGGGAGCGTGAAGGTCCGGCCCTTCCCGGAGCTTCAGGAGGCTGCTGCGAGCAAGGAGGGCCTTCACAGCAGCCTTCCCCGTGGGGATCTTGGCCCTCGCCCTCACATTGTACAGGTGAATCAGAGCCACCAAGGCTGAGGCCACAAAAATGGCCACGGCCACGCCTTGGGGGCCACTTGCAAAAAACCCCCTGGGGCTGCAAGCCAAGGCAATGCAGTAGGTGACAAAAACCAGCAAGTACAGGCCATCCACAGGGCTCTGAAGGGAGAGAAAAAGAGCCAAGACAGCAAAAAGAATGGAGAAGACCACGAGGAACGGGGCAGGGAGAGATGGCTCCCCTGGCTGCCAGGCGGGGTACAGGAGGCAGTAACCTGCTGCGAATTGGAGGATGGAAGTGAAGCCAAAGGCTGTGGCCATGAGAACGTCCATTGCACGGTAGGACAACACACAGATGCCAATCTGGTAGGTGCCAGCTGCCCACAGCCAGGGCACGTGGCCCAGGAACAGCGTGTGGGTGACCCCCAGGAGCCTGCAGCAGAAGACACTGGCTGACAGCACGTTCAGGAGCAGCCCGGGGGCTGCAAAGGGGTTGGTGCCACCAGCGCTGCCCCGGCTCTGCTCCTGGGCCTTTTTCTCTGCAAGATCCGAGCCAGGGAGGGCAACTTTCCCTTTGGTCAGGAGGCAGAGGATCCTCCCCAGAGCAAAGTAGCCCCCGACCAAGCAGACAATGAGGTGGCCACAAGCCACGGCCGAGGGGCCGAGCGAGGAGCTGTAGTGCAGGGCCACCTCATGGGCACCGGCCAGGGACGCGGCGGCAGCCACCAGGGCCAGGACGGGCTCTCGGCAGAGGAAGCCCACCACGGCCACCAGCAGCAGTGCCAGGGTGAAGGCGGCCAGGCCGGGCACCAG
>VYXG01007279.1:137605-151160 GCA_013397235.1 Lanius ludovicianus
CCAGGCCGGGCACCAGGGCGTCGCGGGCATCGCCCGGCCCGGCCAGCACCCCCTGCCCTGCCAGCACGAGGATCACTCCGTAGCCACACCAGAAGGCCGAGAGGGTCAGGCACAGGGACAGCAGCAGGGAGGCGTTCCCGAGGCTTCTCCGGATCCCTGGGGAACAAACGGAGGCAGGGCTGTGATTTCAGACAGTGGGACGTGGGGAGCAGGAGCACTACGGAGCAGGGAGCAGCACAGGCCCTGCCCTGGTGATGGATTAATCCTGGAGAAGTAGAGAGCCCGCTCAGGGGGCCCTTATCACACTCTACAACTACCTGGAAGGAGTTTGTAGTGAGGGATCAGGCTCTCCGCCCTGAGAACAAGCTACAGGACAAGAGGAAATGGCCTCAAGTTGTGCCAGGGGAGGTTTAGTTTGAGTATCAGGGAAAAATTCTTCATGGAAAGAGTTGTCCAGCCCTGGCACAGCTGCCAAGGGCAGGGGCAGAGTCCCCATCCCTGGAAGTGTTCAAAAACCACATGGATGTGGCACTGGAGGACAAGGCTTAGTGGTGACCATGGTGGCAGTGCTGGCTGATGGTTGGACTTGACAATCTTTAAGGTCCTTTCCGGCCTGAACACTTCTGTGATTTGATGATTCTGTGATTTGATGTTCTCATTGCTATGAGTTACGAAGGATAAATAATTCAACATTCATTCTAGGAAGTGTGGATTTTGCTCTAGGCAGTGATTGTTTCCTCTCAGATAAGCAGAGGCATTGTCCCTTGGCATTTACCCACGGGCATTTCAACCCATGGATGCTGAAAGCACTCTCAGAAAGCCTGGGAGAGAAATCATGTACTCAGGGTGTTAAAACTCTGAGATCCTGGTGGAGCATTTGTTTGAAACAAACATTGATTTCTTTTCTTGCCTATAGAGGAAAAATTTCCTGTGCCATGGAATGGGTTGTGAGACCTCAAAGCTCATCCAGTGCCACCCCCTGTCAGGGGCAGGGACACCTCCCACTGTCCCAGGCTGCTCCAGGCCCCAGTGTCCAACCTGGGTTTGGGCACTCCCAGGGATCCAGGGGCAGCCACCGCTGCTCTGGACAGCCCATTCCCCTGGGAGGAGGGGTGAGGGGTCCGGCGAGGCTGCCGTGGTCTGTGGCCCGTTGGCAAAGCTGGCCTGGGTGTGCAAAGCTGTGGAGGGAGGCCTTGGGCCTGGCCACCCCCAGATCTTACCTGCATAGGCCAGAAGAGCCGACAAAATCAGCAGCAGGACCCCGAGGGCTGTGCTGGGGATCAGAGGGGCGGCTCTGGGGGAGCTGTAGAAATGCACAGCCAGCAAGAGAGATCCTGTGGGACAGCACAAAGAGCTGGTAAACTTGGCCCAAAACCTTACAGAGAATCAGTGTGGACAGAGCAGGGGATGGAGGAAAAAGAGCAAGATCTGCAAACAGGAAAGCCCAAGGAGCTGGTGGAGTGTCACTTGGTTTGTGCCCAGGGTCTTGCTTCCTCCTGGGTGCCTGGTTTGAAAAAACTTGGAATTAATCATTTGAGGTTGCCCAGAGAGGTTGTGGATGCCCCATGCCACTAAGGTCAGGTTGGATGGGTCTTGGAGCAGCCAGCTTGAGGGGAGGGTGTCCCTGCCCATGGCAGGGGGTGGAATGGGAACATCTTTAAGGTCCCTTCCAACACAAACCTTTCTGGGATTGTGTGGAAGAGTTTGGAAGTGCTCCCCTGTTGTCAGATAAAGGTAAAAATCCATGGCTGCAGCTCCACAAAAGGCAGACAGACACACACACCCTGCAGATGATCCCTCCAGCCCCGTTCCAACAGAAAACCGGCCGAAAAATCCGGGAAGATGGAACACAGAGAAGGAGCAAGTGAAAGGGAGTGAACACGGAAAACAGAGCTGCGGGGAGAAGGGCTGGAAAAGGAAAGGGGAGGAAACTGCATCCAAGTCGAGATGATTTACTACAGTGACTATGAAGAAGTTTGGATTTGCTTCCCACCCAGCGTGGAACGAGTACAGAACTTCAGGCCAGCGCCTGGAAGCCAACACAAATATTTTGTTGGCTCCTGAAGCCGGCGCAGGGATCTCTGGATCGAAAAGCTTTACCCAGGCAGAGAAGCCTGCGGATAAACAGCCTCTTTAGCCCCCCTGGAAAAGGGGGGTGTCCCGGAAAGCTCTTCCCAAGCCCGTGTCCCGTGCCAGGAGGGATCCCTACCTGCGGAAATGCCCAGGAGCCCGATGCAGGAATGCAGCGGCTCGGCCCCGCTGCCGCCCATCCCTGCGCGCCGGAGCCGGGGCTGCACTGCTGCCTCTCTTTCCTCCCATGCTCTTTATAACCAAACCATCGCCGCTGCCGCCGGTCCTCCCTGCTCTCCACCCCTTTTCCCTACAAACCTCTTCTGTTCCTGCTGCTCTCTGCATGCGGGAGGAAATGCAAATGAAGCTCTGGCTGCAGTAAATTTGGGGCTGTGAGTCAGCGTGGGCTGCTGGTAGCTCCCTCCAGGGGCCTCTTAATTTTACTGTTGATTAACTCTTGTTAAAAAAGACACTTGAAAAAATAAGGCAGAGGTTTATTGCTGTTGCTGCCTTTTTTTGCTGCTGCCAGTGAGGAAATCACACTGGTTAAAACGAAGGTTTTTGCAAGCATCCACCTTGCTGGAGCAAACAAGCGCTCTGCAAGCCCAGCAGCTCCTTGGGGACCAGTTGTTTCTCCTCACGCTGGCCACGGGCCTGCTGTTTGTCCCTGTCACAGCTCTGAATGCCTGGCAGCAGCCCCCTGAGCTGGGCAAACCCAGGGCAGACTCAGTGCCAGTCCCTTAAAGGTGACTTGTGTCCGTCTGTCACTCCACATCCAGCTCAGCCAGCACAGAGGAGCCTTGCTGGCTTTCCAGGTCAGGAGAGAGTGTCAGACCCTGCCAGGATTGTATCCCAAAAGGGAAATGAAGGACCTGGGACTGCTTCCTGCTGCTTCCCATGGGGATCCTGCAGATGGGGCATAAAGGGGAGGGAGGGGAGGCTGCAGAAGGCAGTGGACACCAGCCTTGGGCTCATGCTGGGTCATGGGTCAGGTGGGAGCTGCCAGAGAACTGTTCTGAGGGCTGACAGAGCTTTGGTCCCTCTGCCGTTGTTTGTGGTGAAGGACCAGCGTAGGGACAGTTCCCGTGAGGGACCCAGCTCCACTTAAAGCAATTCCCACTCTCCTGACACGACAAAAAGTGCAGAACAGTGGGCAGAGCTTTGCCTGGCATTGCTGAGCTGCCCAGGGATGGCTCTGCAGAGCTCCTCCAGCAGCCAGCTCTGATGTTCCCCTCAGCAGATCCTGCTCTGTGATCCCACATAAATCCTGTTCCACAGCCAGGGCTGCAGGACAGGAAAGCTGCTGGGAATGGGCTGGAGCTCCAAGTCAGGCCTGTGGGATCATCCAAGACATGTTGGAGCTGTGAGAGCATCCAGAGCAACCCCAGAGGACCAGGTTCTGTCGAAGGACCCTGCTCCTCCAGCTCCCTGAGCCAGCTGGAGCACGATGGCAGCCGGATCCAGCTGGATCCCTATCACTGCTCCCAAACCTTCCTGTTATCTGTGACTGGGTTCACCCTTCAGAAAGAGGGTCCCTTCCCTGCCCTGCTCACTTGAACCTCAGTGCAGGTTAAAGCCACCAAAGGCCACCACAGCTCTGTGCAGGCACGGCCACCCAGGCTGGAAATGTCGTTTCTCACCCATCCCTTCGGGGCAGAGGGACCTTTAGGGCTCACATGTCTGTGCAGGCAGATGTTTTTCCAGGGGGAGGGAACAAGCCTGGCCAGTCCAGTTGCACCAATTATCCCAGTAAGGGGAACCAGGCCAGCCAGTTTACAGCAGGCAGGGGTAACTGGTGTGGCTCTCAGCAGGCAGGCTGTGGAAATCCTCAGCCTCTGGCTACTTTGTCCCATCGCTGACCGGACTGGTCCCAGAGTCAGCTGCAGGAAGGAGAAATTACCTGCTCAGGTTGCAACATCACTCAGCTATTTTTTGATGCAAGAGGAAATAATACAGCCCTAAACCATAGCTAGGGCTCCTTAGATAGCAAAACAAATGGCAGGAGAAAGGCTTTGGGGGCTTTTCATGCATATCTCAGTTTAATTTGTGTTCTGGGCAGTGAAAGTAACTGGAGGAAACAGCCTGGGTTGGATTAGTGGGGCTGCGAGGCCACTCACGTGTTTCTTGCTCCTGCTTGTTCAGGTAGCACCTGGGTGCCTGAAATCCCTCATTTTTGGGAGAAACATGCCAGAAATGAAGTCCCAAGCAGCAGCAGCAGCAGCAGCAGTGAGCCTCCTCCTCAGGCCTGCCCTGACTGACCACCCTGCCAAGCCACGAGTCCATTACCCGCAGGATGTGCTTCATGTCTCTCCCAAAAATGACAGCGCCCCAAGGAGCATGTTTTATAAATAACCCCTGAAAAACACCCCTCAGCCATGTTGTGGGAGTTTTCTGTTCCCTCAGTCTCCACAGGGCACAGCTGTTTCACCAGGGAAGGGCTGAAATAGAGGTGCAGGATCATCTCCATGTGGGAGGAACGAGCTCCAGACACTGAATCCGGCTGCCAGGGGCCCCTCCAGAGCTCAGGGCTCCACCAACGCCTGGTGCCACTTCCCTGGAATTAAATAAATGGAGAGGTGGTGCTGTTGATGGAGAATGCTGCTATTCCAGAGATCAGGAAGTGTTTGGGCACGCTCTCAGGCACTGGGTGGGGTTGTTGGGGTGCCCTGGGCAGGGTCAGGAGTTGGACTTTGTGGATCCTTGTGGGTCCCTTCCAACTCTATGACTTTATTAATTTCTAAACTGAGGGTGCAAAAGCCAGCAAACAACTACAGCAAAGTGTAAAATATCCACTTTTGGGAGATGGGATCCGAGGGAGGGAACATTCAGGATCAGAAAGGGAAATGCTGGTACTAAAACTCTGAAGCAGCCTGTGCAGTGCAGGGCTTAGAGAAGGGGGCGCAGAGGGGAATGCACTGGCTGGAATTCTGGCTCCAGGCAGGCTCCCTTCGACAGCATCTCCTGTGCAAAGGTTTCGGTGCTTTAGTCTGGGCTAGAATGGAAAATCAACAGCTGAGGAGGGAAAACACAGCTGCTCTGTTGAGCAGAGCACGTCAGCTGGGGCTGCTCTGGAGACAACGTGCTGGGAAGAAGAACTGTAAGAGAGCAGCCAGTTGGGGAAACAAATAATATTTACATGCCCTGCCCGTGGAACTGGAAATAAAACCTCCGTGCCAGCAAGAAACGCAGCCCAACCCTCCCGGCCCCACCTGCGGCTGGGGGAGGGCTGTGGCTATAAAGGGCTGCGGGCGGCGAGCGGCGCTCACAGCGGCGTGGGGCTCTCCGGGACCGCCGCTGCTCCCGGGGCCATGGCCCGGAGGGTGGCCGTGCTGCTGGCTGGCTGCGGGGTGTTCGACGGCAGCGAGATCCACGAGGCTTCGGCCGTGCTGGTGCACCTGAGCCGGGAGGGGGCACAGGTAAGGGGGGATCCCGCTCCTTCTCCCGGCTCCGCTCCTCAGCCTCTCCCCAAAAGCCAAGCAGCGATGCCCGGGGTTTGGGGAAGGGTGTGGAGAAATCCCTGCCCAGCTGTGCTGTCGGATGGCGCGGGGCTCTGCATCCAAACTCTCCAACAGACTTTCCTCCATGCTTTCTCTCTCCGCTTTTGCCTTGCACATCCTCCTCTCTCTCCTGCTGTTTCTGTTTAAAAGACATCTTGGGCTGTTTGAAATTCATCTTTTTAAAACCTCAGAGGGTAGGAGTGAAAATAGAATCGGGGAATCCCAGAAAGGTTTGGGTTGGGAAGAACCTTAAAGCTCCTCCATTCCGCGCCCTGCCGTGGGCAGGGACACCTTCCCCTATCCCAGGCTGCTCCAAGCCCCGTCCAAGCTGGCCTTGGACATTCCAGGGATGAGAGAACAGAAAGGGGTTCGTGAGCTGAACTTGAGGAGGGGTAAATAAAAGGTGCAGCTGCTCGGAGAGTCAGGAGAGCCGCTCAGCGAGACTGGGAAAGGAAGGAGGGAAAGCTCTGGAACATCGCCCTCAGCTGTGAAGCAGCCGCGTGTCCGGGCGAGAGCCGCTCCCCTGGGCATGGAATCGCAGGCACAGGGGTGGCCCACATGTGCCAGCCCCCCCAGTCCCAGACCATTCCAACCCTGCCCTCTCTCTCTGGCTCCGGGATGAGCCTTGTCCAGAGGTTTCCTCCACTGTGCGTTGTTCTGCCTCTTCCTCTCCTGGAGCTGCTGCAGCCGCTTCCCTCCTGCCATGTCCCCAACCAGCGGGCTCGGAGCCCATCCCTCCCTCATCCCTGGAGCGGCAGGGGCCTCTAGTGGAGGAACCTCGGGGTCACTCCAATCCCCCCTTTTCGAAGGAAACAGAGCAGCACGGAACGGAACATTTCAGTTGGAAGGGGGGCGAGCTCAGCACCTCCCTCTCCCCAGGAAGCTGCCTCCAGGTTGCCCCCCAGCCTCCTTGTCTCCCACGCAGATAATTCCAGAGTCCTCGACTGCTCTCACGGGACATCCCTTCCTGCCCTGTCCCCAGCTCTGCCCTCCTCGGGACACCTCGGTGTTCCTGAAATCCTTCTTCAGTCGTGGGGCCCAGAACTGCACAGGTGCCATAGTCCCAAAATCTGTTCACCACCCTCCACTCGTAATGTCTGCACCTGAGCTCGAAAGTGCTGAAGGAAGGGGAAGCGTTTTCCAGAAAAAACCCCACTCTGGCTTTGGGAAAACAGAGGTGGGGAGAGGAAACCCCAGGTCCTGTCCCTGTGGGACGTGTGGTGGGACAGCAGCTCTCAGCAAGAGGGATTGGTTGGGATATGGATGGAATCTTCAGACCCCAAACAAGCATTTCTGGGCACAAACTACTAAAGGTTTCCTTCCCTCCCTCCCAGCTCTTTCCCAAGAAAGCCCCTCAGCATCCCCACTCACTCCCTGTGCCTTTCCCACATTTATCCATCATTCCTGAAGGATAACAGCACTTTCCCCTCGCTCCAGGCAGAGGTTTATGCTCCCAACATCCCCCAGATGCACGTGGTGGACCATGTGAAGGGGCAGCCGACGCCGGAGCAGCGCAATGTCCTGGTGGAAAGCGCCAGGATAGCCAGAGGCAACATCAAGGACCTGGCTAAGCTGGATGTCAAGGGGCTGGATGCCCTCATCATTCCAGGTAGGAGGGGTGGGGCCTGCCTGTCACAGCTTAGCTATTCCATAAGTCCGGAATGAGAGGGACAGGCTGGAAGCAGAGCCGTGTTCCATCCCTGCTGGCACTGCCACGCCAGTTTGGAGTTAGATGAGGACATGGCAAAGCCAAGCTGATCCCAGGAGGACAGGACTGCAAACCGAGCTGCCCTTGGCCCGTCCAGGGCTGTGTTTTCACCGGATGGAGAACCATCCCTTCCCCCTCCCCGGGAGAGCCTGGGCAGGGAGCGCGGCTCGGGAGCAGAAATCTTGGTCGCTGTGGCATTCCAGTGGGGATGGACGGGGCCTGGAGCGAGGATTGGGGCAAAGGAGAATGTGTCTGTGTCCCACAATAATCCAGGAGAGCTGTGGGTGGAGCACAGCTCCCACTGGAGCACCGGGACAAGGGAGGGGCTTGGATGTCTCAGCTCCCAAAGGTTCAAGAGCTCAGGTTTTAATTCTTTTACTGACCCTGGAAAAGTGCTGCCGTCCATCCCACCCACCTTGGGCGCCGCCCTGGGTATGATCTCCAGCCTAAACTGTTTGTCTTTCCTCAGGTGGCTTCGGGGTGGCAAAAAACCTGAGCACTTGGGCCACCCAGGGCAAGAACTGCAGCGTCTGCAAGGAGGTGGAGGATGTGCTGCGGGCGTTCCACGCTGCCCACAAACCCATCGGGCTGTGCTGCATCTCCCCGGTGCTGGCAGCCAAAATCTTCCCGGGATGCGAGGTGACCATGGGACACGACACGGAGTGTGAGCAGTGAGTGACGGGGGGATGGCAATCACTCCAGGGCCCCCAAAGTCCCCAGAGCCCGGCCAGGGATCCTGGCCAGCTGCTGAGAGTCTCACAAGTGGCCGAGCGTTATCTCTGAGAAGTTGGCTCTGCTGCCTCCAGTGAGGCCTTGAGGAGCTCCGGCCCTTTTGGGGCCTTAACAGGGAGGAGCAGAAACTCTGGAAGCCTCCCTCATTCTGTCACTTCTCAGCAGAGCAGAAGGAATGGCCCAACACCAGAGGGGTTTGCATTTTTGTCACTTGTTTCCACAACTCCGATGGCTTCAGATAAGACACTTTATTTTAAATTAATTTAAATGGAATTTACTATTTTGAATTAAATATTTGCTTCCCTGATGCCTCACTGACCCAGGGTAGGAAGAACCTTTGCTGACTCCAAGTTAATCAGACCCAAGGCAGGAGCAGGACGGCTGCACAAGGCTTGGGGTGTTAAGAGAGGGAGGGAGGGAAACTTCCATCCTCCAGGGAAGCTGTGGCTGGATCCTCCCAAGGGCAGGCCAAGGAATGTGATGGCTTTTGCTAGGAAGGAGTTCTATCACCAACTTGTAGGGAGTTGGTGAAAAATCCCCACCCCAAACCTAAATCTAATTGTTGCCCAGGGAAGCTGTGGCTGCCCCTGGATCCCTGGAAGTGTCCATGGCCAGGCTGGAAGGGGCCTGGAACAACCTGGGATAGTGGAAGGTGTCCCTGCCATTGCAGGGGGTGCAAGGGAATGAGATTTGAGGTCTCTTTTCACCCAAACCATCCTGGAGGGGGCAGAATTTGGTAGAGGAACACCCATAGTGGAACTTCAGGTCCTATTTTGGCTTTACTTCAGATTACTCATTTGAACAGGAGGTTTTCCTGTTGTACAGTCCTGGAGAAACTCCTCGGGCAGGAAAAGATTCAGATGCTACTGAGCAGATTTTGTGCAAGTGACCACAGACTTCTCACTGCAGCTTTCACCAAACCACTGTGTGGGACACGCTGCCCACCCCGGGTTTTTATCCCCTGTTCCCTTGCAGGTGGCCCTATGCCAAGACTGCTGAGGCCATGAAGGAGCTGGGCTGCAGGCACGTGAACAGCCAGGTCACCGAGGTCCACGTGGACGCCAGGAACCGGCTGGTGACCACCAGCGCCTTCATGTGCAACGCCCCCATCCACGACATCCACGATGGCATCGGCAAAATGGTCCGAGAAGTGCTCAGGCTGGCCTGACCTGCCCTTCCTGAGCTCCCCTTCCATGGATAATGTCCTCCTTACACACAGAAAATGACACTCCACAGTTCTGCCCCCAGACCTCTGGTGGCTGCTGAGGAGGGAGACTCCTGGAGCTGTGCTGTTCTGCCAAGGACACATCACAAACTGGAGGGAGCTGGGCTGGGAGCTGGCATGGAATCGTGGAGTGGTTTGGGTTGGGAGGGACCTTAAAGCTCACCCAGTTCCAATCTCTGCCCAAGGGCAGGGACACCTCCCAGTGTGCCAGGCTGCTCCCAGCCCCAATGTCCAGCCTGGCCTTGGGCACTGCCAGGGATCCAGGGGCAGCCACAGCTGCTCTGGGCACCCTGTGCCAGGGCCTGCCCACCCTCCCAGGGAACAATTCCTGCCCAAGATCCCATCCAGCCCTGCCCTCCCTCAGCTTTAGGCCAGGCAGGAGCCAGGCTTGCACAGGGCTCAGGTTCAGCTGCTCCCCACACTCCTCCCTCAGAGCACTGAATTGTGGCTGAAGGAAGGAACCCAGTTCTGGTACCAAATAAAACCTGATGCTTCTACTCAATCCTGAATTGTGCTTCTGTCTCTGCCTCTCCCTCTGGCTCAGCTGGGAAAATGATACAGGAGGAAAGCCCCAGCACCAACCCCCCCTTGTTCTGCTGGGATTTGCCAGAACCCAGACTGGAGCAGGAACGTGAGAGCAGGACCAACCCCGTGCCCCCAGCTCTGGTGGGAAGAGGTGATGTTCTCCTGCATGAACAGAACCAGGGAATTCCAGGCTGGAAGGACCTCAAGGCTCACCTGGTCCACCCTTTCTAGGTAAAAATGCTGTCTAGACAAGATGGCCCCACAGCCTGTCCTGATAAACCCTCCACTTCCAGCAGCTGCTTTTCTCACTGTGCCAAGGCCTCTGGTGCCCATTCAGAATCCCCCAGGAATAACCTGTACCCACTATCCCTTGTCTTTTCCAGGATTCCTCATTAAAAGGGAGTTTCCACCTCCTTTGTAGCCACCCTTCAAATGATGACAAGGTCTCCCCTAGTTCTCATTTTCCCAGGGCTGAACAACCTCATTTCCCTCAGCCTTCCCTTGCCTGGGAGCTCCCCAGGCCTTGGCTCATCTCTGTGGCCTTTCTTTGGATCCTCTCCAGCCTGGCCACATCTTTTCTTTTTTTGTCTGAGTGGGGATCAAAACTCTTTCCACAAATCTGATGGCTTAAAATAAGACACTTTATTTGAAATCCAACCTCATGTGCAGCCTCTGAGCATTCCTGCAAGCACACAGAGCTGCCAGCAGCAGCACTGGCAATGTCCTGCAAAGATCCCTTCAGCCACGTGAACTGAACACAAGGTAAGTTACAGCAGTTTATTTTTGAGTTTAAAGAATGCCCTAAAAAAGGGAGAAGGGATAATCCCCATAAAACAGGTTCTAAAAAGCTGGTCCCTGCACATATGTAAGAAAAAGAGTTCACTGCAGGGCCCAAACCAAGACAAATCTCAAACAGATTTACACCGGGCAATAGATTTACAGTGTCTGGGTTTGAGTCATCTCTTTACCAAACTAGAATCATTTTGACCTCTTTTGTTAGTCAGAAAAGGATCTGAGTTTGGTCCCATAAATGTGATTTGTGTATTTAAAGCAGTGTAAACATCATGACCAGCAGCCACAGGCTGCTGCAAACAGGGTGGTGCAAACACCTTTAAAACTTCTAACCAAAAAGCTTCCAACAAAACTGACCTGGATTTTCTGCTGCTTCCAAAGAAACCAAGACACCACAAAAGTGAGGCCCCCACCCAAGGAATCCACACAAGTGCAAAGGAACAAATCCCACTGGCCTTCAGTAAAGGCTGGTTTTCTTCATGATCCTCAGGAATTCCTGCTCGCTCACCTCCCCATCCCCATCCCGATCTGCCTCGTCAATCATCTCCTGCAAGAGATTTGGGGGCAGGAGTTGGGGGGGTCTCGTTAGGAAGTGTTGGGTTCAGTCTGAGTTAGAGCCACTCTTCAGCTGTGCTGGAGGGGACAGTGTTGGCTCAACCTCAGCCAAAATATTTCCTAAAATCTGTTTGGCTGGGTGTATTTACACAGAAACCTGACCAGGCACTACTGCAGGACATGTCCTGGGGCAGCAAAGTGCTGGGAGCAGAGTCCTTCCCAGCACTGCAGCTCCACCAAACTGAGGATCCCCTTCCTCCATCCACGTGGGCTCAACCCCTCCCTGACCTCGAAGCCCACAGACTGCCAGAAATTCCTCCAGCACAGAGAGGATTTCCCTCCCAGCTCCAGCACAAAGATCCCCCAAACACCAGGTCCAAACCTGCAGCTCTTCATCTGTGAGGTTCTCCCCCAATTCTCTGGCCACACGTTTGAGGTTTTTGAAAGAGATTTTTCCGGTTTCATCATCATCAAAGAGTTTGAAGGCTTTGAGAATCTCCTCTTTGGAATCTTTCTCAGCCTGAAGGAAGGAAGAACAAGTTTAAGGTAAGACAGGAGTGGTTGTGTTGGAGGTGGCACTCAAAATAAAGTTATGAGTGATCTGATGGACTGAGAAACCCTTGGGAACAAATACAGATGAGCCCAGCCAGCAGGAATTACACATAAAAGCTGAGAGGAAACAGAGACACAGCCAGAATTCCAGAATTTCAGGCTTTCAGGGATTTTTTTCCATCCTGGCTATCCAGATGTCTTTGGGGTTTCACTGTTAGGATGTTCTGCTATTAAATAGCTGCGTTTTTAAAAATATTTTTCAAAGCAGAGATTTGATCTGTAAATTAGAATTCAAGGAAAGAAAACACCCTCATGCCAGACCTCAACACTCCAACAGCTTCCTGCAGGTCAGAGCTGGTTTCCAGCTGGGAGAAGAACCTTCTCCCCTTTTTTCAAACACAAAAATCCCCTCTGGTTCTCAAAAAAACTTGTTCATGATACCATGATTTTAATTTTTCCCTGAAAAATGAGAGAATGCAGGACAGCAACTACCCCAACTTTTACATATTTAATTGTTAGGATTAAAATAGTGCTTTAAGCTGCCTTTAATGAGATAAAAGGTCCTCAGCCACTTCAAAATTCCCTTTGTTTGGACCTGTAAAACATCCATACCATTCTCTGTGTCATCACTGCCAGGAAGTCATGGAAGCTGATTTTTCCTGTCCCTTCCTTATCGATGTCTGAGATCACTTTCTTGATCTCTTCTTTCTTAGGTTCAAACCCCAGGGCCCTCATGGCCACCTGGAAGGACAAAATGAGTTATAAACCCTACAAAATCATCAACAAAACCACGGGAGAGGGGGGAAAGGGGGAACTTCCTGCACATGGTGGCCAAACGTTCTGTGTCCCCAGGAAAACAGGGGCAGGCTGAGAGTGGGGCTGCTCTGCACTCAAGGCACACAGAAAACAGGGATATAAACATCCCCATTCTGGAATTGTCCTCCAGCTAACCCAGGAATTCCCCACACACACTCTCACCATCTTAAACTGGTCAACCACAGGGAATTTAAATAGGTTTGTTTTTCATTCTGGTGATGAAAAGCTTGGTGGGGAAAGGTTTTCCTCCTGTGGTAAAGGGCCAAGCAGCAGGTTTGAAACCAGATCTCCTCCCTGTGGGCTCCTCGGGGCCATCCAAGAAATGGGAAGGACAAATTCTGGAAGCAAAGTCAGTCCTAATATACTGATGACTGTTGCCCTCAAAGGGCTGGGCTGGGGAGGGAGCAGAAGTGTTTGGCAATGAACATGAACACCATTGGTGGATTCCACAGCGGGCAGAATTTAATAACAACAAGAATAACAGCAGCAACAGCAGTAATAACAATGATAAAGGAGCATTAAATCCTCTCCAAGACTAGAGGGGAACCCCCCACACATCTTTTTAATGTGCACAACCCCTTTTTTTGATGTTTTATGAACAGAGAAAGAGTCGGGACAGAAAGCATAGAATTATCCATGAATTTTGGGGCAGCCTGGCCCTAAACACTCAGAATACGAGCAGTAAAGAGCTGTAATTCAAGAGAAAAATGTGCTTTTTGCCCACCAGGTTTTATGCTGGAGGGAGGAGGGGAGAAACCCAGGAAACTCCTGTGCTGTTTAAGATTATTTGGGTATTTACGGACCTGTTCTCCAATAACCTCGGCCACCGTGTGCTCCCAGGGAAACCCCGACCTTCAGCTCCCTGACATCGATGCTGCCGCTGCCGTCGGTGTCGAAGAGCTCGAAGGCCTCGCGGATCTCCCGCTGCTGCTCCTCCGGCAGCTCCAGCTTGGGGCTCGCCTTCTTCCTCCGGGCCGCGGCTCCAGCGGCGCCTTCTTAAAGCCGGCGGCCTCGGCACGGAACAGCGGGGGGTCAGAGCGGGGGGCCCGGGGGGCTCAGCCCCCTCACCGCCCACCCACTGCC
>VYXG01007279.1:151398-195167 GCA_013397235.1 Lanius ludovicianus
GGGGAAGGAGCTGGGAGCAGTGGAGGAGGTCCTGGGGACTGTGGGTGAGGCCCTAAAGGCGGTGGGAGGAAGCATGGGGGGCTCTGGGGTGGGGCTGACAGAGCTGGGGGGGAGCTGGAGGTGCAGCAATAAAACTGCACTAACTGAGCTGTTAAGGGATAGGGGGTAGAAGAGGGAACAGCTGGAGGGGGGATCACGCTGTGCCCCTGCTCCCAAACCAGCTCGGTGTTCCCGGTGGACAGGCACCCATCCTGCCGCTTCTTGCCTTTTCCCTTGGAATTTCAAAGGGGTTTCAGAAAAATAAAAAGAGCCAGGCCAACACCTGCAGCTGCTGATTTGGTTTGGAAGAGCAGGGAGAATTGACTCCCTCTCCTCATCCTTCTCTAGCATAGTCGCTTCAAACCTTGATTTCTGTAACTGGAAATGTGTTCTTTTATTGGGAATAAAACAATATCCTCCCTCTTTTCAAGGATTCTGGCGGATAGTGCCTCACCCGAGCCATGGCCACCCGCCTCAGACCGGTGAGTTGGGGCCTTACCAGGTGCTTTGGGAAGATTTGTCTGGCAGAAACAAATTCATAAATATTCTGCACATCATTAGGGAAGACACGAGGCTGATCCCGCATTAATGAAAATTCTGGGAAGAAAACATGATTTTTCCGAGGTATAATTTGGATAGGTTGAATTCGTACCTGAAAATCAGTGTGGGCATGCATAGCTTGGCTTGCTTTAAATATTATACTGTGCAATATCGAATTATGGAGAGTTTATAATAAAGTTATATATAATTGTGGCTGCCCCATCCCTGCAAGGAGCAGCCACAATTATGTATAACTTTATTATAAACTCTATAATATATATAACTTTATTATAATCCCTGCAAGTGGACGGGGCTTGGAGCAGCCTGGGATGGAGGGAGTGTCCCTGCCCACGGCAGGGGGTGGAATAAAATGAACTTCAAGGTCCCTTCCCCCCCCAAACCAGTCTGGGGTTCTGTGACTCCTCTGAAGCCTCGGCAGTGCTCTGAGGCTCAGAGGCAGAGGGCAGCATTCTGCTGCAGTGAAACTTCTCTTCAAGCACCTCTCAGAACAGTTTGGGTGCTCTTGGTTCCTGGAGAGTGCACTGGGATCGGGGAACGCCAGGGAATTCCACCTTTGGGGTGGAAGGGACCCAGTGGGAAAGGGTACAGGGAAAATGGCAGTGGAAGGGAGGGACTGCCTTTGGAGGAGAAGCTGGAGCAGTTTCTCTCCCCCCTCCGACTGAATCCCTCCATCTTCACCCCATCCCAAAGGGCCACATCCACTCCTTTTCTGGACACTTCCAGGGATGGGCACTCCAAACCTTCCTGGGCAGCCCCTGCCAAGGCCTGAGCACCCTTTCCATGGGGAAATTCCTGCTGGTGCCCACCCTGCCCCTGTCCTGCCCAGCCTGAGGCCGTTCCCTCTCCTCCTGTCCCTGTTCCCAGAGCCTGACCCCCCCTGAGCCCCCTCCTGTCAGGGACTTGTGCAGAGCCACAAGGTCCCCCCTGAGCCTCCTCTGCTCCAGGCTGAGCCCCTTTCCAGCTGCTCCTGGCAGGATTTATGCTGCAGACCCCCATCACGCTCCCCTTTGCGTGGCCCATCCTAAATGCCTGGTTCTGCTTTGATGTAGCTCAGGGAGCTCCTCGGGTTTCTCCTGTGCACAGCCCAAACTGGCAGCAGGACCTTTGCTTCAGGACGTGGCCCCTCACAGCTCGTGGACAATCGTTGTCTTTGTGTGGCTCTGGGGGGTGCAGGCTCCCCCACAGATCCCTGCAGAGCTGGGGCTGTCACAACCAGGAGTGAAACTGTTCCCAGCCAGCACAGAGCATTCTTTGTGTGAAAGCTCCCTCGGACTCAGGGCCTGCATGTTCTGTGCTGGCAGTGAGGTCTTTGGTCTCAGTCCAGTCAGATGAGTGGCCAGGCTGAAGTCTTTTAATTAGTGACTGCAATCATTGATTTACAAAGCTTAGAGAAAAAAGAAGAACTAATGACTCAGGAGGACGGTCCCTGCCTTTACCTGCTTTCTTGGCTCTGAGTGTCACAGGTCCTGACACTGGTGATGGTTTTAGTGCTCTGCATTAGCTGTGCCAGGAGGCTGAAACAAACCCCAGAACCTTCCCAGAATCCCAGACTGGTCTGGGTTGGGAGGGACCTTAAAGCCCACCCAGTGCCACCCCTGCCATGGCAGGGACACCTCCCACTGTCCCAGGGTGCTCCAACCTGGCCTTGGGCACTGCCAGGGATCCAGGGGCAGCCACAGCTGCTCTGGGCACCCTGTGCCAGGGCCTGCCCACCCTCCCAGGGGGGGATTCCATCCCAGTATCCCACCTAACCCTGCCCTTGGGCACTGGGAGGCCATTCCCTGTGTCCTTTCCCTCCTTGCTCTTCTGAAGAGCCTCTCTCCATCTTTCTTGCCGGCTCCCTTCAAATTCTGTTTGCTTCACCATCCAGGCAGAGTTTGTGGGGGCCAATCCTCTTTCCCTTCCCTCCTCCCTGAGCCTCCTGGTTGTGAGGATGAGGATTTCCCCTTCCAAAATCCAACCAGAGTGTCTGCACTCATAGCTCCCTGTGGCAGCACCGAGCTTTGAGGGCCAAACTCCTCCAGTGCAGCTGCTGAGGGGTTGAGCAGAATTGCAGCTGGCTGAGGTCCAGGGAAGCTGGGGTCAGTTTGCTGCTGTGTCCCTGCCTGCTGAAGAGCTGTCCCCTGTCCCTGCAGGCTGGCAGGAGCTGCACCGTGATCGGGGGCTCGGGGTTCCTGGGGCAGCACATGGTGGAGCAGCTGCTGGCCAAGGGCTACAGTGTCAACGTCTTCGACATCCACAAGAGGTTTGAGAGTGACCAGGTGACCTTCTTCCTGGGAGACCTGTGTGACAAGGAGGTGAGGGAAGGGCTGGCTGGACTTAACGAGGGCAAGGGCAGGTCCTGCACCTGGGGAGGAACAACCCTGGGCAGCAGGACAGGCTGGGGGTGACCTGCTGGAGAAGGACCTGGGATCCTGGTGGACAACAACCTCCCCACAGCCCAGCAGTGTGGCCTGGGGGCATGAAGGAGAGTGGGATCCTGGGGGGTGTTTGGAAGAGCTTTGCCAATAGGTTGGGGAGGGTGTTTGTGCCAACACTGAGCCTTGCCTGAAGCACTGGAACCCCCGGAGGTGCTGCCCAGGTTGTCAGAGGGGATGCAGATGTGTCCCCCCAACCTCTCCTGTGGCATATCCCCAGCACTTTTCCTTGGAAGCCTCTGAAGGGAGCAGATCTGCTGTCAGAAGTCCGGGTTCCACTGGAAGCTGAAAAGATCGGGACTGGTTTGTGCTGCTGCTGTGCATTGCTGTTAGCTGAGATTCAGGGTAATTAACGCCCCTGTGCTAATTGCAGGGGGCTCTCCCAGCTCTCCTCAGCTCCATGAGAAAGGCACAGCTCGTATTCCCAGCAGTCAGGGCAGGGGGAGTGGGGGCCTTGGCCAAGGCCCGTGTGAGCCGTGTGGGAGATGACTTTGGGACAGTCACCCACACCCAGCCCGTGCCATGGGGAGCTGGGAACCTGCTGCTTCCTCAGTGCCCCAGCTCCAGGCAGTCCTGAGCCTCGAACCTGCACTTGGGCACTGTGGGGAGCTCAGCCTGGGCAGCCTCCAGCCCTGGGGAAGCTCCCAGGATCTCTCTGGAAGGAGAAGTGGTGTGCAGTGAGGACAGGACCCTGTGGGCATCCCGGGTGCCAATCCCCCTCCAGCTGCCCGCCTTTATGGAGGGAGCAGGACTCGGAATGCAGCTGTTCCCATGGCACAAAGAGCTGCTTTATTCGATGTCGCCCTGATTTTTAGAAATCTTTTAGCCTTCTGATGTTTACGTTCTAGTGCAAACTTTCCCAACACATTTTCTGTAAATAACTCAGTTGTTTTGCATTCCTTCATAGAGGTGGAGAAAGTTGATGGATTGGTAACTTGTCCAGTGCCATTGGAGAGGTGGCCCTTTCACCCCCCAATCCACTGTCACTTCTGTAAAACTATAAGTAGTGGAGTCAGAAAATAAACTCCCCTTTTTTGCTCTCACCTTTAGCTGTGCCTTCACGCGTGTGCTTTCGTGTCCTACAGCGACAATTCCCCTGCTGTTCCTCTCCCCTGAGCCCTGGGTGTTCCTGCAGGCCCTGCTGCCAGCCCTGCGTGGCGTGGCCCTCGTGTTCCACTGCGCCTCCCCGGCCCCTGCCAGTGACGACAGGGAGCTCTTCTACAGGGTGAACTGCACGGGGACCAGGGCGGTCCTGGAAGCCTGCAGGGAAGCTGGAGTGCAGGTGAGGTGGGGGTGGCCCACGGGGACTGGGAGAGGCTGGGGGGCGTTGGGACACTGCCATCGCCAGCCTGGTCACAGAGGGCACAAAGGGCTCGGAGATAAAGGGCTCCCTCCCATTCCAGGAGAGGCTCTGGGGGTCTCCTGCTTAGTGTGAGCTCAGCCCCTGTTGGCCACAGAAAGCCACGCTGTGATGGCCACTAAAAAGCCTTTCAGATCTGTCCCCCTGCCTGGGAGTCACCCTGGGAGAAGAATGCCCCACAGGTGGCTTTTTCCTGCTTTCGTGAGGGGGTAGCCCCAGAGGTGGCCTTGCCAGCAGTGGGAATGTTCCTTGCTGTGGAATTCCTTGCCATGGAATGAGGAGGAACTTCCTTGTGCCATAATCTCGGGGTCATTTGGGTTGGAAAGTGAATTGCCCACAGAAGAAAGAGCCTGAGGAAGGCAGTGCTCTTCAGCAGCCTGGAATTGAACGTTAAGTTTTCTCCTTAGGATATTTGGATACCCCATAAGTTTTCATTTAAATTCATTTATTTCAAATAAATAAAATTATTTATCTATTTATTTCTTTATTTGTTCATTCATTTATTCATTTATTTTATTCATTTCATTTAAATCATCCCACAAAAACATCCAAGGTTTCTTTTTTAGTTTAACCTACTGTGACCTGTTATTGTCAAGATGAGCAAATCTTTGTTAAAAACACTGGGTGTTAATTGCTCCAAGCCTCTGATTTTCCTGGAGAAGTTTCCCCTGGATTGACTGCCTTGGGTGTTGTTGAAATGTTTTAATCTCCTTCAGGCAGCACTAAATGGTGGGGCAGAATGAATGAAAAAGGAGAGATCTCGTACCTGCAGTTTCTGTTCATCCTCTGTTAGACTCAGCTTATTTTCTGTAAGATCAGTTGGTTAAATATTATTATTACCATATTATCTTTACTTAGCCTTTGTAAATTATGACCCTTCTATTTTAGGCTTTAACCAACCCTTTTCTCCCCTATCTCCTGCAGAAATTGGTGTTAACCAGCAGTGCCAGTGTAGTTTTTGAAGGCACAGACATAAAAAATGGCTCAGAAGATCTCCCCTATGCACAAAAACCTATTGATTACTACACAGAGACCAAGATCCTGCAGGAGAAGGTATTTGGCAATGGTTAAACAGTTATTTTTGGATGTATTTACTTAATAAAAAGAGAATAAAATCCAGCTGTGGCAGAAATTGCCAGAGAGGCTGAATGGAATCCTGTGTGACACTGCAGAGGTGGTTCCAGGACTGCCAGAGGTGTCACTGCCATGGAGCAGCTGAGGGATAATCCCAGTTCTTACCTGCCACAGCTTTGCTTTAAGAGCAATTGAGGGGAGCTTTTTGTCTTCTCTGCTGCTTTTCTTGACTTGCAGCCTGAATTTAGAGCTGGGAATGAGGGGCTGGGGTGGGAGCACGGCCTGAGCTGAGGGGCACAGGCCATTCCTGAACATTTCAGTGTTCAGAGAGACCCCCAGACACCTGAGGGCTCCCAGCTCTGGGCTCTGCACAGCAGCAGCACCTGCTCTGTGTCCCTTCTTACTGCTGCAATGGGATGGGAGTGTTTTCAATCAGAGGCAGCAGAGCCTTTCTGGATCCTTTTCCCAAGGCTTGCATTTCAGTTGTGGGAAGAATCTCTTTGTGCCAGGAGAATTTAGAGTCCCTTCCATGCTGCTGCTGACAGTGTGAGAGCCTTGAAGGATTTTGCTCCAAAAAAGAGCTTAATTAATTTTAATTGTGAAAACATCTGTTCCTTCACCAGCACTTTGCAGTAACTGGTAAAGGGGAGGCTGAGGAGCAGCAATCAAGGGTAGCCCAAATGCTGGTGATGATGGCTTTGTTTTGGGGGAAACTGAAAGGATTCCGAGGGCTTTTGTCTGTGCCTCCTCCACAGAAATTCCAGCAGCTGTGGGAAATGAGCAGAACATGTTGTTTAGGAGCTCCCAGGAGAATGAAATCTCCTCCAGAGTTGCTGAATGTGCTGCTGGAGCTGCCAGGGAGGTGGGATCAGCCCCTCCTGAGGCAGATCCAGGGGGGCTGGGGAATGGCTGCTGGGAGGGACAGAGATGGAATTCCTGAGCGTCCTCCTCTGCTCCAGCTCATGCACAAGGAGTTCAGAGTGAAGGAGCTTGGAAAGCTCCTCTGGCAAAGGCTTCCCTTCCGTTGTCAATTCATTGAGTGTTCAACCATAAAATCTGATTTTTGTCTGGTTTTCTTATCAAGGGGAAGTGGAAAAGAGATGGGAACAAAGGAAGGATCACGTGGAGAGACAGGAGGGGGTAATAATCCTTGCACAGGTCCCTTCCCAAGGAGATGGGGAGCCCCCAGCCCTGTAAGGATGACCTGGGGATGCGTTGCTGAACTCCATTTTCCTTCCTGATTTTGTCCCCCTCTTTCCCTACAGGAGGTGCTCAGTGCCAATGACCCAGACAACAATTTCCTCACCACTGCAATCCGTCCCCATGGAATATTCGGTCCCAGAGACCCTCAGCTGGTTCCCATCCTCGTCCAGGCAGCTCGGAGTGGCAAAATGAAGTTCATCATTGGGTGAGCAGGGCCCAGGCATTGCAGAGCTGGGGCAGAATCCATGCTGGATGTACAAAGCCCTTCTGGAGGGGAACAAAAGGAAATCAGTTGTGGTGTTTCTTTTATTTTTCACTTTTGATTCAGTCTTTTTTCCTTAAAAATCCTATGTTAGGGGCTCATTCCCTGCCATGGTGAGTGTCCATAATGCCAAAGGAATATCCATGAGCAAAGCTGGCATGGCTTGAGCTGTCTGAAGAGCTGTGCTATTACTATGAGGAAGCTCAGATTTTTATCATCATTAACTTGCTGTTAATTTAATTAACTTGCTGTTAATTTAATTAATACCCACTTGGGGCACTTGAGGTTCTGGCAATTAAAATCCCTATGAAATATGAAATACTAAAAGTACTGTAATATTTCTGATTACAAGATCAGAGGTATTTGCCTTCTTCTTGAGCCTTAGAGCTTCTAGTGGGCCCCTGGAATTTCAGAGCACTGTAACTGAAACTCTTCCTTGCTCTGAAATCCCAGGGGTGGAACAAGATGGGCTCTAAGCTCCTTTCCAACCCAAACCATTCCATGATTCTCTGACTGGACTCTGGAAAGTGATAAGCAGATTAATTTTCTGTGCTTGTGTAGAAATAGATCTCACACAGTGAGTTAAACCTGATGCAGCTGAGGCAGAAGGTGGCTTGTTGGGGGAGTCAGAACTCCTTGAGCCCAGCAATTCCTGATTGGAAACCTGTCCTTAAGTGACACCCTCTGTGCTTGTGGCCCCTCTGCCTCTGTTCTGCTTCCGTGGATCACTGCTGATCCCCAGACCTGCAGGATCTGCAGCTCCCAGACACCTGGCACCTTGGGAGGTTTAAAAATGGTGCTGCTGCAGGAATGTCAGCTTTGCTGGGAGCTGGGACAACAGCAACCCCTTCTTCTCCAAAGTAATGTGGTGATCCCACCCTGGCACAGGGTATGGCCTGGAGTGGCAGCCCCAGAGAGTGGGAGAAGGAAAGGGCCACTTGGGATAAATTTATTCTGGGTGAAAGTCCTCCCTTTTGCCTCAAGCAGATTTTCAGCCCAGCTTCTCCTGGGGCTGAACTTCCTTTTCTGTGTGCAGGGATGGGAAGAACCTGGTGGATTTCACCTACGTGGAGAACGTGGTCCATGGGCACATCCTGGCTGCAGAGAAGCTGCACAAAGGCTCTGCCCTGTGTGGCAAGGTGAGGAGGGAGAGGAGGGAGGGGATCCCCAGCCTCTGCTGATTCCTCAGGGCACCCGTCCTGCAGGGCAGGTGGGCTCCAGGCTTTCCATCGGTGGCGACCACCTGGGCCGAGCTGGATGGAAATCCTTAATTTCCTGCTGTGAAGGGGCAATTTCTCCTTGTGAGGGGCAATCCAGGCAGAACTGGGGGAGCCAAGAGGCACACATGGAAACACAGAAGCTTTTAGGACATGCTTGAGAACAGGAGGAACTTTTGCAGCTTTGGTGCTGCTGTGCTGTGGGCACGCTGGGGTGTTTTAACCTGTTGGCTCTGTGCTGTGGCAGTCAGTTTGGTTGACACTTCTGGGGAGCCCTGGCCTCTGGAGTGCTGGAAGTAGCTGGTTTGCTTGGAAAAGCACCTCTTTACACAGAGGTGGGCGGTGCAAAGCAGTTGGTCAGGACAGTGTGTGGTAGATAGGGACAGGTGAATGGAAGATCTCGCGATGTGACGGAAAGCAGCAGGGACCCTTCCCCCTGTGCTCCTGCCCAGGCCAGGGGGCTCGTGTCCTCTGCACGAGCAGGAGATGGAATTCTGGACCTGGGAAATCCACCATGGTTTTAACTCCTGGCTTCTCCTCTCCCTCTCTTCCAGGCCTTTCACATCACCAATGACGAACCAATTCCCTTCTGGACGTTCATGTCCCGGATCCTGACCGGCCTGGACTACGACCCTCCCAAGTACCACATCCCCTACTGGCTGGCCTATTACCTGGCCCTGCTGCTGGCCATGCTGCTGGCCCTGCTCAGGCCCCTGGTGACCATCAAGGCCACCTTCACGCCCATGAGGGTGGCCCTGGCCGGGACCTTCCACTACTACAGCTGTGAGAGGGCCAAGAGAGCCATGGGCTACAGCCCCGTGGTGGGCCTGGACGAGGCCATCGCCAGGACAGTGCAGAGCTACCCCGGCCTGCGCCGGGCCCACCCCTGACAGCCCTGCCCAGAGCTTCTGCTGCTCCATTCCCATGGCTACTGACAGCCCAACGTGGAGCAAATGCCACCAATTCCCAGGAATTTGGAGTTTTCATGAAATTTCTCCTCCTCCTTCTCGCCATTCCCTCGTGTGGGAGCTGTGCTAACAGTTTGTTTCTTGGATGTGACTTCTGTTTGGAAGCAGCTGCTGAGCTCTCTGGGCTGTGAATAAACACCCTGCTGTGCCCTCTTCAATCCCAGGCAGGCACACCAGCATTCCTGCTCTCCTCTCCCCACCCTTGTCCCGTGATTTGTTGCTCTGGTGACAGCAGCCACCCCTTCCCAGAGCTGGGTAACAAACACTTCCCATGGCTGGCTCCTCTCTGGGCATTGGCTTTGCTCTCCACGAGAGAGCCTCGTGCCAAAAAGGAGTTCTGCCACCATCTCCTAACTCATTGCAGCTCCTTTGGTTTTCCTTCTGTGATTAGGGGGTGATCTCACTGAGGCAGCAGAAGGAACCCATGAGGAGCGTGTTCCTTTGCCCATGCAGGCTTTATTTCTGTCCCTAAAGAACCCAAATAAATCCCATGGAGCTGATTCCCAGCTTTGTGTCCCACCTTTGAAAGGGCAGATCCCACTCTCAGCACAAACAGGACTTTAATGATTCCCTGTTGGGGGCAGAGATCTTTGGGAGCTGCCTGACAGCAGCCCCAGCACTGTTTCACCACAGCCCCCTCCCCACAAGATCTGCAGTGCTTGGAAAGACTGAGGGAATTGGGATCATTCAGCCTGGAGAGGAGAAGCTTTGGGGTGACCTCACTGTGGCCTTGAAGGGCCAGAAGGAGCAAACTGGAAACATGGAGAGAGATGATTTACAAGGGATGGAGAGACAGGACACAGGGAAGGGTCAGGTGGGATATTGGGAAGGAATTCCTTCCTGTGAGGGTGGGGAGGGGATGGAATGGAATTCCCAGAGCAGCTGTGGCTGCCCCTGGATCCCTGGCAGTGCCCAAGGCTGGGCTGGATGGGGCTTGGAGCACCCTGGGACAGTGGGAGGTGTCCCTGCCCACAGCAGGGGTGGCACTGGATGGGCTTTAAGGTCCTTCCCACCCAAGCCATTCTGGGATTTTTGTGGCCCCCACTCTGGGTTCTGTGTCTCAGGGAGCAGAGGCTCTGAAGCAGAATTGCCACTCTCAATCTTTCCTTCCAAACACCCCGGATCAAATGCAGGTGCAGGCTGTCCTTGTCAGTAGCACTCCACAGGAGCTCCCCAGGACTTCAAAGAGTTCCCTGGAGCACTCTCATCAAACTCCTTATCTCCCTCTCTGCTTTCCCAGCTTTTCCTTGCTGCAGCTCCTGATTTTGCTGAGACTGGTTTTGGCAGTGAGAGAGATGAAGAGAGATCTGCTGCTGCTTATCCTGGAGAAAGGAGAGGGAGGGAAGGGAGAGAGGATTAAAACTGCTTTTCTAGGTAGAGTTAAGGTAACCAAACCCCCATTTCCCCTCTTACAGAGACTGCAAAGGGAATTGTCCAAGGAATTCCTTCCAGTCTTCCCCTTGGAGTGTGGGGGAAGCTCTGGCCCAGACACACCTCCAGAGAGGAAAAAGAGTGGCTTGTGTGTAATTACCAGAAATAGGTAAGAGGGAAAATGGATAAAAGCAGGTCAGAAATGACCCTGCACATCCAGGGAGAGAAAAGGCACAGAGGGCACTGCAGCCCAGCCCTAGCTGGGTGGGCAGGAGGTATCCCTGGCCAAGCTGGACAGGGCTGGGAGCAACCTGGGAAGGTGGAATGTGTCCCTGCCCATGAGGTGGAACAAGATGGGCTTTCAGGTCCCTTCCAACCCAAACCATTCCGGGGTTCAGTGAGGTTTGGGAGGAGTGTAACATCTGCACCCTGCGAGCGCTGCGGGGGCTCCAGACACAGGACACACTGCAGGGCTCAAACCAGCGCTTTGGGAAGCTCTGCAAGGGGTGGCCTCTACCCCAGGACGTGCTGTTACCCCCATGTGCTGATGCCAGGCAGCACCAGGACACTCCCACCCCTTCCAGCACGGCAGGACGGGCCGGCCTCTGCTTCCCGGGAGAATTCTCTCCCGAGTTTCGCTGCCACTTGTGCAAGCCCTGGGCCGGTGCCAGGCCCACGGAAGGGCAGAGTGGTGCAACCTGGGCCCTGTCAGGGCAGGGGGAAGAGCAGCTTGTTTGCCTCAGAGCCTGCAGGGAGCTCGCAGAGCTGCTGAGGATAAATCAGCATCTCCCTGCTTGCGCCAGAGCGTGTTTGGGGTGTTCCTGGTGGCACCGCGGTGTCCCTGCCTCGGCTGGCCCTCGGCCACGGCCTCTGCTGACAACAACCTTTCGTGTCAGTGCTGGCACTCCTGAGTGTGCAGGTGTGTCTGTGACCACGGGGAGATCGTTGTATTCCAGCAGGGAATAGTTTGGGATAGACAATCCTGAGCTGCCACCTGCTATTAGGAAGGTGAGGTCTGGCATTCTGGCAGAGCTCTGGAATGACACCTCATGAAAAACCAGTTTGATTCCCTCGTAACAGATGGGTGTAGTGGTTTTACACCCTGCTACTCACCACAGCTCTGCTGGGGCTCAGCTGGGCTTGGGGTTGGTGGCACCTCTGCAAAGCCCACGGGACTGACGGGTTACTCACCTGCCCTCCCCCTTCAGAACCAGGGAGGGGCTGGAGAAAGTGGTATCGGGAGAGCAGGAAATGCTCCCGAGCAGCTCCTGCTCTGGAGTGGGCTTGGTGGATTTCTCACCACTAGAAAACACTAGAAATTGCTGAAGGATGTTGCAGCTGTTCAAACACAGGCAGGGCTGCTCAGGGCGTCTCTGCGGGAGTCACCGCTGCCACAGGAGCGGTTTGGTGAAATCCCCTGCCCATGAAATTGTCTGCTTGGATTTCCAGGGTGGAGCAGGCTCCTCACAGACATCCCCGTTCCTGTGGGATGGAGCTGGGGGGTTACAGCTGTTGGCACCCAGCTGTGCTGGAAGTGGCATTCAGGCTCTACCCAGGGCACTTCTGCTTCTTCCCATTTTTTAACCCCAGTGCTCCAAGGCGTGGGAGCCCTTCCCTGGCAGGCGTTCCCTGCAGCCCAGGAGCAGTTTTTGTGGCTGCAGCCTCCTCGTGGGCTGGCATTCCCATGTCTCACTGATCCCAGCTGCTCGGCTCTGCAGCTCTGAGGATGGAAGGGAGGCAGAACAAGGATCAGTCAGTGCCAGCTGTGGCACATCCTCACCAGAAAGGGGCCTATGTGCTTTTCTCGGAGAGGGGGTTCCATGAAAATCCATCTCCTGGTAAAGTCAGATATTCCAGGCTGAAATTTATTTTATAACAATAATGTTTTTACCTGGAGCAGGGGGAAAAGGCTCATTTTTCCTGCTCTCCCATGCTGCAGGAGTGTGTGAGTGACCCCGGAGAAGTTGTGGGGTTGGGGTGGGAGACAGGACCTCGCTCCTGCTCTGGGCTGGGCTCAGGCACAGCTTTACCTGAATCTTGGCTCGTGGCTGAGGAGGGGGCCAGGCCTGCAGGGTGGGGGTTCAAGTCAGAACCGCTTGGTTTTAACCAGATTCAGTGGGAAAATGGAAAAATTTCCCTCTTGGATCCTGCTCAGGTCGGATGAATATAAAGGACTTCTTTTGCTGACTTCAGCACACTCGACTTTGCTCCAGAGGTGTGCAGGGCACCTGTGCTGCTCCAGGTGAGGCTGCTCCTGCCAGGGAGACCGAGGTTGGTGCCTTTTTCTGGAGCATCCTGAGTCTGTCAGTATTTAACTGGTCAGCATTTAACTCCCACTGTGAACAGAAACCCAGAGTCCTTATCCCCGAGCCTCTGGTAGAAGCTGTCAACTCCTTCAGGTCCTGCAAGGCCACAGTGAGGTCACCCCAAATCTCCTCTCCAGGCTGAACAATCCCAGCTCTCCCAGCCTTTCCTCCCAGCAGAGCTGCTCCATCCTTCTGACCATCCTGGAGCCTCCTCTGGGCTCTCTCCAGCAGCTCCAGGCCCTCCCTGTGCTGGGCCGCAGGGCTGGGGCAGCTCTGCAGGTGGGGTCTCACCTGAGCACAGGGGCAGAGAGGCACAATCCTCCCTTTTCCTGCAGCCCACGCTGTGGGGATGCATCTCCTAAACCACCCCTGACCTGGGGGTGCTGCTCTGGGAGCTCCTCACCCACTTCTCTCGGTGTTTGATATCGAGGTGTTCCTCACAGATCCTTCCCCCTGCCCCGGATTTGGACCTTCAGCATGGAACAGTGCGTTCCCACTGGGAAAAAACAGAGTCACGAGTCCCTGGGTGTCCCTGTCGTGCTCGAGGACCTCCTGTAGCTGCAGGGCTGGCCAGGCCGGGTTGTTAGTCACAGCTGTTTCAGGGAAGAACCCGGACAAACCTTCAGCAAACCCTGGGATGACTCAGGGCTTACTGAAAATAAAGCTGCACTGTCAGCTGGAGCCCTGGAGCGGAGGATGCTCTCCCAGGAAGGGTCTGGGCTGCGTTCTTGCAGCCCGCTTTAAACAGCTCCAGTTTCCCTGAGCTGGACACCCCGAGCCGCCGGGAGCTCAGGGTGCGGCTCTGAACATCCCGGCTTATCTCGGCCGGCATCGGCGGCAGCCTCGGAGCAAAGCTCAGCTGAGCCCGGCTGCTGCTGAGCCTGAGGAGATCGGAGAGGGAGATCTGGGGCTGGACTTAATGCCTGAAAATCCCTGATGTCATCCCCGCTGTGCTGCTGCGAGCCAGGGCTGGGTTATCGGCGCTGTTCGAGCACATCCTGCTCGAGAAGGGAGGGGATGGGACGGGATGGCATGGCATGGGGTGGGGTGGGATGGGATATTTGCCCAGCAGATCCGGGGGGAGCCAGCAGGAGCTTTTCTTTCCAGCTGCTATAGGGTCAGCATCACTTGTCCCTGGATCGTGGAGCAGGAGAAAGGGGTCCTGGTGGGTGCAGAGGAGGGGAGGAGGGTCCTGGCAGGTGCTTGGTTGGGGCTTTGTCACCACCAGGGCTGGAGGAGGAGCTGCTCAAGGGCTGGAGCCCCTCTGGAGCCCCTCTGGAGCCAGGCTGGAAGAGCTGGGAAGGTTCCCCTGGAGAAGGGAAGGCTCCAGGGAGAGCTCAGAGCCCCTTGCAGGGCCTGAAGGAGCTCCAGGAGAGCTGCAGAGGGACTGGGGACAAGGGCTGGAGGGACAGGGCACAGGGAATGGCTTCCCAGTGCCAGAGGGCAGGGCTGGATGGGATCTTGGGCAGGAATTGTTCCCTGGGAGGGTGGGCAGGCCCTGGCACAGGGTGCCCAGAGCAGCTGTGGCTGCCCCTGGATCCCTGGCAGTGCCCAAGGCCAGGCTGGACATTGGGGCTGGGAGCAGCCTGGGACAGTGGGAGGTGTCCCTGCCAGGGCAGGGGTGGCACTGGAGGGGCTTTAAGGTCCTTCCCACCCAAACCGTTCCACGATTATCTGGTTGTTACCCTCCTGTGCAATGCCAGGCAGAAGCCCTGACTCCTCAGGACAGCTCTAAACACACATCCCCAGCTGCCAGTCTTTAGGAAGTGGCAAAAAGCGTGTCCCAGGGTCTGGCTGTCACCACAGCAATTAGAAAGGGAAATAAACTGAGGAAGAGCGGAATGCCCGGCTCTTTCCTGTGTGATTATCACACCTGTGGGCCCCGTTAATGAGTTTGAAGCAGACAATCAGTGTCGAGCGCTAATTACAGCCCCGCTCCCTGATGCTCCCTGGGTACCACGGCCCTAAAGCGGCTCCGAGCAGCAGTGGGGGTCCTGCTGCCCCTTCCCGGGGGCCAAGCCCTGGCAGTGCTTGCTCTGGGGAGGAATTCCATGGGGTGAGAGCTGGGGGGCTGCTCTGGGCTGTGCCAGTGGCCCACAGGGCCGGGGACCGTGGCATCCGCCGGAGAATGCCAGGAATGCAGAGGAGAGCCCACAGGGAGGGGAGCCCGTGCCGCCGAATGGAGAAACCTGTTTGATTCCCCTGAAGGGCGAAACACACCCAAGTCTCCTCCTCAAAACAAGGCTTGGCTTCCCGGGGCCAGCCCTCTCGGCAGGTGAGGGCTCAGGTGTGCCACAGCCGTGCCGGGAGAGCTCCGCATCGGGAACCCGCGCCTGGGGAGCGTCCGCAGGTAGGGCTGGCACCGGGGCTGGCACCGGGGCTGGGGGCCCTTCCCCTGCCTGGGAGGGCGAGGAAGAGGAGGGCTGTGCTGTCCTCGTGGGGGACACTCCGAGGGACACGTAAATCCTCCTCCGTGGGGAAGCAGAGCTTGTCAGGGGGGTCTCGGATCACAGTGGGGTGGACCTGGCGTGCTGTGGGTGCTGCAGGGATGGGGTTCCTACAGGAACGGGAGTGAGGCTGAGGTTTGGCTCTGGGGCTTCTCTGCACCTGTCTGATCTCAAATTCCCTGCCTGCCCACAGCCCTACATCCTCCTAAAATCCTTTCCCCTCTGGATTTCTTCGGGGCATGGCGGTGACCTGCCTGGGACAGGTCTGGGTGTGGGCAGAGACCAGGAAAAAGTCGAGCCTGTGACCCTTGACAGCCTCTGGAGAGGTTTGTGGGGAGCTCCAGCTCTTTCTGCCTCTCCAGCCCCTCCTTCCCAGGACTCCTGTGGGACACGGGAGGCACAGGCAGAAATTTCTCCCTCTCCTGCTCTGCCTTGTTTTGTTTCTCCCTGAATTAGTGTGAAATCAGCACCCTGGGAAGGAGTGGCACAGCTGGCACAAGGAGCGAGCACCTCCCTGTCCTTGCTTCATCCAGGGAATGTCATCCCTGTTTCCCTGTCCCACCCTCTGCTCCAGGACAGGCCCCTCGCAGGGGGACGAGCTGGGTTCACCTGGGCAGGTTGGGAAGCAGGGGTGTCCTCCCTCCTCAGCTGGATCAGGATGTTTTATTTAGGATGTTTTATTTATTTTGTTATAAAGTTAGTTTATTTTATCCATCCAGCCATCGATTCAGTACATTTAATCTCAAAAAATGATCAGGACTTAAGTGGAAGTCCCAATTTCCACAAGTTTTAGTTTTCTTTTACAAAAAAGTTGTGTTTTCTTGGCAAAACCTTGTGGTGTCTCTGTGATGTCATGAGGCTTCAGTGAGCTTTTGTCCCGCTCTGTCTGTGGGTCACTGACACAAACACAAAGCTCCACCTTCGACACAAACCCCATTTTTCCTTCCTTTTTCCTTTCATCTTTGGGACATCAAGGCTCAAGGTCAGCGGTGTGTGGGTGTGGTGAACGTCCTGCAGATCCTTTCTTTTAAACCCAGAAATTAGCTGAGCAATTAGGAATTAATTCCATGTAATTAGAGCAATGAAACTGCACGCCCAGGATGGTGAAAATTCATTTGGTATTTTTGGCAGTAGCAGGAGTGAGTTTTTGTGCTGGGGGTGGTCCTGCTGGCAGCTCCCAGCAGGGCAGAGCCCCAGGAAGATCCCTTGGGATGGGCAGATCTGTGTGCTGCTCTCATGAAGTTTATGCCACACTTCCCTGACTTCAATGGCTCAAGGCTGTGCCAGCTCCATCTGGATTTGATTTTTTTTTTTGTGGGATGTGTGGTTGGGAGCAAATGAAAGGAAATTCTAATTGTGCATTTGCAGCTTTTCAGGCATTGTCTGGAGCATGGCTGGAACGTGTCTGTGCTGCCCCTGTTCATGAGGTCTGGGCAGGATTCCCCACCCCAGCTGCAGGATTTCATCCCTTTTCCCCCAGGTCAGGGAAAAGGAGATATTCAGTGTCCTCAGGTCATGGAGACAAGATCCTGAGGGAATGTGGTGCTGGGATGAGGCTCCTCCTGCACTGCCCTCAGGCTCTGCTGCAGCCACAGATGGGGTCATGGGACACAGGCTCAGGACAGAGCTTCAGCATGGACACCAGCAGGAATTTCTCCATGGAAAGGGTGGTCAGGCCCTGGGAGGGGCTGCCCAGGAGGTTTGGACTCCCATCCCTGGAGGTGTCCAAGGAAGGCCTGGACGTGGCACTCAGAGCTCTGGGCTGGTGACAAGGAGGGGATGGGGCACAGTTTGTACTCAGTCCTGGAGGGGTTTCCCAGCCTCGGGGATCCTGAGATTGTGAGTGCTCCTGTGGCTCGGGAACCAGGCAGCCATGAGCTGCTGTGCTGGACAAGCCCAGAAGGGTGGAATGAAGGTTTGCCTGGACTGTTTCAGTTATTGAATTCCTGACTGTTCACAGCTTGACTTTAGAAATCTCCTGGTGCTTCTTAAATATCCCCAAGTGTGCATGGAACAGCATCAGCATTCAGTAGTCACTGCTTGGAAAAAGGGAAAGGCAGGAATAAAAAGCTGGTCCTTCAGAACAGCTGAGTATTGTCTAAAACCATGGAATCCAGAATGGTTTGGGTTGGAAGGACCTCAAAGCCCATCCAGTGCCACCCCTGGCACATGGGCAGGGACACCTCCCACTGTCCCAGGCTGCTCCAAGCTCTGTCCAGCCTGGCCCTGGACACTGCCAGGGCTCCAGGGGCACCCTGTGCCAGGGCTCCAGGGGCACCCTGTGCCAGGGCTCCAGGCTGTGGGTCTGGACTTCCAGAGGCTCCCTCGAAGCCTGGAGCCACCTGTGCAGGAGCTGGGATGAGATCCTCAGTGCAGGCTGTGAGTCCCCAGTATGGAACCTGAGGAGAAATTCCCACTGCCCCTTGTGTCCCCAAGCACAGACAGCCGGAGGGGAGTGTCCACCCTTCCCAAGAGCGGGATGTGTTTGAAGTCAGAGTTCAAAGGTGAACTAAATCCAGTTTTAAGAACGCTGGCTTAAAATGTCACAGCCACTAGGCCCGGGTGCCACTCCAGCAGGAGCTGCCTGGAGCTGGGATGGATGGCAGGGGTTAGCGTGGGTCTGGCTCCTATCCAACCCAAACCAGCAGGGTTCATTCCAGCTCGGTGCTGTCCCTTCTCAGCAGATCAGGTGTCAGGTGACATCAGAGCAGGGACAAGGTTTGCATTGTGTGCTCTGGCTGGTGCAGAGAAATCCGAGTCTGTGCCCTGGAGAGGCAGTGCTGTGGTCTGGATCAGCCATCTCGCAGTTGGGAAACTGCTGCTGGGGCAGGAAACCTGTGCTAAAGGAAAAAGGAGCAGCCTTTTCCCCTCCTCTCCTTCCCGGGTGTTTCCAGAAGCTGGGCTCGATCTGCTGAGTGTCACATCAAATTCCCCCCTTCCACGTGGGAGTGGGGACCTGGCCTGGAATTAGGGCTAGAGGCCAAAACTCTCAGCAGGCCTTAGGAGGCTCAAAGGAAGGAGGTTCAAACCTCTTGCAAGCCTTAAATACATTTTAATTTGAGGCTTGTGAAGGTCAGAACAGGCATCAATTATCCTCAAACCAGGAGAGTTTTCCGCATGACTGCCCTGGGTCCTGTTTGCAGCCAAGGGCCTTCGGGTCACCGGCCAAATCCTCCATTAGTGCCCAGTTCCTGGGGGAAACGAGCTCTGTGCTGGTGGGCAGGGGCGGCACAGAGAGCTCCATGGAGAGCCCTGGCATGGGCTCAGCCAGCGGGAGCAGAGCCTGGAGCTGCTGCTGGATCACCTCAGATGGGACTTGGATCATGAAGGATGGGATCCCCACAGGGCCAGAATCACCGTGGGCTGGATGGGATCACCATGGACAGGACGGGATCACCGTGGGCTGGACGGGATCACCATGGGGCCTGGATCCCCACAGGCAGGACGGGATCACTTTGGATGCCTTCGGATTCCACATGGGCTTTGGGCTGAGGGAAATAACCCTGGTGAGGGCACAGGTTGGTATCCGTGCAGAGTTTTACTCCTTGTCCAGGAATCACAGTCATCAAGGCTGGAAGGGACCTTCAAGGTCATTCAGTGCCACCAAGGCCTTGCATGGACAGGGACAGCAGCAGTGGGACCTGGGGGTTCCTGTCCCAAAAGAGTCCAGCTGGGAGAGCCTTTCCAGGTGCAGAGCATCGCTGTGCAGGGGGAGGGATCAGCATGGAAAAGTGAGAGTGGAGCTGTGGAGCTTGGCACAGCCCATCCCAGGGCCAGGAAGCAAAACACTGGGAGCAGGAGTGCTGGAAGCTGGACTCACTGCCTGGCTTGGCGGCGTGGACAGTTCAGGTGCTCCCAGGAAAGCTGGATTTATGGGATCAAAGCAGCTCCGCTTCCCTTTCCCATTCCTTCAGTCCTCAGAACTGGGTCCAATGTGGGATCCAGCTCATGCCCAAAACACACAGAGAGCAAGGTGCTATTAGGCACAAAGGGGCCATTACCCCCAGTGCCCTACAAACAGCAGGCTGAAAGCTTGTTATTAACACTTAAAAGTCCCAGTTGAGCCATCAAAAAGGAGGGCGGCTGGCAGGGAAGAGGAGCTCCCGTCAGCTTTGAAAGAACAGCGAGTGTTTCATCTCCTGCAGGATAATTACAGCTTCTTAAGTGCTTTCCATGGAAAGCAGGATCCTTCCCAATTAAGGAATGGGCTGCTGAATTCAGGCACTTGAAGAATTTATTAGGGAAGTGTTGGTGTGGCCGTGCCTCCTCAGGGGATGGGATGAGAGGGCAGGGACAGGCAGCTCCATAGCCTCGGGCACAGCTGTGGGTGCTCCCTTGTTCATCCCACAGGCTGTGATCCATCGGGATCGCTCCCTGCTAGGGACAAGAGAGAAGTTTGTGGTGTTGGAGCTGCTTTAAAACTCCAGGCACGGAAAGGCTGAGGCAGGGCAGGGACCCCACAGAGCTTGGAGCATGTGGAGGGAGAGCTGAGCTGGGCTCTGCCCCAGAGCACCTGAACATTGGCATCCAAACAAGGCTCCAGCTCCCTTTTCCCTGTTAAATAGCCTGGAATTGCTTTCCTCACTGAATAGCTTGGAATGGCTTTCCTTAAGGGACAAGGAGCTCCGGAGTGTCCTCAGTGGGAGCACCGTGCCCTTCCTGCCACAGCCAGGCTTGACCCCAAACCAGGGCATCTCTGGCTCTCAGCAAAGCTGCCCATGAACCCCAGGGCTCCCCAGAGGTGGGAACAGCCTGTGTGTGTTGTCTGCGTGGTGCTCCATGCCTTTGGGCACAAGGGTTTGGGGTTAGTTACGTGGATTCAGGCAGCAGCTCCGTTTGAAGGGGGCAGTCTCAGGATATGCTCTGACAGGATTTTGCTCCTGTGCAGACAGAAGTTTATTTCTTGTGCTGGGTGGCCCATGATGGATGCTTTGTCAGTGGGAATTGGCCATTTTTACGGCTCTCCTGCTGCCCGATCCCAATGCTCCATTCCAGAGGCTGGTATCTGAAGCTAAGCACCAGTTGCATTTATCCAGCACACAGGATGAGGGATTTGTTGTACCAGAGACATGAGCTGGACCATGAACCACAGATTATTCCATGTTGGGATTGCACAGGGATGGGTGCAATGCTTGGGAATGCTTGCAGAGGGAGGGGAGCCTTGGGGAATTGTTCATGTTTTGGATGGGAAGGGGAGGGGATGAGCAGTGGGCAGATCCCTGCTGAGACAAGGCAGGGGAGGAGGCTCTGCCAAGCAGCAGCGCCGTGAAATCAGCACCCCACATTCCTCCCGGGTATGCGGCTTCCCGGGGATACTGCAGGGACAGGCCCACCAGCAGGAAATAACAACCCAATTTTAGGTTCTCCCAAATAGGGTTGGGCCTTTCATTACTGACTGGCAGAGTCATTCCAGAATGCAGGAGAAGGTTTTGACAAGGGAAGACTGGGGGTGGTAAAAGCTGGAAGGTGTCCCTGCCATGC
Organism: Lanius ludovicianus; assembly: GCA_013397235.1. Lineage (NCBI taxonomy): Eukaryota > Metazoa > Chordata > Aves > Passeriformes > Laniidae > Lanius > Lanius ludovicianus. Next base: position 172,105 of record VYXG01007279.1, read on the forward strand.
AAAGGTTTGGAACTGGATGAGATTTAAGGTCCTATCCAACCCAAACCATTCTGGGATTCAATGTTTGATTTTCTCCTCCAAAACAAAAGCTCATCCTACAGCTTCCATGAAAAACATTAGGAGTGAAAACAGAACAGAACCATTTCTGACAAACATACCCAGGTGCTGAATTAACCTGGGTCCTTTTCATCCCACCTGACACAAATCCCTGGATGCTCCAGGAACCTCAGAGTTCTGAAGACTGCAGAAGGTCTGACCCACCTGAGTAGTTCTGGGCACTTTTGCAAGATTTCCTCCACCACTTTCCTCCCAGAGCTAGAAAATCACCTCTGGCATGGCTGGATTTGATTTTCCCTGTCCTTGATGCTGCAGGTTCATGGGTGGGGAGCAATCCCAGCTGTGGTACAAGGATAGAGTCTCCCCATCCTCTGGCACCGTGGCTGTGCCACCGTGGCTGTGCCCTCCACACGCCTGCCAAGGTTTTACACCACAACTCATATTTTGCTTATCCCCTTTTCCTTTTCTTCCAGGGCTTCTTGGCTTGGAGCAGTCGCAGAAGGGGAAGGTGCTGCTGAGACCATGATGTCCCTGGGTGTCACCAAAGGTAATTCCTTCCTCTCCTGGTTTTCCTCTGTTTCCTCTGCCCAACTGGGCCTGCTGGAATGTCCCTGCTGGAACAGCCACCAGGAGGGTGTTTCACTGAGGTGTGAAAACCCTGCCTGACCCTCTGAGATCCAGCGGGATAAGCTGATCCTGAGGCCTGGATGGCCACGTCTCCATCTTCCATCAGAGCTGGTGAAAGTCTCACCCAGTCTCTGACAGAGAGGAGAGAGCTCCGTGCTGGGACAGACCCCGTGTGTCCTTCCCTCCCTCTCCCTGTCCTCCCAGGAGGGCTGGTCCCGCCCACGGACGAGGATCGCCGCAGGATCATCCGGCAGATGAAGGTTCGCACCACCCTGCGAGGGGACAAGAGCTGGATCCAGCACCACAACTCTGACTCGGACGAGGAGAAGAGCAGCCCCCAGTAAGTGTGGCCACAGGAACATTCCCTTCTCCTTCCCTTCCCCTCATCAGAATTCCCTGAGTTGGAAGGGACCTGGATCACTGATGCAGCCCCTGGCCCTACCCCAGCAATCCCACCCTGTGCCGAGGGCATTGTCCAAACACTCCTGGAGCTCTGGGTTCTCTGGGCACTCTGGTCTTCAGCTGCACAAGATGTGCTGGGATGGGTTTTGGGGTCCTGGTGGTGCCAGGCAGTGGCACTGCCAAAGGAATTGCTGCTCCTGTTTGTTTCTGATAAATGCAGGGTGGGGAGAGGCTTGGATAAATGTCTTCTCCTGGAGCTGGGAATTCAGCAGCACCGACAGGCTGGAAGTGTCGGGAGAGCTCCAAAGTTTTGTGAAGCCAGATTGTGCTTCAGCATCTCCGAGTGACAAACTCAGGGCAGGCCTGGGTGGGAGGGAGGGAGTTCAGGATGGAAGAGGCAGGAGATCAAACAGCTCCCTGGATGTCACACGGTGCCCTGTGCCAGGGAACACCAGTCTGCTCCAGCTTCTCTTTCCTTGGAAGCAAACCCAACCCCAAATCCATCTTCTCTTCCCGCCCTCTCCAAACCCATCGTAGCCGTGTTCAGCAAGTTCCTCAGTTTACCAGGTCCTTGTGTTTCCTGTTCCCCCAGGTCTGGACGGGCCAGTGGGGGATCCCCGGCCCCCCACCCCGCTGCTCCCCAGCAGGACAGGTAATCCCAGGGGCCATCCTGCTCCTTCCCTGCTGCGCTGTCCCCAGGGTCGGTGCAAGCTCTCGGTGTGTCCCCTCCTCACCCCTGCTCACAACAATGTCTGACCTTGGGGAGAGCAGGGGTTGGCTCCTGGGGGGTCCAGCAGGATGGAGGGATGTCTTTAACCCAGGGGAATGGATGAGCCCGGGATCCCACAAGGCTGGGATGGGACAGCAGCTCCTGTGCTGGTGCAACCCCTCAGTGCTCCAAGCTCGGGGCAGGGGCAGCCCCAGGTGGGGCTGAATTTGGTTTAGAGCACGAGGGGTCTCCAGGAACTCTCTGGAGTTTGTAGGAATATCCTGAAATATCAAACTCTTGGGAAGGGCCTGGCACTGTGTGAGAGCTCTGCCCTCTCCTGTGAGCACTTCCCTGCTTCCCTTTCCCTGTGCCAGCTCTTCCCACTCCTTGTCAGACAGTATTCTCCAGAGGAGCCATCCTGTGCTCCCTTCCTGGGAGTGCTCCCTCAGAGGAGCTGGAGTGGAGCTGTTGTTCTCCAGTGATGAAATAATTGGGATCTCTATCACCTCTGATTTCCCCCTTCCGTGCCACCAACCTGGGGAGTCAATCTGGCACCAGAGAATGCTGCCAGCGTGGCTAATTTTATTTGGCTCGCTCTAAAATTCATTTTCCTATAAAAAAATTTTGCATAGATCTTGTTCTGATGATTACTGATTTTAAAACATCCCTCCAGAGTCAATCCAGGTGTGAGATCCCTCCAGGCCTTTTGACATCCACGTGGACATTCCCCTTCAGTCCTGGGGCTGCTGCTGTTGTTTTTCCTGTGTTTTTAACTTGCTGATGTCTGTTCTTGGCACAGGTCCTCTGCCTCCAAGCCCCAGTCCGGATACCTCATCAGGTGGGTGTGGAATGGGAGAGATTTGGGCTGCAGGGGAGGAGAACTGGATCAGGAGCAACAAGCAGGAAAAATATTCCTTTTTGGGTTCTACTGGCTGGGAACATCCTGATGCCCATGGTGAAGAGCCAGTCCTGTTGTTTCACTGGTGGTTTGAGCTTTGCTCCAAACATTTTCCAGCCAAAAATTTAAGGTGCCCCTTCCCTCCCCAGGGGGGTGTTCACCAGGACCATCGATAAGAGCTCGTCCGTGCCGGATTCTTCACCTCCCAACCAAGTGCAGAAAAAGTACGTGTGTGCCTCCTCCTCCTTCTCCATGAAAGGGGGGTTTAAACCCTTATTTCCAGCCGTCCTCCTGCTTTGGCTGGTGCTCATGGGCTTCCAGAGCTCCCCTAAATCCCTACAAAATGCTGGAAGATGTTGCTGTCCATTTTACAGACACAAGAAAAGACCAAGCATCAAACTCTGTGTTTTCCTCACCACAGCTGGCTCTGAAAGCACTGACGGGTTTGGGGTTAATTTGGGAAAGAGTTTGGAGTGGGGGGAAAATCACAGGGAAACCGTGCAAAGTTGGAATGCTTAATTTTGATGGTTTTAATGGGATTTTTGGGGAGGTTTTTTAACCTGTCTTGTGCAGGGCACTTACATTTGATTCTAACAGGTCAGATATAAGCGTGGCAGAGAAGTTGTGCCCCATCCCTGGGATTGTTCCAGGACTGGTTGGAGCACCCTGGGATAGTGAGAGGTGTCCCTGCCCATGGCAGGGAGTGGGATGGGGTGACCTTTAAGGTCCCTTCCCACCCAAACCCTCCTGGGATTCTGTAGGGGCTCTGTAGCATCTCAAGTGAATCCCTCTGTAACCCCATTTTCCCCCTGGCAGGTGTCTCCTTCCTTCCCCCTCGCTGATCCCAGGATGGAGCAGTTCCATCCCACACAAGGGTGTGTCCATATTGCCTCCAACAACTCCCAGTGGCCCTGGGGAAGCAAAGCAGACCCCAAATCCCAGTCCTAAATCCTTAAAAGGAGGCAAATGCTGCCCTTGAATTGAACAGCATTCCCTGAAATCACAATGGGGATATTTGGGGTGACTTTGTTTTGCCCCTTCCTGTGGAGCTGCCCTGGGGAAGGAGGTGGGGAGGGGTGGAAGGTCCCATTCCCAGGTGTGGTTTGTGTCCCCTCAGCACTGCCCCGAAGGGACAGAGCCGCTCCCCCTCGGGGTACAGGATGACCACGGAGGACTACAAGAAACTGTGAGTGTGTGAAGGGAGCTGCTCCTCCTGTCCCTGCTCCGTGGAGCTTCCAGAGCTTCTACTGGAAACTCCAGTGGCTCCCAGGACTCTGGGGGCCATCAGGTGCTCCTGGAACTGATGGTGGCCTTTGTGGGGAGGGGATTGTATCACCAGGCAGGAATGGGAAGTGGCTTTGGAGCATTCCCGAAGCCTGGGGAAAGGGGGATCCTTTGGCAGGACAGCACTGTGGGCATTCCCTGCCCAGCTTTTTGTGTCCCAGCCTGTGGCTTTGGTCCGAAATGGAGTTGGGGTCTCTGGGCTTAACCCCTGAACTAAGGAAAGGAGGGACATGTGCACCCCAATGGGAAATGCAGGTGTTTTCCAGGGTCTGAACCATGCCCTTGGGTTCACTTGTGTTTGGCTCCTGCCGCCTCTGCCCAGGCAGAGCAGCAATTCCCTGACCCTGGCTCTCCCTTCCCTCCCCATCCCAGAGCTCCCTACAACGTCCGGCAGAAATCCGTGGATGGGGATGAGGAGGATGTGCCTTTTTCTCCGGATGAGCACAAGAAGAGGTGAGGCCTGGAGGGACAGTGACAAGGGCCTCGCTCCGGCCAGTCTGCTCCATCCTGGGGGGCTGGTGGATCCGGGCATGGATCAGGGCTGGTGGCAATCCAAGGATAATCACAGCTCTCGCCGCTCCGAGCCTGGCTCTGCCCACGGGCCACCGCGCTCCCGACAAAACGCAATTAAAATTCTGACGTGATGCATCCTGACAGCACGGCCCAATTAACCGGGCCGCGGGGAAGGGCCGTGCAGCCCGGGGGCTGCCCTGTGTCCGTGCACCAACAGCCGGGAGGGAGGAGCCCGGCTCGCCCACTGCGGCTGCCCTCGGAGCCGGGATCGCTCCGGGACTGGCACCTGAGGCCAGGTCCACGCAGGGCTGGCCTTCTCCTGTCGGGAATAGAATCAGGGAATCATCCTGGAATGGTTGGGTGCAAGAGACCTCAAAGCTCATCCAGCCCCACCCCTGTCATGGGCAGAGACACCTCCCACTACCCCAGGCTGCTCCAAGCCCCAGTGTCCAACCTGGCCTTGGGCACTGCCAGGGATCCAGGGGCACAGGACAGGGACAGGAAGGGGTCTGGTGTCTCTGGCTGCAGCCTCGTTCCATTTCATGGAGTTCCTGAGGACCCTTTTCCTCAGGCACGGGGTGCTGTTTCCAGCCACCGCTGCAGAGAGCGCAGGAGCTTCTTTCCCCCTAAGTTCAGTTATACACAGCACATGCAGGTGAACGAATAATGGAGTTTTTAAACCTTGCACACCATGGTGCTGGTTGATGGCTGGACTGGATGTCCTCAGAAGTCTTTCCCAACCTCAGCCATGCCATGACTCCATGAAATCCGCTTCCCAGAGCGTGGGAGCTCAGTCAGGCTTAGCCCTCGCCTCCAGTGGGTTGTTCCTTGCCTGTCCAAGGCTGCAGCCAGCGGGGAGCACTGGGATGAGCAGGATGTGACCCCTTCCCTCCCTGCCTTCAGGACGGAGGCCGCCAACAGCGTCCTGCGGCGCTCGGCCGGCCGGGAGCGCGCCTACGTCCTGTCCGCGGCCAAGAAGAGCAACGGGTGAGTGTCAGGGGTGGGGATGGGACAGGAGCCAGGGGAGGGCGGCTGGAGGTGGCACAGGGGAAGGGAACCTCTGCAATACAGCGGCTGAGATAGGCCCCAAAGATGCTGCAAGGGCTGGAGAACTTCCCTACAAGGAAAGGCTGGGAGGGCTGGGGGGGCTCACCTGGAGAAGGCTCCGGGGAGAGCTCAGAGCCCCTTGCAGGGCCTGAAGGGGCTCCAGGAGAGCTGCAGAGGGACTGGGGACAAGGCATGGAGGGACAGGACACAGGGAATGGCTTCCCAGTGCCAGAGGGCAAGGCTGGATGGGATCTTGGGCAGGAATTGTTCCCTGGGAGGGTGGGCAGGCCCTGGCACAGGGTGCCCAGAGCAGCTGTGGCTGCCCCTGGATCCCTGGCAGTGCCCAAGGCCAGGCTGGACATTGGGGCTGGAGCAGCCTGGGACAGTGGGAGGTGTCCCTGCCATGGCAGGGGTGGGGCAGGAAGATCTTTAAGGTCCTTCCCACCCAAACCATTCCATGATTCCATGATACCTGCGGGTTTCCGCAGAGCTGAGGAAATCCTCCAAGCCTTCCTTATTGAAAGGGATGGAATTTCTGGACAAGAAAAATTGTGGGAGTCTCTAATTCCCTGAGGCAATCAAGAGTCCAGTTTTCAGCCTCAGTTCTTAAGCTGCTCTCTGCAGTTTTGTTGTGTTATTTCATTGGGAATTTGCCCAGGTGTGACAGGCCCGGTCTCAGCTCAGCTCAAGGGTGACAGGACACCCCTTGCACACCTGGGGCAGGGTCCTGGGGGGCTCTGCCCCTGCCCAAGGCGAGTCCTTCCCTCCAACCCTTTAACTGCTCCTCAATCCTTCCTCCACAGCAGCCCAACGCAGGAATTTCCACCCCTGTTTGCCAAGAGGTAGGTGCTGGAGCTTGGGAAGCACTGCTGGGGCTGGCAGCTCTGCCAGGCTGGCATAGCAGATCCTGGGAGTTTCATGGCAGAGGAAGAACAATTCCTCCAAAAAGGATGCTGGGGGTTGGAGCCCTCTGGGGTTTTTTGGGGAGAAACAGTGTTGGAAACACTGAGAATACAATCCTGATGGTGCTTTGGGTTATGGGCAAGCAGAAGCTGCAGGGACTCAATCACAGCTGTCCTGTTTGCCAGGAAGCTGCTCCAGGAGGATGCTCCTCAGGCATCTCCCTCCTCAGGCTGTCAGTGGGATGGGGAAACGTGCCCAGAGCTACCTCTGGAATCCAAGAACTCACCTGATGCTGTGTGAGCAAAAATGCCTGGCTGTGTTCAGTCCCTTGGGATGCTCAGCAGGAGCACAGGGAGCAGGAGGAGCAGGAAATTCCTGCTCAGGGGAAACAGGCTGAGGGAAAACAGGGATAAACTGCCTGCAAAGCTACAGAAAAGAGGGACCCATGTGACATTTGTGTCTTTTTCCCCGTGGAAAGAATTGAGATAGAAGAGGAGGAAGGACAGCAGAGGAGGAGTGCAGCTGTGCCAGGTTCATCCAGGTTTCCACCGGACAGCAGCAGGTATCCATTCCTCGGGGGGATGCCTGATGCCAGGGCTTTGCCAGCTTTGGGATAAGTGCATTTATTGCCTGTCCAAACACAGCCACGCATGGAGGGTTTGCAGAGGAGACTTCCCAGAGAAGCTGTGGCTGCCCTCGGATTTAGAGCCCATCCAGTGCCACCCTCTGTGGGCAGGGACACCTTCTACTATCCCAGGTTGCTCCAAGCCTCTTCTAGCTGAACTCTTTCTTGCCAAACAGGTGCAAGGGGATAATTTTCAGTTGTTTTCCAATGTTTTTGACTGAATCCATGCCTGGAATATAAAAAAGGTGGAATAGTTCTCACTGCAAACAGCACTTTGGCTGCTGCCCTTGTCCTGGTGCCTTTGTTGGTGTGTCACTGCAGAAAGTGGCAATTCCTGGCAAAATCAGTGCTTTTCATTTAAAACTTGCGTCTGATAAGATGTCAGTGAATGGATTGAGAAGAGTGATGATTCATTCCCACTTTCTCCAGTCCCATTCAATGCAGGGCACATTTGGCAGCTGCAGTTGGAGCTGGTTTGACCAGGAATGACAGTTTTGTCCTTTGTCCTCTCTCACAGCCCCAAACCAGGCAGCAGGAGCCAAACATCCCCATCCTGGAGTGAAACCTCTGGGGAAATCTCCACTGCTGCTGAAATCAGGTGGGTCTGGAGGCCCTGCAGCAGCCTCAGGATCCCCTGAGGGCAGGACAGGGAATTTGGCTCTGCCTGGGGGGATTCCCTGGAGACACAAAATCCCCCAGGGCACAGGAGCAGCACAGAACAGCAACCACCCCACAGGGAATCCAGCAAGGGGCAAAAGCCTCTGGGAGGGAACATTCCCAGCTGGAAGCCATGGGCCTCCCACAGTTTTGAACATTGTCCAGCTCTGCTGGGAATCCAAATCCAGCCATTTCCATGGGCTCCTCTGATCATTTTCCCTTGGATTTTCCCCCCATTCACGCCCTGTTCGTAGCTCACTTCCAGCACCTTCCTATGCACCTCCCTGATGCCCCCACTGTTTTCCCTGCAGGAATGGTGAGGACAGACAGGCTCTGAATGGGAAGTTCTCCTTGGAAGCGATGTCCCAACCTGGGGATGGGTAAGGAATGGGCAGGGGCTGGTCTGTGCTGCTGGCCCGAGGCCTGACCCTGGATTTGCTCGGGAACAGCAGCTCCCTGCTCCTGGTGTCCCCCAGCCCTGGGCTGGGCTGCACTCCCAGAGCATCATCTGCTGGCAGAGCTGCAGCCTGGCAGAGCTCTCCTCTCTTCCCTCACTCCCCTGGGACTCTCCTCTCTGCCTCACTCCCTGAACACTCCACTCCCTGCATTTCCCTTCATTTTGCTGCTCTGTTTGCCATTCCCTGGAAGTGTCCCACCCCCACGGGCTGTGCTGATCCTTGGCAGGTGGTGGCTCCTGCTGATGTTGGTCCATGGTTCCACGATCCCTGATCTGCAGCCAGGGCTCGGGAATACGGCTCTGACTGTCCTGATAGACAGATTAACCCCCTTTTGTTCCCCACCCAACTAAATATCAGCAGATTTTCTGGGATAATACCCTACAAATGCTGATGGGCCCCATTTCCACCGGGACTCTCCTTTTTCTAGTGACAAAGCTCTGAAGGAAAAGCCTGAGGTGTTCCCATGGGATGAACAGGCCCCCAGGGCCACCGGGGCTTCCACGAATGGAAGGTAAAGTCCCTGTGGGGTTCCTGACCTGGGCATGGCACAGTCCATGAAAGGCTGCTCTGGAGCTGGTTGGAATCTGGGAATGGATATTTCCTGATGGAAAAACACATTCCATGTGGGCTTTGCAGAACTGTCCCTTATAAGATGCACAGGAAAGTCACTGTAGAATATTCCTCAAGCTGTGTCTCTCTTTTCCAGTTTTCCTGAGCACACAGAAGCCAAGAATGGGTTTTACCCAGCAGAGTAAGTGGAAAATTCCCTTTTTCCCCTTTGTTTTAGAGTGGGGGGTGTTCTGACCTGGCACTGCCCTGCAGATGAGTTCTGGGAGCAGCCCATGAAAAGAGGGGTGGGCTCAAAAGGCCTGGGGTCCTCCAGCTGCTTTCCTCACGCAAGGACGAGTTGGGTGGATTTGGAGCTCAGCCTTTCAAGGAAATTTCTGGGGCTAAGCAGGAGGGAGGAAAAGATGTTCCATTGGAGCCAGGAAAGCCTCATGGTTGCTGGTTTTGCTTCTTGGTGTTCTCCACCTGCTGAGCTTCCTGCTGGGACCATCCCCCTTCTCCCTGCAGGTCCGGCTCTGGCTCCTGGGACAGACCTGGGGATGCTCCGGAGGAGCTGCTCCGCCAGCCCGAGCCCTCTCCCTCCCGGGGTGGCACCAGGTGGGACCCTGCTCAGGGCCTGGGGCTGGCACCTTCTGCTTCCAGCTGGGCTGGGAATGAGCAGCCTCTCCAGAGTAGAGCTGGGATTAGAATCCAAACCGGGCAACAAAGCAGCCAGAAATGGAAAATCCTGCGTGGGTACAAGTGGGAACGGCATCTTTCTGTTCACTGTTACACAACTTCAGTGCAGACAAGCAGCCTGGGAATTCAGGAGGAATTTCTTCATGGAAAGGGTGGTCAGAGATTGGCAGGGGCTGCCCAGGGAGGTTTGGAGTGCCCATCCCTGGAGGTGCCCAAGGAAGGCCTGGAGGTGGCACTCAGAGCTCTGGGCTGGGGACAAGGTGGGCATGGGGCACAGCTTGGACTCGATCCTGGGGGCCTTTTCCAACCTCTGGGAATCTGGGAGCAGATCCAGCAGCTTCAGCATTGCCTTTAGTGCCTCCATCCCACAGGAGTTTAGAGCCTTTTCTCCCCTGGCATTGCCAGAGGCGCAGGGCCAGGCGGGAATTGCTGCTGTTGGCAGCAAGCACAGGGATCTCCCTGGAGCTGCTCCTGTCCCTTGCCCGTTGTTTTGGGATGCATTTCCATGCATTGGCCTTGAGGTGAGCAGATTTCAGGGCCAGGTTGGACAGGCCCTGGAGCAACCTGAGATGGTGGGAGGTGTCCCTGCCCATGGCAGGGGCTAGTCCTTCCAAGCCAAACCATTCCATGATTCCTGGATTCTATGGAATGAATTCAGCCCTCTGTGCTGAGGTGAGGAGGATCCCGAGGCCTGGAGCTGCTGCTGGTGATATGGGAATGTCTTCCCCAAAGTTATTCATGTTGTGCTTTGTCCATGGGCTCCATCCTGGGACAGGACAGGGAATTCCTGTATGGAGATGTGTGGGAATTGGGTCCCAGTAACCACCTCAGTTCCACCAGCAGCCTCTCCTCCTCTTGGTTAGGGATGGAAAATGGGTTTTTCTGAAGGAAAATCAGTGTTCTGAGACAATTTCTTCGTGTTTCCTGGGCTGATACAAAGTGCAGTGCTGCTGCTCCATACAAATTCCCTGGAAGCCTTTGGAAGCTCTGAATTCCCCCTTTTTTGCCAGGTCTCACTTGCAGTCTGATGTCCCCTCTCCTCCCACCGAGAGAAGCCCTGTGCACATCGAGGACACAGAATATTCCTTTAAAAGGTAAGAACAGGGTGAATTTAGGGGGTGTAGGAATAATCCTGAGGACCAAGGGAAACCTGAATGGGCAGGCACAGAAAGAGGCTCCTTCTCCAGCTTTTATCCCACAGATGAAGACAACTGAGGTTTAAATAAACCAGGATCTTTGTGTTGTATCCCTCTCCATCCCCTTTGAGACCAGCCAAGCACTCCAGATTTTCCCTCTGGCGTTCTCAGTGGGGTTCAGTCACTCCCTTTTAAGTCCCTGATAATCCAGGGCTGCTGGAGCAGCAGCAGGGAGCTGGAAGCAGCTGGAATACAGGGATAGGGACTGTGTAATGTTCTAGAGAAAAGTCCCAGGGCAGGTTGGCACCAGCCTGGCCTGGTGAGCAGAGCAGTGCCAGCATCCAGGTGCCAGTTTTTAGGGATGTGATGGGCCTTGCTCTGCCTGCCAGGTCTGTCCTGGGCTATGAGGAGAGGAGCAGCTCCACGAATCCCGAGGGCCCAGCCCAGCACCAGCCCTACTGGGATGACACAAGGTGAGGACTGGGGGGACTGGGAGGTTTGGGATTGATGGTCTGGGATGCTGGGAATGGCTCTGGCCACACTGGCTCCTCTGCAGGGAATGGGTGTCTGCCCAGCCCAGCATGGATTTTCCTGATCCTGGATCTCTGGTTTAGGTTTCTGGACTCAGCCAGCCTCATTGAGAGGGGCCAAGGAACCCCTGGCCACGACACCCACCTGGAGCCCCCCAGGCTGGAGGATCCCACTGAGCCCAGCAGGGCTGGGTAAGGAACGGGGCAATCCCTCCCTGCCTTCTCCTGTGGGATGAGGGGTCGTTCCTTGGGCATCTTCCCCCCTGCTGATAAATATTCTCCCAGGTTCTCCTTCTCATAGAATCATGGAATTGTTAAGGTTGGAAAAGACCTCTCAGATCAAGTCCAAGCCTCAGCCAGCACCACCACCATGTTCAGCACTAATCCATGTCCTCAAGTGCCACATCCACACATTCCCTGAACATTTCCAAGCCCTGACAACCCTTTCCATGAAGAAAGTTTTCCCCATATCCAACCTAAACCTCCTGAAGTGCGACTTGAGACCTTTTTGTGCCTGATTCAAGTGCTGCTTCTCCTGGATGAAACTTTTACCGTGGTTTTATAGGAAAACCTGGGAGAAATGATCCTCCTTAGCTGGAGCCATCAAACCCAGCTGGGTTAGACTTGGGAGCAGAGGGTCTCTAGGGAGAGACAAACTGTAAAGGTCTCATGTCTTGGCAGGTCCAGCTCTGTTCCTGGAGGAAGCAGCACCTCAGCTCCAGACCTTCCACAGGCAATCGAGTCTGACCCACGCTGGGACAGGTGCGGAGCTGGGGCACCCCTCACACACCTCCAGTTCTCCTTCCCAGCCTGTCCAAAGGCATCCAGATGCTCATTTCTTGGCTCAGGGAATTCAGAAACCAACACAGGCTCTGCCAGTGCCACCTTTCCCCCTGGAGCACAGCACTGCAGGGATTCAGCATCAGAAGGATGTGGAGCAGCTGGAGCAAGTCCAGAGGAGGCCACAGAGCTGCCCCAGGGCTGGAGCTCCTCTGCTCTGGAGCCAGGCTGGGAGAGCTGGGAATGTTCCCCTGGAGAAGGGAAGGCTCCAGGGAGAGCTCAGAGCCCCTGGCAGGGCCTGAAGGGGCTCCAGGAGAGCTGCAGAGGGACTGGGGACAAGGCATGGAGGGACAGGACACAGGGAATGGCTTCCCAGTGCCAGAGGGCAGGGCTGGGTGGGATCTTGGGCAGGAATTGTTCCCTGGGAGGGTGGGCAGGCCCTGGCACAGGGTGCCCAGAGCAGCTGTGGCTGCCCCTGGATCCCTGGCAGTGCCCAAGGCCAGGCTGGACATTGGGGCTGGGAGCAGCCTGGGGCAGTGGGAGGTGTCCCTGCCAAGGCAGGGGTGGGATGGGCTGGGCTTTCAGGTCCCTCCCAACCCAAACCATTCTGGGATTCCCTAATCCTACAGTCCTGTTAACAAGAGGGTGTCCCAGCTCCCCCTGTTCCCTGTAGGAAGAGGCAGGACCCACCCACTGCAGACCCTGAACACTCTCGTGAGCTGCTCAGAGCAAAGACACCCATTGGCTTTATGGTCAAACTGGTTTTAATTCTTCAGCAGGTCTGACTTCAGCTCCCAGCAGAGTGTCCCCAGTGCCCACGAGTCCCAGCCCCCCGTGGCCCTGTTCCAGGCCCGCCAATCCCTCGGAGGCTCCGTGCCCAGCCACAGGATTCCGGCCTACGTGGACAGCCAGGTGTTCAGCACCAGGAGGTCAGGATTTGGGGATGAGGGGTGTAGGATGCAGAGACAGGGAAAGCTGCTGGCATGGAAATATCTGCTAGAAACCCCACTCCAGTTTATACAATCACTGGGAAAAGGAGTGGGAGCAGAATTTTGTTCCCAGAGGGGACAAGAGGATTAAATCATAGAACCAGGCCTGACCCAGGATGGAGCACCTGGACCAAGTACAATATGAGTAACTTTGGGGAAGGCATTCCTAAATCACCAGGAGCAGCTCTAGGCCTTGGGATTGACACCGTCCTCCCAGGAGCCTCGGGATCCTCCTTGGCCATTTCATAGACTCATGGAGTCCTGGACTGGTTTGGCTGGAAGGGACCTTAAAGCTCATCCTATTCCACCCCTGCCATGGGCAGGGACACCTTTCACTGTCCCAGGCTGCTCCCAGCCCTGGCCAAGCTGGCCTTGGGCAGTGCCAAGGATCCAGGGGCAGCCACAGCTTCTCCAGGCAATCCATTTGGGAATGCTTTGGCTTTGGAGCCTGCTCTCCTGACTTTGGAGTACAAAATGGGCACAGGGAAAATGGGAAGAGCACTGGGGGAATGCACCATGGAATCATGGAGTCCTGATGGCTGGAAAAGGCCTCTGTGATCACCAGCTGTCAGCACCAAGCCTCAAGTGCCACATCCACGCATTTTCTGGACACTTGCAGGACCAGGGATTCCACTGCTGCCCTGGGCAGCTGTGCCAGGGCTTGGTAGTGACAGAAGCACGGCAGTGACTGAGCCCAGTGTGGGCACCCCAGAGATTCCTGCTGCCACATGCTCAGGGCTTTGTCTCTCCTCAGCAGGCCCAGCCCGGATCCCAAAGGGAGCGTTTATTCCGGGAGCAGCAGCCCCAGGAGCAGCTGGTACGACAGTGCCAGGGGACACGGGGACTTCAGCCCCCCAGCAGGACGGTGAGTCCAGGGCTGGGATCCCAACTTGCCAAACCAAGGAGCTCCCCACTGCCACATTTACTCAGGATCCAGAGGTCCTGATCCATTTGCTGATTCCCTGGATGTGAGCATGTGTGGTCAGTGCCCAGCAGGGAGATCCCAGCCCAGATTCCCACCCCTGTGAGGATCGCTCACGTGCCCAGACTCCGAGCCTGAGACTGTTCCACTTCCTCTCCCCAGCCACGAGTCCCTTCCCAGAGATCCCATCATGTCCATGTCCCAGAGAAGCCACAGGGTTCCCTTCTACATGGACAGCTTAAACCATGACAGCTCCAGGTAAACGGGGAGGCACGAGGGCTCTGAGGGAAACTGCCCAGAAATCTGTGGAAGAGAAGGCAGCAGGCAGAGCCAAGAGCTGAGAGAGGGAGCATTGGTTTCCAGGGAGTGGATGCGTGATCCAGAGGCACAGAGCAACTCTCAAACCATTCCCAGCTAAAGCTGCCTAGCACAAGGTCTGGGATACATCCAGGAAAACCTCTGGAGATTTTTCACTGTGTGGGAGGCCAGAAGAGAGGGACAGGAGAATGGGGAGCTGATTCCTGGCCAGGAATTGGCCTTTGCTACAGGAAAACAGAGATCACAGCAAAGAGAGAGGGTCCCTGTCCCCAGAATATCAATGGTTAAATGATGGAACTGCTCCCAGAACAAGGCTGCTGGAAGGGGCAGGAGGTATCCAGTATGGAATGCCACTATCCTGGGCTTCCTGCAGTCCCTCCTGGCAGTGCCAGCCCATCCAAGTGCTGTCTGATGCTCCATGGAGCCACCAGGGCAGGGCTGAGGGCTGGATCTGTAACAAGGAGTAGGCTGTGGGGGTGAAGAGGAGGCACAGGATCCTTGGGTAGCCTTGGATTGGCTCCAGGAAAGGTCAGCCTCATTGCAGAGCAGAGGGACAGAGCTGTGTTCCGTAGTTTTGTTGCATTCTTCCTTCAGATCAGCAGGGGACAGTTCCATTTGCTTTGGGAACATCCCCATCTCCTGCAATTCCTCCTGTGCCGTTTCTCCCCGGGGCTGCTCCCATTCACCCTCTGTGGCTCACTCACCCTGTCCTCATGGGAATATCTTGTTGGATCTTCCCTCTCATGGCCCTACAAGTGAGACTTTCCCAAATCCCTTCTCCAGGGAAGCAGTGCTGTCCTGAGGCAGGTGTAGAAGGACAAAGGGATTGGTTTGGTCCATGATAAGGTCTGGCAAAGGGCTGTGCTGTCCATCTGCCCTCCCAGCAGCGGCAGCCACTTTGGATCCTGCCATGGCTCACAGACTTCTCCCTCTCTCCACAGGCTCCTCTCCAGTTCCAGTGAGAGGCTCTCCAGCTCCCAGCACAGCTCTGGGTACCAGCCTGACTCCAGCACTGCCGGGTAAAGATCCAAGCGGGCACAATCCCCTCGCTGCAGGATGGGGCTGGCACGGGGCCATCCTGCTTGGTGAGGAGTTCCAGCTTTGGCATCTGCCTGGTGCCACCCAGTGTGGCCAGCAGGGTCAGGGCAGGGATTGTCCCCCTGTGCTGTGGTGAGGTCCCATATGGAATCCTGGGGTCTATTCTGGGCCCCTCAGGACAAGGCAGACCCTGAGGGGCTGGAGCGTGTCCAGGGCAGGGAAGGGAGCTGGGAAGGGGCTGGAGCCCCAGGAGGGGCTGAGGGAGCTGGAAAGGGGCTCAGCCTGGAGCAGAGGAGGCTCAGGGGGGACCTTGTGGCTCTGCACAAGTCCCTGACAGGAGGGGGCTCAGGGGGGTCGGGCTCTGCTCCCAGGGAACAGGGACAGGAGGAGAGGGAATGGCCTCAGGCTGGGCCAGGGGAGGTTGAGGCTGATGGTGGAGTCACCATCACTGGAAGTGTTCAGAAAATGTGTGGATGTCACATTTGGGAATGTGGCTTAGTGGTGACCATGGTGGTGGTGTTAATTGATGGTTGGATTTGATGATCTTATAGGTCTTTTTCAACATTAATGTTTCCATGACATGAAAAGAGCCCGTGCCCAGTTTGAGGAAAAAAAGAGAGGTTTCTTTCCTCAGCCATGACAGGGCTAAGTGTAAGAAGGGAGGATTAATCC
Organism: Lanius ludovicianus; assembly: GCA_013397235.1. Classification (NCBI taxonomy): domain Eukaryota; kingdom Metazoa; phylum Chordata; class Aves; order Passeriformes; family Laniidae; genus Lanius; species Lanius ludovicianus. The sequence goes on from VYXG01007279.1 coordinate 187,915, forward strand.
CAGCTTTTAGGCAGCAGTGGAAATTCACCCTGGAAAAGGCTGATTAGATCCTGTCAGGGCTGCGGGCAGAGGGCCAGGGGCACAGGGCTGCCCTCGGCCTGCCCAGAGCTGCACCCGGCTGGGGCACAGAGCTCTGAGCTGGGAGTGTAAAGGGGCAGGGAGATGCAAGGGAGGTAAAAACATCCCCAGCCACACCAGCAGCAGTTTGCACTGGCTGAAAACGCTGGAGACATTCCAGTGGCAGAACAGCCCCTGGAAGCAGCGCTGTGCCACACGGGTGGTGGCACTGGGGGAGCCGGGAGCTCTCTCCATGCCCATTGTGTGCCTAATCCTGATGGGAGCTGGGACTGACTTATCCTTCCAACCAGAGCGTAACTGGATGAAAGGGTTACATTATCCATCTTATTCTTTCCAATTAACTCGATTTGTTTTGGTGGGGTAATTAGAGGAGTTGTTATTTAGCAACAATGCTCCATATCCAGGATTTATTCAGAACAGCAGCATCCCGCTCTGAGCCCCTCCCGCACGCGTTCCGCGGCCGGGGGCACTCGTGGTCCCTGCCCGGCTCCTCCGAGCCCCAGCCGCTCTTTGCTCATGGAAATGCTCCCTGTTTTCCTAGGAGAGGAGTCCTCTTTGTGAAGGAGTACGTGAACAGCGGCGGCTCTGCAGCCTCCCCGCGCTACGGCAGGTACGGAGCGTTGGGGCCACCGTGTGTCGCTGCCAGGTGTCACAGGCAGGTGTCACAGGCAAGAGTCACAGGCAGGTGTCATACCCTGTGTCACACCGTGTGTCGCTGGCAGGTGTCACAGGCAGGTGTCACACCGTGTGTCGCTGGCAGGTGTCACAGGCAGGTGTCACAGGCAGGTGTCACACCGTGTGTCACAGGCAGGTGTCACACCCCGTGTCTCACACCCCGTGTCTCACACCCCGTGTCTCACACCCCGTGTCTCACACGTGTGCAGAGCCCGGCCCGAGGCTCTGCCACCCCGCACATCCCACCAGGATGCAGCAGCTGGAGCTCCTCAGTGCCGGGGCATTACTGGGAGGGCTGGCTTTGCTCTGTGGGGTCCTGCTGTCTCCTGCCACTGTGGTGGTGACAGGAGGACCCGTGTCCCACTGCTCCCAGGGGACAGGGAAGCTCCTGCTGGAGTGGCTTGGTCTCTGAGGTGGGTGAAAACACCACACTGCAGGTGTGGCTTCACCATGCTAAACAAATGACTGGAATGCATGAGGAAAATGTGGAGGTGAGGGCTCTCTCTGGAAAAACTTCATTATGTGAGTCTTCAAAAGTTAAATTACACCATTTTCAAGCTTAAATCTTCAGTCCTTTGTGTTCTGCTCAAGCGAAGCTGCTCCAGACTGGCCCCAGTGCGACAAGAGCAGAATTTGGCCCCATGAACATCATCCTTGCAGGGATGTGGCACCAGTTCACACCAGTTTGATGCTCCCTGCTGGCTTTATCCTCCCTCAGCGCTGTGCTGGCATCCCTGGGGGAGCTGATTACACGCTGTAAATCTCCAGCCTGTCCCAGAGCTCAGCAAAGCTGCTGTCAGCAGCCAAAGATAAGCCAAATATCCAGGAAACGCAGGCAGAGAGGGAACACTCAGCTGGGGGAGGCCAGGGCTGTGCTCCAAGCCTTTTCCTGCACAATTGTGCAGGATTTGGAGTTCTAGCAGTGAAAAGCTGCTGTTTGTAGGGGCCAGGTGTAAACATGAGGGCCCTGGGGAGGCCAGGGCAGTTTTACCTGTAGAGTCCTCTCTGGGGACACTTATAGGTTCCTCTTTGTGTGCTGGGAAGGCACTTTGAGGACCTTCTCCCCCAGGAACAGGAAGCTGGGCTATTCCAAATCACTGGGTTAATGATTCCATCCGAGCTTCTCTTCCCACATATCCCAGTGCTGATACCTCCTTCCTCCTGCAGTGGCAGCCTTGTGGACTTGAGTGACCTGGAGAGAAGCAGCTACAGCCACCACAGTTACCTGTCCAGTGCTCCCCTGCACAGGTAGGACAGGCTGGGGCTGCCTTGGTGGGGTTCATCCAATTCTTAATCAGGAATTTTTTTGAGGACACTGGTGTGTGTTTGGTGGAACAGCAGCACAATAAATGCAAATACAGTGACATTGACTCCAAGTCAGAGTCCAGAGCAGGCCACCAAGGTGACCAGAGGGATGGAGCACCTCTCCTACGAGGAAAGGCTGAGAGAAGTGGGGCTCTTCAGCCGGGAGCTGAGAACCTTTGGGGTGACCTAACTGTGGCCTTCCAGTGCCTGAAGGGAGCCTGCAAGAAAAATGGAAAGGGATTATTTCCAAGGGCCTGGAGTGACAGGACAAAGGGAATGGCTTCTCACTGACAGAGGGCAGGGATATTGGGAAGGAATTGTGGATATTGTGGGCAGGCCCTGGCACAGGGTGCCCAGAGCAGCTGTGGCTGCCCCTGGATCCCTGGCAGTGTCCAAAGCCAGGCTGGATGGGGCTTGGAGCAGCCTGGGACAGTGGAAGGTGCCCCAGGGCAGGGGATGAGACTGGATGACCTTTAAGGTCCCTCCCAACCCAAACCATTCTGGGATTCCATGACTGTAAGATTCTGAGATCTGTCTTGCCTCACTGTTGGGGTCTCTGCATCCCTGGGACAGCACAGTCCCTCTGCTCTGTCACTGCGCCCAGCCACACGTGTGGGAGCAGGGGTTCATGGAGAAAAACCCCTGGCACCAGTGCTGGGACTGGAACCAGAGCCTCACAGAGGAGTCCCCTCCCCTGCTCTTCCCAGGTCCAGTGAGCCCCTGTGCAGTTACTGCAGCCGGGAGATCCGGGACTGCCCCAAGATCATCATCGAGCACCTGAACATCCACTGCCACGAGTACTGCTTCAGGGTAAGCCCCAGTGCTGCTGTGCTGTGGGGAACTGCAGGGATCTTCCTGCAAAGTGCATCCTCAGGCTTTCAGAGTGATACAAATGGGCTGTGCCAAGTCCTTGCCTCACATGAGGACAAAAACAGTCCAGCAGTCACAGGTGTCCCCAGAAAGTTTCCAGGTCCTTGAATAAATATTAGAACAAGGAGAATTCTTTATAATTGGCAGCACTCTCAGAACACCCTCACGCCCTTTCCCCACTGTCCTTGGGGCAGAATTGCTGCTCTTTGGTGCTCTAGTGGAGGTGGCTGAATCCTCAAACCCCGCAGGGTTTCCAAGGAAGGTCGGTGGGGGTGTGGGGAGGGTGGGATGAGGAGGGATGGCGTGTGTGGGAGGAAGAGGCCTGCAGGGACATTTGTCTGTTGTAGGAAAGTGCAGCCCCAAAGGTCACATCCTCACCCCTTAATAAAACAGTGCAGAGACTGTTCCTCTGCCCCCTCCCTTCTGCTGTCACTGTGTGGGGCTTTGGTCACTGTCCAACCTCCTTGTTTTCCCTTTGGCAGTGTGGAATTTGCCACAAAGCAATGGGAGATCTCCTGGATAAAATATTCATCCACCGGGACATTGTCCACTGTGACAAGTGCTACGAGAAGCTCTTCTAGGTGGGTGTCCAGGGCCCCTTCCCAAGCTGTTCCCAGGGGGATGGCTGGGTGAGGGCTGAAGGGTGAAGGGCATTTAACCCTCGCATTTCCTGGGTGATCGGGCAGGGATCTTCCTGGGCTGTTCAGTGGGAAGCAGCGACCTCGCTGCAGCATTAGCTGGAAACTCGCTCGAGCTGTCCCGGGGGTGTTGGTTGGAGCCAGAATCTCGGTGACAAACAGGCTGCGGTGGCTTCCCGGGGCTCACAGGCAGAGGCTGGCTTGAGTGATGACAGAAATGTCCCTCCGAGGTGGAGAGGCCTCATTGAAGGCAGCTGAAGGTCCCTGCCTGTGTCCTGGGCTGACCCCGCGGGGACTGCGGCCGGGTCGGAGCGGTGACAATGCCCTGACAAGGAGGCAGCTCCTCGGCGGCAGCTGCTGCTACTCCTTTACCTGAACATCCTCTGAGGTGAAAACCTTTGGGCAGAGAAGAGTTGTACATTCCAACAGATCGCCAGGAGCGGGTTGGACGCGGTTTGGTTTTGTCTGGAAGGAGCGGGAGGCGCCACGGCAGCCCCCGAGCTGCTGTGCTGGGGCTGGGACACCACCTCGTGTCCTCCCGGCACGGAGCAGGAGCAGGGAGCGGAGCTCCTGCCGAGCTGCTCCTTGTGCCTGCTCATGGCATGGGAGTGGTGAGGCCGTGCCCAGCCCTGCATTCCGGGGGGAGCAGCCCTGCTCAGCCGCTCTCTGTGTGCTTGCAGGGTCCTGGAAGGGAAAGCCGCCCGTGCCCGGCAGCGCGCCTGGGAACGCAGCGGCTCCTGCCCAGCCAAGATCGCAGAATTCCTGCTCCCGCTTCCCTCGAGTTCTTTTCCCTCCCGCTGCCCCGTGGCCGTGAATGAGTTCGGCACCAGCCAAGTGTGATGGGAAGGCGATCCTCAAAGATAACATTTTCCAGAGGCGCTGAGGCCCCCAGCCTGGCCTTAGCTGCGTGAAGATTCCGAGTGCCCCCCGAGCTGGGAGCAGGCACAGCTCCCCAGGTTTACCCCAGCTAATTGCCACGAGGCTCTCCTGATGAGATTTGTATTTCTTTCCCTTGTGCAGCCAGGCTGTGTGAGCTGGCACGCAGGCACTGGGAGCCTTAAACACTAAATTTGGATTCTTGGGAGGGTTTGAATTTAGTCCTTAGCGAAAGCTTATTTCTGCTTCTTTCACCCCCAAATTCAGCCTAGAAATAGCTTCTGCCTGATTTCCATTTGCTTTGCCCAGGATTCCAGGAGCACTTGCAAGCTCTATTCTAATTGTGTGTCAGCTTTAATTCCCCTTCCTGCCTCTTCCCTGAGGATGCTGCAGCAGCACTTGTGGCTGCTGCCTGCTTGGGGAGATAACGGCGTCCTTCACCTGGTGTTTAACTCGGGCTCTGAGGGCAGGTGTCCTGTGCCAGAGCAGGGGCATCTCCATTCCCTCCCCTGACAAAGAGCTCTGCTCAGCTGAAATCCCAATTCCCCCCTCACCAGGGCTTTGCCCAGACCTCTCCTTGCTGTGAATTATTCACAGCCCAAATGCTCACCAGCAACATTGAACTTCCAGCAGATGCTGCACTCAGTAAAACCAGAATTGTACCATTTTAGCCCTTAACTCAGAGCTGACAGGTTGGGAATGCTGAATACTGAAACCTGAAAGTCAGGTGCCTTTAAAGTGTCCAGACTGACTGTTTCCTCATGGGAAGCATTAGGAATCACAGAACCATAGACTCCCAGATGGCTTTGGGTTGGAAGAGTTAAAATTCATCTGTTCAAAAGTTCATGGGCAGGGACACCTTCCCTGAGCCCAAGTTGCTCCAAGCTCTGTCCAGCCCGCCCTTGGACACTGCCAGGGATCCAGGGGCAGCCACAGCTTCTCTGGGCACCCTGTGCCAGGGCCTGACCCCCCTCACAGCCAAGAACTGATGAAAACCACATCCACAAATTCCCTCCTGAGACCAGTTCCAGCAGAGGAAGGACTGGTACAGCCAGGGCTTGTTCCACCACAGTCAAAAGGGGGATGGTTTCAAGTACCAGAGCAGAAGGCCTGTGCCACAGTGCACTTTGAGAAGACCTTCTGCAGAAATGATGTATTCCCTGATTGCAGAGCTCCCGCTGTGTCCATGGCCTCGGGGGGAGCTGGATTTATCTGGGTTCTGCCCTGTGTCCCCTCAGCTCTGCCTGTGCTGCAGGACCTGTCCCCCCTCAGTAACAGCTCTAATAAACAGCCTTAGCTCGTGTGTCCCCCCCTGCCTGTGTCACCCCTCCTGTTGTGCCCTCTGAGCTCAGGGGCTGCGGTGCTTGTGCTCCTCCGTGGCCCATCCGCGAAGTCTCCGCAGGCTCAGCTGGAGGATGGGGCAAGGAGGGAGAGGGGCAGCAGGGCCGTGCAGCCAGGGTGTGCTCAGAGCAGGGCTGGGCTCAGCAAAGGGGCTTGGCAAAGCCACAGACGGAGTTCTGCAGAGATTTCAGGCTGCTTGTCCTAAACTCCTGTGATTCCCTGGGGAAGAGGGAGCCCTGAGCCCCCATGGGCCGTGTTTGAGAGCGGCTGCGGGGGCTCAGCAGCCACCTCCTGGCTCTGCACAACTCCCTGACAGGAGGGGTTTTTCCTCCTTAAAGACATGTATCACCCAAAAGGAACCTGCAGCTATTATAGAAATGTTATGCTTTATAACTTGTACTGGCCTGAGCTTTGAAGAATTGCTGACCTACCCCCCACGAAGAAAAAACAAATGAATTATTCAAAGAGGTGAATCTTCCTGGTATTTGTGGAGAAGGGTCACCTGCACACAGATTTTTCCTACATGATGGATGAGGTCATGCATTCTTTCACAGAAAGATCTTATTTCTCTTGGGATTCTGCTGCTTGTGGGGACAAATCTTGACCAGGTGATTTCATGTGAAATTAATTAAATAAATATACGTATATATAAAGGCTATGAAATGTGCTGGTGGTGACTGAGCAGAGGTGGAGCCAAACCCATCCTGGCACTGCAGCTCCCATGGTGGCACAGGGAGCTCTGCTTTTGGAAAGCCCATCTTCTGCACAGACCAAACCTTCCCAGAGCGTCTGAAAATGAACAACAGAGTGGCAACATCAACTCCAGCCCAGCTGAAACCAGGGCAGACCTTGAGGAGGGTCAGTGCTGGACGTGGTGTTCAGGCCAGCCGGTACAAGAACGAGATTCTGCTCATGGCACGTGGCCTTGGTGACCGCCAAACATCCAATGCTCCTTATCAGGAGGGGCCAGAGGGTGTGTTTGGGTCCAACACGCATGTTTGGGGGGAGGATGTCAAAGAACGGTGCTGGTTTTATTGTTGTTTGATAAAACTGTCCTGAAGAGACATTAACACTCACTGGAGCTTTGGGAGATGCCAGCTAAGCTGTTTGTGCATTTTTCCAGATCACAGGCACAGGGAGAGACCCCTTCCCCCCTCACTCATCCCTTCCCTACTCAGCCCTTACCCCCTCATTTCCCTTCTCCCTATCTCCCCCTCCTTCCCTTTCCTCCCTCTTATACCCTCTCACTCATCCCTTTTTTCCCCTCACCTGCTCCATTTCCCTCTAATTCTCTCCTTCCTCCCTCGCCCATTCCATTCCCCTCTAACTCCCCTTTCATCCTCACTCGCCCCTTTCCTCCCACCTTGGCTTCTCCCCTTCCCTTGCCCCTTTTTCCCTCACTTACCTCCTTTCAGCCATCACTCCCCCCATTCCATCTCACTTCCTTTTCCCCATTCACCACCTTTTCCC
>VYXG01007279.1:195642-229986 GCA_013397235.1 Lanius ludovicianus
CCAGCCCCTCAAAGCCTCCCCGGAGCCTGCATCCCCGCAAGCTCCTCACAGCCCCATGGCCATCATTGCCCCTCAGACCCCCCAACCCCTTCACAGCCCCTTTGCCCACCCTTCCCAGCCCGTCCAGCTCTCAGAGCCCCCCCGGCCCCCGTCAGAGCCTTCGGGGCCCCCCCGGCTCTCCAAGCGCCCGCGGGCACTGCGGGGTGAGCGGGACCGTTACCTCCGTGAGACACCCGGATGTCTGCTCGGCAAACTCCGAATTATTGTCTCCGACCCGCTCACGGCTGCCGCCTTTTTGCCTTCTTCCAAGCGTGTTTTATTTCTAACCCCGTTTCACAATGAAATTAACTTTTGCAGGTTTGTATCTCTTCCCCCGCGTGTCTTTGCTGGAGGTTTTTTGGGGTGGTTTTCAGACTTGGTGCTTGTGGGGAAGGGCTGAGCCCTGTTTAGCTGCTCTTCCCCCACACGTGAGGTTTTTTCCCAGCTCCTCACCCTTGGAAAGGAACTGGTTTTTGGGTGACCCATCTCCTTAACTCCCCTCCTTGAGCCACAGGTTTGCTTGCACAGTGGAACTCCTAAAACTCCCCACTGGTGCATCCTCAGAGTTCCCGAGCTTTGGGATACCTCTGGAGATCAATCACACTGTTCCCTTGCTCTGAGATCTCTTTGGAACTCGCACTGTGCTGTTACCCCACCAGGATGGTGTGGGTTTGTAGGAGTGGGAATCCGTGCAAGGAGCTTTTTGAAGCTGGCACATGGGTAGGGATGACATTGCTTGGTAACTCCACACTAAATTTCCTTTTCCCAAGGCAAAATGCCCTCAGCAGTGCTGCTTACAGGCATGGCTTTGGAATAGGGGTGGAAAGTGTGCTCTGTTCACTCACAGCTCTTCTTAAGGGCTGTTTGTATTTCTTATTAACTCAAGCAGAAGCTGAAAAATTTTATCTTGCAGATAGAAGACCAAAATAATAAAAAAATCAGGTAAAAAAAAAGCCCCAACAAAACTGTATTTTTAAAGAAATGTACCCAGCTATTGCTGTGACAAGTGCCTAAATAATAGGGAGATGCTGAGGTACCTATAGGGGTGTCTGTAACCTTGCTTTGTGCAACACTTAATTTTTGTGGTTTCCTTTGCCCACTGGCACTTAAAATCAGATGACATTTTCAGGCAGCAAACGGAGGGGGAAGAGCATCCACAGCCACAAAAAGTCAGGGTTTGATTGCAGTTGTAATGAGTGCATCAGTTTTTAAACTTTGAATTGGCTGTGTTGACTCACTTCCTCTTCCCTCAGTCTATTTTCCCTCCTTCAAAATAGAGGGGATTTCTGACTTTTAATCCATTTTACTGCTCCATGGACCATTAATTAGGGGATTTTCAGTATTAGGGGTTTTCAGTGAAGAGTCACTTTGAACATGCCCAATGAAACTGAAAACTCACATAAATCAAGCACAGGGAAGAAGCAGTGTTTGCTCACGTTGTAAAACTGGTGTGAAATGCACTTGATGGTTTTTGGGGAAGCCTCAGTACCTTGTGCAGCTCAGAGCTGCCTGAGTGACAGTGAGCTGCACGCTCTTCCTTGCTCAGCTAAGGAAAAAGCAGAGAGATGGCTTCATTTTTTAAAACTTAGTGCCACAGGTAATACTATGCTGGGATATATTTTTTAATTTTTTTTTTTCTGTTTGCACCCCTCTCCTTTCAGTTGTAACAGGAAAATACGCCAGTAAAAACATTATTTAAGCTTATTTTCATGTACCGCAGTAACTGCAGTTCCTGTTGTTCCTTTGGTATAAGGTGATATAGAAATTTTTCCAAGTTTTGTCTGCTTTTCCAGGATAAACCTGGAAACCTGAACAAAGGATGTTTTCACCATTTTCTTGACGCTGTTGTTGTCTGACGTCAGCTCCTCGTTAATGATGTTTCCTGACTTCACTCAGTCAGTGCTTTTCTCAAGTATTTTGTTGGTAAACACATGGAAACTAAACTATTGTGGGGGATTAAATCAGCTTCCTTTTATTGCACTCATTTATAGCAGAGCAGGTGCACACCCTTGCTGTTCAAAAAGAGGAATTTGTGGCCTTTGCAGTGCCCAATCCTAATTTCAGTTGTTCCCTTTGGATTTGGATGAAATTCACTCACCTCCCACCTTCCATGAGATCCCCTGATGATCACACCTCAGTGTCATCAGCTGATGCCTACAAAGGCCGGAATTTGTGGGGTCTAATTCCATTTGCCTAAACATCTTGTGCATCCTTGTGGATCTTTGCTGTGTTTTCCTTGCCTTGCAGTGGCCCTGGGTGCTGTGGAGGATGGTGGTGCCCGGGAATGCCCCGCTCATCCAGCAGGACCCCGCTCTGGAGCCTGCCCTGGGGAGAGACGCCCCGGGGCACTCGGCCATGGGCCCGGAGCCGCAGGAGGACGTGGGCCCCGAGGTGCGGAAGCTGCGGGAGCTGGTCAGGAGGCTGGAGCTGGACAATCAGCACGCCAGGAGCAGGAGCATGCTGGGGACAAACGTGCCAGGGGACATCCACGCCGGGGTGGGGAACCACGAGCCCGGCCTCAACGGCATGGAGATCAACAACAGCATCAACGCCATCGCCGACAAGCAGGAGCTGCAGATCATGGCGGATCTGCACAGCCAGCTGAGCAAAATGAGGCAAGAGGAAGGGGAGAACAACTGCTTCAGGAGAGCCCTCGATGGGCAGATGCAGTACAGCTGCCCCAGTGCCCCCGGGGAGGGGTCTCCCGACGGGGGGCAGGGCCCTGGCAGTGGCCGCTGCCCCTCACCTGTGGATCCGAGTCAGGGCTCGGAGCTGCTGGGCAGCCTGCTCAGGGCAGGGATCCACGGCCCAGCTGGAATCCATGAACAGAGTCCCGGTGAAAAGTGTGCAGAGCTTGAGGGGCTTCCCAGTAACGCGGATCTGGATGAAGTCAAAGTGTTAGAACTGGAAAATTGCCCCGAAGAGGAGGATTGCTGGTAGGTATCCCCAGGCTCGGGGGGAGAGGGACTCTCTGTGGTTAGTTGAGCAATTCCTTTTAAAGGTATTAACTGATTTCTGTAGAGGACTTTGATTTTTAGCAGCAAGAATGCAGTTCTCATTAGTGACTGTTCTTATTTTTATGTCCATTGTGCCAGACCATTATGTTTTAAAAAATAAGTTTACCTGTAGGCCCTGTTTTCCCCCCTTCCTTCCAGCCACTGCTGCAGCAAGCACAGGAGCTTCCTTTCCCCTAAGTTCAGTTATATATAGCACATGCAGATGAATGAATAATGGAGCTTTTAAACCTTGTACACAACTGTCAAATACCGTATTTAAATTAGAATTTTGTCAATAAGAATCCCCAGACCACCTGGAATTTGTGGCTTTTGCTAGGACCTGAGGAGACAAACCATTCCCAGTTCCTGAAGGTTGTTTCTTTCCAGTTAAGCACCTCTTTTGTTCAGGCATGAACTGAACCAGATCAATGATGTAATCCTTAACTGACCCGACTCTCTGGAGCTCTCCCCTCCACCACCAGCCTTGTTTAGAACTTGTTTTATAAATCAGCAGATTAACAACCTTTGGAAGGGCAAGGGGAATGTAAAGTTTGAGGCTGATTCCAACTCCTGCAATAACTGAGACTTGAGATTTTAGCCAGAGTTGTCAATTTGTAAGACTTGGGAGGAAAAGCCTCAGGGCTCTGCAAATTGGGTTTCAAATTTGTGTAGGCAGATTAATCTGGCAGCAAGGACAGGGCTGCTGAACACAAACCAAACCTTCAGCTCCAAACATTCATTAGCTGTTAGAAGGGAAGGTAAAGTTTTTGTTAATGGAGCGGAGCTCAATGAGGTCATGGCATCAGCTCCAGCCTGAATTTGAGGTTATATTTAAAATAATGATTTTTTTTTCTTTGCAAGTGTACTTTTAAAACCCAAATCCTGGTTCTAACTTGCTCACTGGAACTCTTCAATATACCTAAACAGCATTTTGAGCAGATTTCTTCTAAATAAAGGAATATATTTAACGAGTTGCATATGAAATACTGGCTTCATTATTTCCACGTTAATGGAAGCAGCCAGGTTTATATTCACATTTATATAGCCTGTGACAGGGGAGATTCTTCAAATTCTGTTGAGTCTCAGAGGCTGAGATTTACCCAGGCAGGGGATCCTGCCCACTGAAATCAGGAGTGATTCTGTGCCCTGGAGTTCTGTTCTTTAACCTTTCCTTCAGCTGGTGGCTGGTAAGGTCCTCCTTTTGCAGGTACCCTTCACTCTACACCTTGTAGGATCCTTGTGGATTTGTTTCCTCTATTTTCCTGCCAGATTTGGTTGGAACAGGGTAAGCTGTGACAAAGAGGCCCCCGAGGAGCTGGATGAGGGTGGTGATCCGGAGCACTTGTGCAAGTGCTGTTATCGTAAATTATCTTTGATTGTGCTGCATCAGTTCCATCTGTTCCCTTTTCCTCTTGTCAAACAAACCTGCTGAAACAGGAAGCTGTTTTTAGTGGTGGCTTCTTGTTCCAGAGCTCGTTCTGAAAGTGGGGAATGATTCCTGTGTACAGTGCCTGCCTGTGCTTATTGCCAGATATCCCAAATTGTCTGCATAAACACAGCCCACATGCAGCCCCTGCAGGTGTTTGTGCATTCCCACAGCAAGAACCAGGAAACTGCTTGGAGGGGAGGGAGGGTTTTCTTAAAACAAACCAAAACAGCCAACAACACCCCCTTAATTCTCTGTGAATTTAGGATCAGCTCTAATAAGGTGGCTTTGCTGATGGGGGAATTTTGTCCTGCTTGCACTGAGCAAATCCAAAGTGAATAGCTGACTGTATTGTGAATTTGCAATCCTTGTTAATGTACATCCTTCTCTGGAAGAAGGGTGGAGTGGTCAGAGAGGTTCTTGCTCTTCTCTGCAGGTGGAGTCTCGATTTTGAAATTACTCACTTTATTCAGCTGGAACTTGCAGAAGTTTCTGTGCAGCTCCCCCTGCTTCAGCAGGTGTGAGGCTGTGTTTGGAGCTGTTTGTAGTGCCTGAGCTGTGTGAAACCCGAGGCAGTGCCCACTCACAGCAGCTGTAACTCTGCCCTGGGCTGCCTGGCCTCTGACTGCTCCCACAGGCCCCTTTCTCAAATAGCTGCTCAAAATTGTAAATCTCCTGGAGACCAATCACATGGAACTGGGCTCTGGCACTGAGGAGCTCAGTGATGCTCACCTTGGACTCCAGCACGGGGCAGCTCCTGAGCTGTTTTGGGAAGGTTTTTATCCAAATTCCCTCTGACCCAGGGAACAAACCAGATCTGCTGCTGATGGCGTCGGATGGGTTGTGTTCCCCAGTGCTTGTCATTCTTGTGATGTTCCATGGGGTGAGGAGGAGGAGGAGGAATCCCTGGCACTCAGGTGAATCCGTGTGTTGCTGCTCTCATTCCCAAAAGTGTCTCTCTCAGCTGAAACTGGGTCATGCTGTCTTCACCTCGGTGGTGTTGTCTCCTGCCTGAATCCGTGCTCAGCACAGCAAGTGGGGTGCCCTTGAATGAATGTTTGTGGGGAGGAGGAGGGTGGCTTGCTCTAAGGAATGACAGTGTAGGAGTTTCCTGGGAATGTGATTTTTCAGCCCTAGCTCTGTGTCCAGTGACCTTCTATATTCATGTTTGAGACTTCTAATTCCACCTACTGGGGGATATCATTGCTGCTGGTACTATCAGAGATGGGTAAAGAAATTGTGGAGAAGTTCCACCAAGTGAGGATGTGATGCTGCACAAAATCCAGGAACTATACCAGTGCAGCCCCTCGTGCCTCTGATTGGGGGAGAGGTTTTCCTACAGACTGTCTCTGTGTAACCACTTTATACCCTCCACAGGCCATGGCATAGTTTCCCCTGCGATCTCCTCTTGTGACAGGATGCTGCTGACAAGATCTGCAAGACTTAGAAACAGCAATTTGCAAAGTCTTATTTCCTCAGACTGGTTGTTTTGTGAGGTGTTTCTACCACGAGTGACTCCTCCAGCCTTTCCTGACTGGTTTGAGGAGCGCGTTTCCTGTTTGTGCTGGTCTGGGTGGCACCTGCCCTGCTGGGGCAATCTCTGGGTGCAGGAGCTCCTTCAGAGCCCAGTGCAGCTCGGTGGCAGTGTCACCAGCTCCCCCCTCTGTGGCAGAGCCCTCGGAGGGCAGAGCCTGCCTGGTGGTGACCCTGCGTGCCAGCACAGCCCGTGAGGGGCAATCGCTTCTGAGGGCAGCGCCTGCGAGTGGCCGAGGCCTCGGGAGGGGCTGCAGCTCCTCTTGGTCACATTTTGGGAAGCTGAGGGCTGGCCAGGGAGATGGCTCAGTGTCAGAGAGGGGGACCAGCCTGGCCCTGCTGCTGCAGGATCACTGTGAACACACAGCACCGCTGCAGCTGCTGCCCCAGGAGCCTTTTGGTCGCTGTGTGGGCTGTTGGCCAGGTCAGGAGATTAACTTCCTGTGAGCTTTGGAGCTGCTCTGACTTGGGCACTGATTTTTGGGGGGTTGTTCAGCAGGATTAGTCCCTAAATAGACGTGAGAAAGTGTCTTTGCAGTGTCATTTTTCCTCCTCTCTTTGCAGTTTCTTAGGAATAAAGCTCAGGCCCCTACTTGGGTTAACAGCAGAATGTTTTTGTGTGGAGTGTTCTTCACAGGATTTTTCCCATTTTTTCCTTTTATGTTTCTGTCATTTCAGAACCTGGATAATTTTGTTTCATGGTGGCTTTCTACCCCAGTCTTGTCTGTGTTGGGATTTCTGTTCAGCAGGAGTCTTTAGATTTGAGATTAGCCTGGTGTAAGCAGAGTACCAAATCTGAAAATCAGCTCTCTGAAGTCTGATATGTAAGGGAAAGGAAAATGAATGTATTCCCTCTTTGAAATACGTGCTTTAGAGAAGAATTCAGCTGCCTTTCAGCACTTGAAGGAGGTGTATCTTATAAACCTGAATTGTTCTAAGCACTTTCAGCTACTTGAGGTCTCCTTCTCCTTGCCCTGTTGTACATAGCTCAAAGCTCTGAAAATCAGTGCAGTGTTTGCCATTTTTGGAGCTGCTGCAGACACTGATGCCAAGTGCTTTGGAAGATGGATCATAAACCAAGCCTGTGTCTTCAGAAATGGGCTTTGCTTTACGCTCAGTTTAATTTCCTAATGCACTGGTTCCAGAGCCTTCTGCAGCCTGAATTCTGCTCTTATGGTGTAGAGATTTCTGCTGCAAATACTCTGCATGAGCTGAGCCTAAAATTCTCAGGCTTACACTCTTAGAACTGCTCTGATCTGTAACTCAGCTGTGAGGATGCTTTTTCTCAGTGCATTGTGCAAGTTAAGAAAGTTGCTCTTTCCTGCATTCTTGGGGTTTGGGTTTGTTTAAAGCCAGAATTTCAAAATCCAACAATAGTGGCTGTTAATTCCAGTAAATCCTTGTGGCATTGGTTCCAAAAGGAAAATAGTGTCTCTGGAAGAATCCTTGGGTTTAGGGCCCTGGATTATGTCAGAATAAATTGCAGAGATTATCACAAATTTATTTGTGAATGGCTACAACTTAATGAAAGAAAAATCTCCCATTGTGCTCAAGGCCCTGGGTATTTACCAGAGATGTTTGTCACAAAATATTCTGTTTTACAGAGTAAACACAAACATTAGAAAGCAGAAACTAACGATACTTCATCTAAGGGTTTCCTCTCAGAAGCTGAAGAAAATCTCATTTGTATTTAATAATTTATACAACAAACCCCCAATACATCAAACTGGGAATATTTGCCCAAATGTTTACTTTGTGCATTTTGTATGAGGCCATGTAACTATCTAAATAACCGATTTCCATTTGCAATTTGACAAAAGGAAACATTCAGAGACATTTAAAGAGAACACCCAAACTGCTGAGCTGGTGGAACAAACTGCAGGGTAAGGCTTGGTCTTGGTCAGGGCTTTGTTCAGCTTTGCCTGACTCTGGGATGGGTCCTGCTTTTCCAGTGCTTATGGGATTCAGTTCACCTGGCAAATCAAACAGCCTTGGAGGCTGAAACCACCAGAAAGAAAAATTCAGTGTGTTTTTAAACAAAGCCAAGAGTTTTTAGCTTTTCACGCCCCCATTTTTCCAAGGAAAGGCTGTTTTAGCTCCCTGGATGAGAGGCTGGGTTAACTCAGCCTCTGTTGGGTGACACTGGTCACTGGGCTTTCCTGAGTCAGGAAAAGGTGACTTCTGCCTCTTAATACCATGTCCAGAGAAATATTCACATCCACATATTTGTGGGGCTGGTGCTTTTAGTTCAGCAGTGGATGCTGTGCCAGCACCTTTGCAGAATTCCGGGTGCTGAGCCCTTCCCCAAGCTCCTGCAGAAGGGAAATGGGAACCCTGAGGCTGTGAAATCAAACCAGAATTCCTTTTTTTTTTTTTTTAATTGCCTGTCAGTGCTCTGAAGAATTAACTTGTGTTCACTTAATTGGGTTTGGGGAAATTGTGAGAGCTTCTCTTGCCAATGGACTTGTCAGCAGGAAGTTCAGAGTCCTTTGGCAAGTCCAGAGGACCCCACAGCTCTGCTCCGTGTGGGAATGGTTGTGGCCAGCAAACACAAGCGTTGCCTCTCTCAGCTGGGGTAGTCCTGGGTGGAAGCATGGGAGGAGCTGGGCAGAACAACTGCAGGAGCAGAGCAGGATTCTCTCCCTTAACCTGGAATATGTGAGGAGCAGCCTGACCTGCCCTAAGGAGGCTGGTGGCCTCTTTTTTGTGTGATGGTTTTACTGCTCCTTTTGTGGGCTGAACTGTAAAATAAACCCAGAGAGAGGGAGCACTTTGCTTCGTGTGTCTGATTGGATCTGAGTGCTTGCAGTGCTCATTTATCCGTGCAGAAATGCAGCCAGATTCGCTGGGGGGATCTTCCCTGAAAGGTACCTTTGGAGAGGCAGGAATATTTGCATTCATTCCTCAGCATTTATTTTGTCAATTACAAATTAGCCTTTGGACTTTTTTAATTTGCATGTGGATTTGTGTAAAGCTTGGTGTGGAAAAGTGTCTGGATGAGATGTGACTAAAGAGGCTGAGTCTGTTCCCTGCAAATATGGCTCTGGCCAGAGGCAGGGCCAGCAAGTCAGGAGTGGTGTGTTAGGAGGCAAAAATAGGGAATAACGTCCTTCCCTGGATGACAGACAGTACTTTGAGGGCTGGTACATGCAGAGATGCTCCATCTCATAGCCCCAAAACTGCCACATCTGGGGAGTTGCTTTCTACATTCCATATTGTCCCTGCCTGGATCCAGGACAAGAGCCAGGGCAGTAGGCCAGGCAGACCTGTACAATATTTAAAATATCCCAGCTGTTTGTGTTCTATCTTGGCCAGATGTGGCTGTTACAGACAGGACACCTGACAGCTGAGAGTCCCACGGTGTGTTTCTGTGTTTTAAACCTGTTTCCAGGAGTGAATGGGGTAATGACCGACATGTCTGCTGATTTACGTCAGTTTTGTTGTGGAAATCAGTATTTTATGGG
Organism: Lanius ludovicianus; assembly: GCA_013397235.1. Classification (NCBI taxonomy): domain Eukaryota; kingdom Metazoa; phylum Chordata; class Aves; order Passeriformes; family Laniidae; genus Lanius; species Lanius ludovicianus. Next base: position 205,101 of record VYXG01007279.1, read on the forward strand.
TTGGATGTGAGCTGGCTGGGAGAGAAGGAGGAACTGGAGCAGAAGGGCTCGGTGTACCTTGCTGCAGGAGTGGCAAAAGTTGGGAGAGAGAGGAGGAGGCAACTGAAGCACAGACAGACATTCCTTGGAATCTTAACTCCATCCTCGTGGTCACTTCATGCCTAAATACTGGATTTTGGCCTGATGAAGATGAAATCCTCTGGATACATCAGTGAGGTCAGCTTTGGGAACACCATAAATGCTCAGCTGTGGCTGTAGGGGTTTGCTGGTGACCAGGAGGGTTCTGTCACGCAGGAGCAGTTCAGGAGAGGAAGGTGCTGGTGGGAAAGCAGCAGTTGTGTGATCGTGTGCTGGGCATTTTCTTGGTGCAGAGGGAGCAGCTGGAGGCTGTGCCAGCAGCTCATCAGAGCCTCAGGAGAGGGGGGGACCTCAGGAGAGGCAAACTTGATGTCCACAAAAATTTGGGCTGGGAGCGACCTTGAAGACCATCAAGTTCCAGATCTAGGTCGAGTTCTCACTGCCCTCTGCATCAGGGTGTTCTCCAAGTGATGTGCAAGAATTTAAAACTATTTCACCTTTGGACATACAGGAGACTGATTTTTCCTTACCCTTGGAAGTTTTGAATGTGTTGCTGCACAGCAAAAATGTTAAAAAATAAGGAACTGCTTTTTGCTTTTAAGGATACAGATGTGGGATGTGTCAATAAAATACTTGAGTTGCTTTTGTAGCAAAGGCTCTTCCAGCTTTGGCCTTTCTTCAGAGAAATGTTCTGCTTTGGAAATAGGGTGAAGATGCTGCTTTACACCCAATCCCTTGTAAATAATCCAGGAGTTTAAGGTGATTAACTCTGCCTATCCATGAGGCTAATCCTGGGTGTCCACGCAGAGCAATGGAGGTGTCAGAGATCTGCCAAACACTCAGGCTGGAGGAGACCTTATCTGGCATTCCAAGGCAGATAAGAAACCTGTCTGGGAATGTCTAAATCCTCCAGTGAAGGCCTTTATTCCTGGAGTCTGGGCATGCACCTTGGGGTGTCTCAGAGCTGCTGGGAGGACACAGCTGTGCCTGCAGTGCTGAACAGGTGGAACAGAGGGTTTGAAACAAATCCTGCAGCTCCTGGAAGGAGACCACCCTTGGGAGCAGCTCACACCCCCCTGCCTCTGAGGGTGGGGTGTTTTGGAGGAGGGGGATGGAGGGAGAGACAGGTGAGTATTGCAACAACTTCGTTTCCAGCAAGATTGCAACAGCCCAGGCTGGAGCCTTGCCTTGCAGAGCCTGTGGGTTTCTCTGGGAAGCCCCTGAATTTTCCTGTGGTGGCAGAAAATTTTCTTTCCGAGCCATAATATGCAATTTAAACTTGAATTTTTTAATCTGGGTAACTTGGTTACTGATGGCTACACTCTGGCAAGTGCTACTTCCGTAGCTGTATGCTTTGAATTAATGAGCATTTCTTCCTGTCTCCTTTGAATCCTTCCAAAGGCTCTATGTGTCTCCAAGGAAATCCATGGATGAGAAAACAGCCTCTCCTCTGAAATGGTGCCGCCAGGTGCTGGATAACCCCAGCCCCGAGATTGAGGCTGCCTGCAGGACCCTCATCAACAGGCTGGACCAAGGTAGGGCAGCTGCAGCCTCCCTGCTGTGGGGTCCCTCTCAAACCTCAGTCGAAGCAGGGACATCGAGCTTAGTGTTGTCAGGCTCTTGAATTTTTAAGTTTTGTTAATATTTAAACATTTTTTAATGTAAGAAATGTGTAGAGGAAAAAAGTGTGCTATTGGGGAGTGGGGAGAGAACCATGGAAAACTGTTACTGCAGCTTTCTAGATCAGAACTGCTGGTGCTGAGAGTTCCAGTGGTGATCATTGCTCCTCTGGGTATCCTTGTGGATCCTCCTCCTGTATCTTACCAGCTGCTGTCGCCTGGGTGAAAAAGTGCTCTGCTGCTCAAAGCTCCCAGTAATGAAATACTGAACTTAAAGAAATGGTGTCACTTGGAAACCAGGTTTTTCTTCCAGTTTATCATCCCCTAAAAGCACTTCCTGGTGGCTGTGGGCTGTGTTAATCCTGAGGGGGAAATCCCTGCTTTCGTCTGCCTGAAGACCTGGAATGTTGTGTGCCGTGGTGACATCTCTGACCACAGGCAGCATTCTGGGGCCTGGCTTTGGGGCTTTGCTTTTCCACCTTGGCTTTCAGTGGTGGGAGAGCTCTCAGAACAGATGCAGTTCACAGGACAAAAATGAGTTTATTCTGTTTCTCCCTCTGTCCTGTATCACCTGCAGTGCACCCGGTGCATCTCCTGCCTTTGTCAGTTCAAATGGCCTCCAGGTTGGTGTAAAATCCTGGAATCCTGACAGCCTGGCCACTGAGGGGTGGGAAATGAATCAGTAATTAATTTTTACCTTCTCTAGATTCCCTGTCATCCAACTCTCCTGGTCAGGACTTGCTGCAGGTTTGTTGCAGAGATGTGCTGCAGCCTCCTCTGTCCAGCTGGGCTCAGGAACTTCCAGACACAAAAGCTGTGTTTGAAAAAGTGACCCTTCTGAGAGAATCAGTGTTTGGAAGCTCAGGGATATCCTTGAGCTGCTGGAAATCCACCCCCAGCTGGGTCCCCACGTTGGTGTCTGGGGGTTTGTGGTGCCTGGGTTTGTCTCCATGGGCATGCAGGGATTCTGGTGTCAGCTCAGCCAGCAGTTTGGCCCCTGTGGTTTGGAGTCTGAGGTCACTGCTCTGGGGGTTGGTTTGGGTTTTTTTGGTTTTCATTCTAACAGTGTTTGGCACTGGTGGAGATCTCAGGCTTCTCTTGAGTTTAACCTTGACATTCCTGATTGGAGATAACTGAATATACTTTGAGAACAAACTTCATTTGCTTTCATAAACCATCTGTGCTTAAAAATTTGAATGAAGTCTATTTGATTGCCTCTTTTCTCTCTGAAATGTATCAGGCTTTAGTTGTACTTAGTCTGACCTGGTAAAATTTGTGGGAGAAAAAAAAAAAGAAAACTTACTAATTTGGTGGATCTTCATTATTTTCTTAGCTGATATTCTCCCAGTAGGGAGAACTGAGTTCTGTGGGCAGTTCAGCAGCCCCTTGAGTATCTCCAGATCACAGTGTGAGTAATTTTCTCAGTGTTGTAGCTGCTCATTCCACCTCCAGTAAGGATGGGGGCACTTGGTTTTGCCACCTGCCTTATTTTGGTTGGTTGATGAACATGTGAGTGTGTGAGCTGAAGGAATTTACCTCAGAGAGTTGGTTTTTATATTTGATTGTTCTCCTTTAATCTAATGGCAGAGTTTTTGTGGTTTAATACTGTCTTGATTCCATCATAAAAATTCAGAGTAACACACATGTAACAAAGTTCAGTGAGCTCTTTAAAGTGAAGGGCAGTGGAAGTGGTAGATACTGATGAAAAAAGTCATGTGGGAATCCCAGATGGAACTCTCTGAAATTCCTGGCTTTTTTAAAGCCAAGTTTTTCAGGAGTTACTGTTGGAATTCTTCAGAAGGGGCAGAAGCAGTTAAAGGACACGAGTTGGGGGGACTGGGCACTGCTGTGCTCTGCTACATGATTTAATCCTGTTTGATACCTCTGTATCTTGTTCTTTATCTTGCTCTCTGTTTCCAAAATAATTTACTAACCTTTGTGGCTTTTTTGTATTTTTCCTTCTAGCGAGTAGATGGAAAAACCTGTATTGCAGCCCCCTGGCATCTCCCAGCGCACATAACTTGAATTCCGAGGCAGGCTCCTGTAGCAATGCACTAAACTCTCCTGGGCACCTCAAATCGACTAACAAAGCACTACTAACCTGTGGCAGCTCAGGTATGGCATGGCACTGCAGCAGTGGGGTGTTTAAAATGCAAGGAGGGGTAGGAATTGGCAGAGGAAAAGGTTGTCATGGCCACTCGTGGTGTTTGCCCCTTTTGGTTTGCTCTCCCTTGCTCTCCCAGGTTTTGTTTGTGTGGGAGAAAACCTCCTTGCATTCTAAATGTCCTGTAGTTACTTCTTGGTTTGGGTTTCTCTACTTTTTCTCTCTATATATTTATAAATTGTACTAATTTTAAGTGGCTTAAAATTAAAAACCAGCTGTTGGGGCAAAAGTATATTGTTTGTGAATAACATTGTAGATGTGATCTTTATAAAGTTCCTTGGATTCAGTTTTCAGGGGAAGGCTTCTCTTGGGAATATTGATTAATGCAGGTAACAGAAAGCTGCCAAAATCTCCAGAGCAAACCCTTCAATTGCCTGAGTGGGCAGCTAAAACAAAACAACAAAAGTTTTCCTTCAGCCTTAATTGTGCTTGGGGGAAGATTCCCTACCTTAGAGGCAGCTCAGCCACGACTCTTGTTACAGCCTGATAATGAAGCTCCTCCAAAATGCTTTGGCCTGCAGCCTCCCTGCTGCCTCGGGAGCCAGGAACACCCTTCCCAGAGCTTCATTTGTTATCCTTGGTGCAGTTCCTGCTGTTTCCCAGCATAAATGCTTTGCCTCCTGGCTCTGTTATCAAAGGACTCTTCCTTATTTGTTTGTTTTGTGTGGAAATTGCTAAACCCTGCTTTGCATGTTTCAAAGCACAAAGCATGTGTAACACTCTCTGCCTTCAAACTTGATGTGAAATGGACTTTGTTTTCCCTTTTAAAAAAAGAATAAGGGTTGCCTGTGGATGTTTTCACAGGTGCAGGTTTGTTTTTGAGGTCTGGTTTTCTGCTGTTAATAGGAATTAACACTTATCTCTGTTTTGCAAACAAAAGGATGCACTAGGACTGAGGAGTTTTGAAAGCTGAGCTCTGCAGGGAAACATCTCTAAGGCAATTTCTTGTTTTTTATATGAGGTTGGGGGGCAGTCCAGGTGTCTGAGCATCTTTTCACCCAGAAACACCTCCTGATGAGTCAAACCAAAGTGTCTGTGGCTTCTGGAAATGTGCTGGGTGGAAGGGCAGGGCCAGGACAGGCTCTGTCCTTTCAGAACAAAAGGAGAGTTCATCTTGGGTGCCTCTTCCTTGTGACTTGTGCAAGTGCTAACATGAGTTTAAAGTTTCCTGTCAACCTGACTGACTCAAATCTTATTTTATTTCTAAGAAAAAACAGCTTTCCTACCCTTCAAATGGAGAATGTTAAACAGTGACTTCCCTTGAAAACCAAACCAACCCCTTTGACAAAACCCAGATGTGGTTTCTGTTCGAAATCCATCCTCAGCTCAGCTGTACTGATGGAAGAAGGAGCTGTTTTTCCCCTCCTCAGCTATTTTTAACCAGACCTGCAATTTCAAATGCAACAACCAAACTAAAAAAAAGTTGGATTGGGAGTTTTGCCTTTCAAAAAGCTGATCTCAAGGTCCTGCTGGATTTTGAATTGGTGTGGAAGGTGGTGTTAATTACAGCAGGAAACCTGTTCTTGTTCATTACACCACATCCCACAGGTGCAAGCCCTACTCAAGAAGGATTTATATCAACTCTTGCAGTCTTTTCCTGACACCAGGAGGAAAGAAACAGGATTTTATTGTGGAGTGTCTTGACTTGGAGTGCTTATGCACAGATGCACCTTTAATTACAGCCACACTTCTGTCACTGTGTTATTTAAGCATCCTGAAGCTCACAGTTTTCCTGCCATGTTCTTGAGAAGATTTGAAGGCAGGGCACCTCCTGAATACTCACTCAACAGCGATGTTAAAATAAACCATTTCCCAGCAAAACTGAGCAGCCCTTTCAAACTGGGATCAAATCCAGGCAGGCAGGAAACAGCAGCAGGTTCCCAACATTATTTCTTCAACCAGCTTGGAAGAGAAGCAACTGCTGACATGGAAAACACAGGTGTGAAGTCCAGGTGTAAACTGAATTTCTTACATAGGCACTGACCAAGCTGCTTCCTGCCAGTCAGCCTCAACTTCCTTGTTTGAAAAGTACCTGAAAGCTGCAGGTTAAAAACTGAGCACTGTCATTTCTAAATTCTTCTGTGTCCCTCACAGCTGTGCCTGAAGCTCCCAGCCGTGCTGCTGAATTCCTGGGGTAGATCCGTGCTGCTCCTGGTGGTTTGTGGGAGTCTGACTGGGTTTGTGTTCCTGTCCCCCAGGGTACCTGAGCATGCACTCGGCCCTGAGCTCCCAGTCCTCGGTGGACAGCGAGCTGAGCACCTCGGACGACTCCATCTCCATGGGCTACAAACTGCAGGACCTCACCGACGTGCAGGTCATGGCACGGCTGCAGGAAGAGAGTAAGTTTTGTTTGGTTGGTTTTTTTGGGGGGGGGAGTTTTTTTAGGTGGTTTTATTTGGAGGGTTTTTTTCTTTAAGTTGCTTGTATTTTGTCAGGCAGGAAAGCTTCAATAAAGGCATGGGCTGGGGAGGAGCTGTAAATAACCCAGGTGCCAGTGCAAGGCAGGTGTGTGTTCATGGAAGGCAGACTTCAAATCTTTGTTTCCACCTTTGAAATACTTGTAGGTGCAGAATTAATTAAACTAAAAGGTTTACCCTGTAAATGAGACTCCTATACCTACTTAAGCTGCTGGAGCTTAATGGCAGTGTATGGTCCTCAGTCTCAGGTGGGATTAGGGAGCCCTGCAGGTCCCCCGAGTGTTAATTGTGCCCTAATTAACCAGTGCTGATGCCGGTGACGCTGTTTTAGCCCTTGGATTCCGGGGAGGACAGCTGTTAACCTGACTCTCCCTCCAGTGTGAAACAAACCACTACCAAAGCACTGCGTTGGGATTCGGGACGTGCTGTTGGGGTTTGTGCTGCCCGTGTCCCCCGTGTCCCCAGGCCTGCGCCAGGACTGCGCCTCCAGCTCGGCCTCGGTGTCCCGGCGCAGCTCCAGCGCCTCCCTGCACTCGCTGCGCCGCGGCACCTACAGCGACCAGGAGTTCGACACCTACAGCCTGGAGGACGAGNAGGGCCGTGCAGAGCCCCATGCAGGAGCGCCTCAAGTACGCCAACAGCGAAGGTGAGGGCTGGGCTGAGCTGGGAAAGGGCTTCTGGCACGCAGGGACCCCCCTGCAGGGCTGCTCGGCAGGAAGGGGCCTGGCGCTGCTGGGGATGAGCCAGCACAGGCCCAGGTGGGCAAGGGCAGCGGGGCCTGGATCGAGGATAGTGTGGCCACAGGACTAGGGCAGGGGGTGTCCCCTGTGCTGTGCCCAGTTCTGGGCTCCTCACTGCAAAAAGGATGTTGAGGGCTGGAGCGTGTCCAGAGAAGGGAATGGATGGAGCTGAGGAAGAGGCTGGAGCACCAGGCTGAGGGAGCTGGAATTGTTTGGTCTGGAGAAGAGCAGGCTCAGAGCAGACCGTACTTGTCCCTACATCTCCTGACAGGAGGTTGGAGCCATGTGGGGGTTGATCTCTTCTGCCATGTCCCAGGTGAAAGAACGAGAGGAAATGGCCTCAAGTTGCACCAGGGGAGGTCCAGGTTAGGTGTTAGAAGCAATTGTTGCCCTACAGAAGTGGTCAGGCCTTGGAATGAGCTGGGAGGTGGTGGAGTCACCATCTCTGGATGTGGCACCTGGGGACGTGGCTTGGGCACGATTATGGTGGCGCTGGGTTGATGGGATGATCTTGAAGGTCTCTTCCAAAGCACTGCTGTTTCCTGGAGGCGAAGAGCTAGGTGCAGACTGCTCTGCTGTTAAGTGCCTGAGTTTTTCAGGAGAGCCTTCCCCCAGCAGCAGGAGGCTGAGGCTGTGTTTGCTTTCAGAGGAGCTGAGGCACAGCATGCCCAACCTGGCGCGGAGCAGCCTGCGCGCGCTCGAGGCCGTGCGGAGCAGCCGCAGCCTCGAGTCCGACCTGCAGGTGCCCAGCAGCCGCATCCCCAGGACTCAGCAGCGGTCAGCAGGTCAGTGCCATGCCGCCCACGCGCTCCATTGGTTGCCTTTCACCCCNCATCCCCAGGACTCAGCAGCGGTCAGCAGGTCAGTGCCACGCCGCCCACGCGCTCCATTGGTTGCCTTTCACCCCGGGCCAGTGGCCTGCAGGGTGGTTACAGCCCCGCTGTGCTCCCTGCAGGTCTGACTCCCAGCAAGCTCAGGTACTCCTCGGGGGCCGGGCAGTCCCCGCTCACGGGGCGCCAGCCCGGGAAGGCGGCCTCGGGAAGCAGCTCCCTGCTGGCCGCCAGGCAGGTGGGGAAGCCCTGCAGCTACACGGCTCCCGTGCCCGCCGTCCGCAAGGCACAGCTCCACACGGGCTCTGCCAGCAGCAGCTGCACTTCCAGGAGCACCACCATGGTCACTGTGGCCAAAGCGTCCAGCCTGAAAGCGCGGCCGGCCGTGGCAGGGGTGGCCGTGCCCAAGGGAAAGGCAACGCCCCCGTCCAGGAGGTGAGTGGGGCCTCAGAGCTCTTGTCCTTTGGGAACTTTGTCCAGAGGGAGTGGTGTCCCAAAACTTAAATTTGTTTTCCTTGCTGCTGTTTTTTTACAGCTATTATGCTACAATTCAGACTTTCATGAGGGAGAGAAATTCAGTTGATTCAGACTTATTATTACAATATGACTGATATCAGACTAAGAAGCAACTAGTGCTTGTTGATCTTTAATGTCTCTTTAATTGGAGCCTTACATTGAAATGTATCTACTTACTTTAAAAACATGAAAAAGGGAATTTTTAATCTCTTAATTTATATCAGTTCTCTACCTTACCTGATTTTTTTTTCATGTGTTCAGTTATTTTTGCATGGAAAAATATTTCTCTTGGACTCAGTCACGGGCTGAAGTCACAACAGCGTTAATTTGGCAGATATTAGTGTTTAAGCATCCAGTAACAGTCACTGAATTTCCCTAAAGTGCCTCAGATTGGTGCTCTTGGTGCTCAGGGTGTGACAGCAGCACTTCACCCAGGGCAGGGAGATGTTGGTAACCCAAACCCCAACCCTGTGTGCGCCACAGGGCTTTGCCTGGAGCTGTCCCTGATGTGTTGTTTTGTCTCCCCCAGGTTCCTCCAGGCAGCACAGACCCCCCAGGCCCCCGAGGATGACTCCTGGAAGGATGGGTGCTACTGACAGCCCGAAACAGCTCCGTGGAGCAGATCCCAGCTGGCTGGGCATGACCTCACTGGGGAAGGCCCCGAGCCCCTGTCCCTGCAGACTGCTGTACATATCCCTCATCCTGTGCTCTCCACACCAAGCACCTCCCCTCTGCTCTGCCAGGAGCTGGGGCTGGGACAGGCAGCTCCTCACTCCACTGAACCCTGAGTCTTCCCAGGAAGACAGAAAAAGCCTTATTTCATCCTCACCCCGCCTGCAGCCCTGGGGAAGGTCTGCCACCATCCCCTGCCAGGGGTGCTGCAAGGCTGGGTGTCCTCTGTGCCAGAAGCAGCTCTGAGCTGGTGCTGTGGCAGAGCTCGTGGAGAGTAGAAATAGTGACATAGGTGTTAGACTTGAGACTTTTTAAACCCAACCTGATGTATTCTAATATTTGTCTGGAACTCAACTGGGTTTGGTTTAGTTTTGGGTTTTTTTGGTTTTTTTTTTTTTACTTCTGTATAGAATGTATTTCTGCTACTTTTTATTTGGTCTAGAGCTGCAGCAGGTTTTTATAACTGTAGAACACTTTGAGCAGTTGTAGCCAGGTGTCAGCACAGGTCACAGGGAGCAGTACACAATATTTGTGTGGGGTGTGAACAGGCAGGGACAGGCATGCCAGTTACAAACTGCTGGGCACCAGCACCTTCTTACCTCAGCTGAGCAAGTTCAACACCACTTAAGAGTAAACTTTTTAAAATCGCCCTCCCTGACAGCTTTGTCTTGAAGTGTTGGAGCTCTCAGCTTGTTCCCAACTGCCCTGAATTTTGTAGAAGTTTTCTACTGTCTCTTCAGGATTCTGTTCCAGTGTCCTTTTCCTCAGCAAGTGCTGGATGCTACAAATACAGTCTTAGTCCAGGAAATATGCACTGATAGCAATGTTCTCCCTGCCATCAATGTGACTTTGATAGTGTAGTTTAATAAAATGTTATGGTGCTGAAGTAGATCTGCTTTATTCCAGCGCTGAGTTTTGTGCCATGAACGAGGCTTTTCCTGACAGAAGAGAGCTCTGCAAGGATAAACAGGGCTCCAGTAAAGCCTGCTAGGAAGCAAAGAGTGAGATTTACCTTTAATTCCTCAGAGAAGGACGAGGTGGGTGCTTGTAAATTAAAAATCCACAGCACTCGGTGTGTGCCATTTCTGAACCATCCACCCGTGGCCTGGGCAGCACCAAAGCCAGGAAGCAGCACAGGGGAAGTTCCTGCCCTGCAGAGATCACTTGTGAGCCAGGAAAAGAGGAGGAGATGGGACCACAGTGCTGGGGTGTCCCCGTGTCACCACAGCCCCTCCCAGGACAGTGCCAGGGCCGGGCTGGCACCAGCAGCAGTCACAGGGCAGAGAAGGGGCCCAGGAGCCTCAGCTGGAGCTGCTGCTCAGTCCTGGCTGTACCCCCTCCCCTCCACAGGGTCAGACACAGCTGAGCTTACAGAGAGGCTTCTCCCACCCTGATAGAGCCCAGTGGGGTCCCTGCCCTGCTGAGGCTCTTCCCTCATGCAGAACGTTCTTTTCTGAGACTTCTCCCTGCTACCACAGCTGGCCCTGCTCACACTGATCTTCCCAGGCACTGAAAGGTGAAACACCAGCACCATCTGATTTCTGCATGGAGGCTTCTCCTCTTGGCTTTCCTGTGCTCTCTATTCCAAAGGGGCTGTTCCAGGTACTGCCTTTCTCTGTGGCCACCTGAGTCCAGAGCTGCTGCTCTTCTGTGGACATTTAACAGTAGGTAAAGAACAGAAACTTCCTGAAAGAGTAAAATATTAAATAGTTGAAGGTTACATCTCAGTCAAAGCCTCTCAGGCGGGTGGAGCTGTTTCCATTGTACTTGGTACTTGGGAGAGGCTGTCCCACCTCAGGAGGGAGCCCTGGGCACAGCTCTGACAGAAACATCAAACTCGGGAGTGTAATTTAATTTTACCCTTTCATTTTTCTAAGCTGGTCTCACACCAAGTGATCTCCCTTAGCTCCCACTATTCTCTATCACCCCCAGCCCTGGCTGCTACCATTAAAATGCAGCTTTTCCTCAAACTGAGATAACTCCAACAGTTCCTGCCAGTCCAAGAGGAGACACAACTCGCTCATCCCAACGCATGAGGCTGCTTCCAAAACTACCCCTGCATCAGCACTGGGCACTCCCAAGGTAGGTTCCCCACAGAACTAAGGAACTCTGCTCTCTGTACAGGAATTTTATTGAAATCAAGGTCATGTTTTTACACTAATGCCTCAGTGCATCCTCAAGAAGGAAAGGAAGGATTTTCTTTAAAAATTATTTGTACATAAGACAAGAAATCATCCAAATGAACATGGTAACAGCACAATCCCTAAAACATGCACAGCTGGACCTGGGGCTGCAGGAGCAGGAGCTGCAGGGAGGGCTCTCCAAGCTTTACATTCAGAACAGAAAGAGAAGCAGGTGGCAGGGGCCACTGGCACTTTGTGGGTATCAAGATCCCGTCACCCTTGGTGCAACTTCAGCCCAGCAGACCAACCCAAAGGAGCTACTGTTCACAGGAGAACTCCTCACCTGGGCCCTGCTGGGAAGCTCCATGGGCAGTGTCACACATGGAGGAGCAGCAGGGCCCCATCCCCACCCTGCCAGTGTCACCAGGCCCCCACAGCACCGACCTCGTGCTCCAGCTCAGGCACCAGAAGAAGCCTCCCCTTCCATCCCTCGAGGTCCCTGGGGCAGAAGCACATTCCTTCCCCCCTGAAGGGTGTTTCCATTTCTTCCCTGGGAAAGGAGCCCATCAGCTCCAGCACAGAGGTGCCACCAGCCCTTGCCCAGGCCCCAGCAGCTCCGGCTCCCTCAGCCAGGCCTGGCTGGGGATGGAGATGTGCAGCTGGGACAGACACAGCACCCCTGAGCCTGCATTTGGTTACCAGCCTTGGGTTTGGTTTGAAATCCTTCCAGAGGAGAACATTCCCACAGCCTCTGGCAGAGCCCTTCTCCCTCAGACCCTGGAGAAAGTCACCAACCACCACCACCAACCCTCCTCTGCCCTCCAGTTCCAGTGCACACCTCCCAGGAGAAGCACAAGCAGCAGCTCCCTGACACCTCAGCAAGCCAGATTGGCCCCAAATTCACCACAGCCAGTGACAGAATTCTATTCGTTGCAGTCCACCCTCCAAAGAGGAGCAGGAGAAATCATCTGTGAGAAAGCAGATCCTGAACTGTGCAACTGTCTCCTTTCCTGTGGCTGTCAGCCCAGGGGGGAGATGAGGAAGAAGCGAGGATGAAGAGGCAGCCATTGCACACACTGAGGTGACCCCACAGCCTCCTCCTGCCTGCAGGATCACCTCCAGGAACAGGGAGATGTCCCCAGCAGCAGCACCTCCACCTGTGAGTGCACAAAGCCCAGACCCCATTTGTTGTACCAGGGTGACACCGTGACCTCCCCGTGGTACAGCACTGAGAGCCACACGTGGCCAGATGTGGGACCCCAAACCCACCTGTCCCCGTTGGTTTGGCTCAGCCCACCCCAAACCACCTCTGTGGGACAGCTCCATCCCAGGTGGGACAGCTGCAGCCACTCCTGTCCCCAGCCAGGTGCGAAGCCACACCGGGCCAGCATGCACAGACCCCTCCGGAGGGTGGCATTGGGACAGCAAAAGGAACACAAAAATCCTTTCAAGTAATTAACCCAGCCCACTCTTGAGGTCACAGCTGCAGGAGCAGCGACCAGCTGGGTCTGTCTGGGTGATAAGGCAAAAAGTCTCAAGTCCTGGAGGGATGGGAGGTGGAAGGTGGCAGTGGTGACAGGCGGGAGTTTCTCTGGAGGTTCCTTCTTCTCACTCTGCCTCATCTCCCAGTGCCCAGCAGCAGCCCCAGTTACTTCTGCACGCAGCTGGGCCAGGCCAGCCCCCCGCACACGGCCGACAGGATGATGTACAGGATCACCTGGGAGAACGGGAATGCCGAGGGAGTTGGGGATTCCAGCATTCACCAACTGCCACGGCACATGCCTGGAAACCCCACATTGTCAAAGCCTTGTGGAAAGGAACACCCTCCTGTCCCTCACATCCTGCAGCTGAGAACTGTCCCCATGCAGGAGCTGACAAAGTGCTTCCCACCCTGATGCTGCAGTTGCCCTCCAGCCCCCTCACCCTGTTCCATCCACAGTCCTTACAGCTGGAGGGGAACTGTCACATCAAAAAAGCCACTTCAGAGTCACAGAATGAGATCCCACCAGGGCTGAGGGCTAAGAAACCACCCCAGCTCGAGCAGGGCACCTCAGCTGCTGCTGGGGTGAGCAGGGGCAGCTCATGGACTCAGTGCTCCCATCTCCTCTCAGGGGCCACAAAGATTGGAAAAGACCTCCAGGACCACAGAGTCCAATCTCTGATCAAATCCCACCACGTCCCAAAGTGCCACATCCACTCCTTTTCTGAACACCTCCACAGTGACCCCAGCACTGACTGGGGTTTAACCTCTCTATCAGGGAATTTTTCCTAATATCCAACCTGAACCCCTCTGATGCACTCTGAGCCCATTTCTGCAGCTGCCTGGGAGAAGAGGCCAACCCCACCTCACCATGGCCTCCCTGAGCCCCCAGCCCCTCACTGCAGATTCCCAGACCCTTCACCTTCTCCTTGCCCATCAGGACACTCCTTGCCCTCATTCTGCCCCCCCAGATCCCAGGATAACAACGTGGGCTGGGTGTTCCCAGGGGCTCAGCCTGGCACAGCAGCTCCAGGTTCCTGTGCTCCACACTTACAATGGACACGATGATGATGATGATGGTGAGCTTGAGGTTCTTCATACACATGGCTCGGGCAAGGTTCCTGCTGGTGGTTTTGAAAGTGACTGACTGAAAGAGAAAACAAGGAAAACCCCAGGATAGATTGGGTTGGAGGGGACCTAAAGCTCATCCAGTGCCACCCCTGCCATGGACAGGGACACCTCCCACTGTCCCAGGGTGTTCCAAGCCTTGTCCAACCTGGCCTTGGGATTCAGGGGCAGCCACAGCTTCTCTGGGCACCCCGTTATGGAAAGCTCATGCTTGTCCCATTCTGTGTCTCCTCTCTGTTCCCTGCAATTCCACTCTTCCAAAACAGGGTTTGGGCACCGAATGACCCCAAATGCCCCCCAGGCTGGGTCAGTGCAGCCATCCCAGCTGGGATGTGCCAGTTCTCCCACAAACCTCCCTCCACGAGGCTGCACCAGGCAGGAACCACATCCCTGTGAGCTGCAGTTCTGCACTGGAGCCCGTTCCCAAGGAGGGCAATGTCAGCCCTGGGTCTCTGGGGTCGCTCCCTCCCAGGCTGTGGGACATTCCCACTGAAGGATATTCCATCCCTTCCTTTCCCTGGGGGTTCCAGAAGCCAGCACTCCCTGGGACAGCTCCTCCAGAACTCAGCCCAGCTGCTGAAGGAATTTTGGTCCCTTTCCCTAAAACCTTCCTGCCACCACCTGAGGATGGGGGAAGGTTTGAACTGTTCCTGCTGGGTAACTCCAGGCATCTCTGCTGCCCCTCCAAAGCAGGAGAGCTTCCTGACAGCTCCAAAATGTTTGGATCCCCACACAGAAGCTCCTGGCACTCTCCCAGCCTGAGGACTGGATGCCACAGGAGCTGGGCACCAGGCCAGGATGCTGCAGAGGAGGATGCTGAGCCAGGGCTGGGGATTCCCAAAGGAAAGACAAAAAGCTTCCAGAGTGCACAGCACTTTACCAGGTAACAGTGCTTTAGAATTACATTAATTTGGGTTTTCTTAGTCTGCACTTCCTCAGAAACACTCTAAGACGCTCCAGAGTCTTTAAAGATTATTTAGATGCAACAACTCAGCTTTTTAAATTCTAAATCAGCCACACTTTCCCTGCTGGGATCAGAGGAGCCCCACAGATGCACATTTTCCAGTTTATTTGCTGCCTTCAGCCCAGGCTGCCAGGGAAGGGTAAACTGTGATTTTCTCTCTCCTGTCACTGCAGATAACGAGTGGGTTTTCCCCTCCATGGGCACAAGGGACAAGGACAGGAACGTGTCACCCTTGGCTGGCTGGGGAGCAAGGGGGAGCTGGATCTTCTCCAAACTGGGATGGATGCAGCTGGGAAACAGCTCAAAGGAGGGGGAAGGATTCCCTGCAGGTCTCGATGTTTCTGTGTCCCTGGAAGTGTCTCCAGGTGCTGTCCCCACCTCCCTGCTCCCTGCAGAGCAGTGACACAACTTCCCCACTTCCAGGATCTCCCCAGACTCACCGAATCCACGAGATTCTCTGTTTTATCAATCAGCAGCTCCAGCTTCTCTCCTCTTTGTGCCACGAGGTCTGGAGAAAAGAGACAAAGATCCAGCTCTGAAGGTGAAATCCCAGAGCCAAAAGCTGCTCCCAACACCCAACCCCAAGCCAGGAGCTCCTGGCTGCAGTTCTCAGCCTTCCCTCTCAGGACTTAGGGAACAGCCCCACACACAGAGGCTGCATTTTGGGGCTGAGTTTTGGTCAATTCCAGATCTAATTCTCTATTTTGAATGGTCAGACTTGCCAACACCCAAACCCAAAATAAAGGAAGCTGCAGGGAGCCTTTCCCAAGGGAAGCAGTACCGATGTTCCGGACCATGATCCCTTTGAGTTCATCGATCTGGGCTTGTGTCTCTGCCACCTGGTCTGGGCCTCTGCTCTCCGAGTGGTACTTCTGCAACAGAGATCAGGCAGGGAAAACAGAGCCCTCAAAAACCAAGCATCAGTGAAACCAGGACCTCAACAAACCAGGAGTCAGGGAAGACAGGACCCTCAGCAAACCAACAGGTTGGAGATGCCACACCAGATGTTGCAGGTGGCCAGTGTGAGTGGCCTGACTGCCCACCCCAAAGGAATGGAGCAGCCAGGAGCCATCCCCCATCCTGGAGCCACCCCAGAGATCTCCCCTGTCCCTCCACTGACAGCTCTGCTGCTCCCAGCCCCTCTGGGGTTATCCTGAGCACCACTCCTGCCATCCCTCCCTCCTCAACCCCCTTCACAAGTGACAGGGACCTCTCTCAGACTGTTCCCCCCCGTTTGGGGATCCCAGGGATCCTTTGGTGACCACACAGCTCGGGGTGGGTGAGACCAGCACGAGCCAATGCCAGGTTAGGGGAGCCTCAGCATCTGCAGAACCCAAGGCCCAGGCAGCATCAGGGAGCTGAGCTCTGCTACTCCTGCATGGATTTTAAGTCACTGCCCCCATTGCCACTGCTCTGCTCCATGACCACCCACACGGCTGCTGCAATCCTGCTTTTCTCCTGGAAAAGGCTCAGTTTGCATCCCTGCCAGCACAGGGAGCCAGAGTCTGACACTGCCACCCCCGGCTGGGCACTCACAGTCCTGGTGACAGCACCAAATCCAGCAGCTCCTCCTCCTCAGGGGGAGATTCCCAGGAGGTTTCAGACTGGCCACTGCCAAAGCTGGGCACTGGTTTTACTGGGAGCACAGCCTCCCTTTGCAGGATTATCCAAGCACCTGAGCTGGGGCTGGATCTCTGCCTCCCCCTCAGCCTCACACAGGAACCCCTGGAGAACATCCCTGCTCCTGCACCCCTGGGAATGTCAGCCCTCACATCCCGTGGAATCAGGGAGGGAAGGGCACCCAACTCCCCTCAGCTGGCACCTGGATCCCAGCAATGGGGAAAAGCTCGGGCAGGCAGCTCCTGCTGTGCTGGGGGGATGGAAAGGCTGGGATTTTAGAGGAGTATCAGCCCCAGGGCTCCAAAGACAGCCTGGCTTTTCTGATAAGGCAATTCTAGCTTATTCCAGCCCTGAACAGCTTATCAAGTGATGAGCCAGCACTGTGGGTAGTTTCAGTCCCCACAAATCAAAGCCTGGCTAGGAAAAGCTCCTTCCTCTCACACAGGAAGTTAATCCCATTCCTTATGCACTGGCATTTACTGCTCTCACTCTCCCTGTGCTGTGGAATCCAAGGAGCAGCTCTGGAATGAGCTCCCACAACTCTCCCTGCTTCAAAACACCTTCCCAGTCCCAAATTCCAGTGCAAACTCCAGGCAGCAACAGTGCAGGTGCAAATCCTCCCTCAGAGCCCTGGCCTCACCCTGCACCCCCCACACAACGGGTACAGCTGGGAGTGACCCAGAACTCCTTTGCTGTCCTCCTCCTCCTGCAGCTGTGACACCCCCAGACCTGACCCTTGCCATGGGATCAGCAGGAAAACAGCCAAGCCCTCCCTGGAGGACAGCAGAGCACTGAGAGCCTCCCGCCCCACAGGCCCCAAAGCCACCATTCCCAGGACATCCCGGCTCTAATCCAAGGCACATCTCAAACCCCCCCAAGCCAACCCCAGGGGGATTCCTGGGCCAAGCTGGGCTGGCAGGGAGCTGGAGCCTCACCAGCTGTGCCGCCAGGACAGAGGAGAACTCGCTGTTCATGGCATAGGGCAGGGCAGTCTGGGCTCGGGAGCCGTACGTGGTCTGGAACCGCTTCTTGATCTCGTTCAGGAACGTGAAGGCCCTGGAGCGCTCAAAGTCCTGGGAACAGAGGGCAGAGAATGCCAGGAACCCCCCTGGGCACTGCCCTGCTCAGCCAGGGCTGCCCCAGCTCTGCTCCTGCTCTCAGCAGAGGTTCCCCTTCAGCACTTCCAGAGCTCAGGAGCACCAGGCAAATTCCACTGGCAGCTGGAATGGTCTCTGCACCACCAACCCACTGCACCGAGAGAGAAACTGGGCAAAGCCCAGGACTGCACCCCAAAACTCACCATCCACAGGAGGGGAAGGTCCCTGCCCGTGGCAGGGAATGGGATGGGATGATTTTTAAGGTCGCTCCCAACCCAAACCATGCCACGACTCTGACTGGGGCTCCAGGACGAGTTCAGAGCTGTGACTGAGGTTAGAGCAGCTCCAGTGGGACAAAAGGCACCTCAGGTCAGCCCTCACTAATAACTGCCACACAAATCCCCAAATTCCCCAACTCCCAGCTGTGCCCCAAATACTCACATCATCTGTGATGCACAGGTAAATGATCCTGTCCTGGCAGATGTAGTGGAACAGGTAACTGCAGGGATTGAAAGGAAGGAACAAAAGGTCATTGCAAGCTGCCACAGGACCCATTTTCCAGGAGCCACTGCTGCCTGTGGGGCCTTTGGGGGGTGGGAAAAGCCCAGTTTTCCTACAGAGCTGGTGCAGATCCCAACACGTGCCAGGTGAATGTCCAGGTGTGGATCTACCCTGTGTCACCCACCCTGGCACAGGTTTCTGCCCTGAAGGTCTGCTCCCATAAAAAAATTCCAAAAATCCTACAGCTCTCCTGGAAGGAGGGAGGTGAAACTGGTCTGGTCTGGTCCCACCTTGGAGACTCCTCAGAGAATCCAAGAAGGATTCCAACAGCAGAGAGAGAGCAGCCCCAAGAATTCCTGATGCCAGAGGGCTCCTTTTCTCTGGAGATTTATGCAAAAGACACAGAGGTTCTTCTTAAAAACAAAAAGAACTCACTAAATGAATTTAAGGAGTTCAAAGTAACTCAAGTTTTTCCTGTTTCAGAACAGGGCAAACCACCTTGGATAGAATCCAGGGAGTTTTTCAGCCTATGGGCTGGGACCTTGGTGAGGGAGAGGATCCCTGGGAGACTCCAGACAGGAGGGACAATTCCAGGTGCTCACTGAGCTTCACAACCTTCACATTCTGCCCAGTTACCCCTAAAAATGCACTCCAGCTCTCCTCAAACCCAGCTCTGCAGTTGGTTGACAGCACTCAAGGCAAAGTCATTTCCTCTCACTGAAAGGAATAACTGTATCCTGAAAATCCCAGCAGGAGAGAAAAGCTGCAGCATCCAGGGTGTGTCAGACTGCAGGGCAGGCACTGCCTCCAGAACATCTCCCACAGGCACTGGCTGTGCTCCCGAGGCAGGGGAGGATGTGGGAAGCCCATTCCCATCTCCTGCATCCTCAGAACAGCCCTGACACAACAGCTTGGGCATCAGAGAGGATCTAGCCACGCTGCCAATTCCAAAAAAAGAGCTGGAATGAGCTCCAACACCTCTAAATTTGTTTGTTCCACAGTGTTTTTGGTTTGTTCCCATTGACTCACCCGCTTCCCACGTGCAGGAAGTGCCAGGTGATGAAGGATCTTATCCCTGTCCTACCAACACTGACCAAGGCTTCAGAGAGCTGGGAAAATCCCAGGAAAACCCCTCTGTCCTGCAGACTGGATTTGGGGCAGCTCAGGATGACTCCACATGATCCATGAGCACAGCTTGTCCCAGAGGCCCCAGGACCCACAAGCAGCCCAAGGAGGGTGGCAGTTTTACCTAAAGCCACATCCAAGCCTCAGAAAATGCAGGGAAAGCTTCCATAAGCCAAAGATTCCCCAGCTGGGCACCCTCCAGCTCACTTTGGAATTGTATAAAAAGAGGAGACTTGATTTTGTATCGACTGCCTTGTGCTGCTGCTGGAGCTGAACTCAAATCCTGGCGATGCTGCAAAGCTCTGGGGGACAAAAGCAGCTACTGAGCTGGTGGCACATCCCATCAAACGGGAATTTGGATGGAAAAAATTCCAGAACTACAGAAAACCCCCAAACACGCTCAGGTTATTCCTGTCCTCGTGCATCCCCACCGGTGTCCCCCAGAGCCAAAGGAGAGGGTCACTCACTTGCCATGGGAATAGGTCAGTTTGTTGTTCTCGGACGGGATTTTGGCCAGGATCTGCTCCGTCACCTCCAGGAAGTTCCCTCCACACCAGGCGTGCTTGGCCAGGATGGTGGTGCCCCTGGCCACGAGAGCGAACAGGATGGCCATGGCTGCTCTCCTGCTGGGGGAAAAACAGGGCTCAGCTCAGGAGCCGGGCACAGGGACCCGTGGGGTGTCCCAGGGACCCGCAGGGTGGCACAGGGACCTGCAGGGTGGCCCCTGGCACAGGGACCTGCAGGGTGGCCCAGGGACCTGCAGGGTGGCCCAGGGACCCGCAGGGTGGCACAGGGACCCGCAGGGTGGCACAGGGACCTGCAGGATGGCACAGGGACCCACGGGGTGTCCCCTGGCACAGGGACCCACAGGGTGTCCCCTGGCACAGGGACCCGCAGGGTGTCCCCTGGCACAGGGACCTGCAGGGTGCCCCAGGGACCCGCAGGGTGGCACAGGGACCTGCAGGGTGTCCCCTGGCACAGGGACCTGCAGGGTGCCCCAGGGACCCGCAGGGTGGCACAGGGACCTGCAGGATGGCACAGGGACCTGCAGGATGGCACAGGGACCCACGGGGTGTCCCCTGGCACAGGGACCCACAGGGTGTCCCCTGGCACAGGGACCCACAGGGTGTCCCCTGGCACAGGGACCTGCAGGGTGGCACAGGGACCTGCAGGATGGCACAGGGACCTGCAGGGTGTCCCCTGTCACAGGGACCAGGACGTGGCCAGGACTCAGACACGACACCACGATCACAAAATTCTCTCATTTCCCCTTTTAGGTTCTGCTCATGACGACACAGAACCCTCTAGAAAGAGGGGTTTTTATCACCACCGTGCCCTGCACTTGGTGATCCCACTGAGAATTCCCCCTGCCTTGTTCCCACCTGGATTTCCACCTGTTGGTGCTCTCCTTTTTTGCTCTTTGGCTGATCCTTAAGTTTTTCCTTGCTCATTCCTGGCAAAGCTGCCCGTGCCCAGCTCTGGAGCACAAAGTGATGGTGACACAGCCCAGACTGCTCCCACACTGCCCCAAAACCACTGCCCCGAGCTCAGTCCCACCAGAACATTCCCTTCCATGATCCAGATGCTCCCAGGGTGTGTTCCCTCAGGATTGCTGTAAAAGCTCACCATCTGCCCAGCTCAGAGCAGGCAGAACCTCTACAAACGGATTCTTTATGCTCAGCTGCACATGGATGCACCTGACCCGGGCACAGAGAGCTGGGCAAGACAACAGGGGGTTGGGTGGACACCTCAGAGCCCCTTCCAGTGCCTGGAGGGGTGGACAAGGAAGCAGCAGATGGACTCTGCATCAGGAACTGCAGGGACAGGACAAGGCAGAACAGCTTCCAGCTGAAAGAAGGAAATTCAGGCTGGATTTATGAAGGAATTGCTCCCTGTGAGGGTGGTGAAGCACGGAGGCTGCCCAGAGCAGCTGTGGCTGCCCCCAGATCCCTGGGAGTACAAGGCCAGGCTGGACAGGGCTTGGAGCAGCCTGGGGCAGCAGAAGGTGTCGGGGTTGGATGAGCTTTAAGCTCCCTTCCAACCCAAACCCAAACTGTGGGACTCCATCAGTCTCCAGAGCTGCCACAGACAGGGACACTCTTAAGCAGTTCAAGTATCAGCACATTAATCTACTGCCAGAGCCAGATCTAACACATGGAGCACATGCCAGAGCCCAGCTGGGACAGCTGCCCCGCTCATCCTGCACATCCATAAGCCTCTTTTCTGCTTAGGAAGGGCTTAGGACGACTTTGGACCCTGCAAAACCCCAAAATCTCATTTTTCACTTTGCACTTAGGCCCTGTTTATCACCTGCTCTGTTCTGTGCCTCGAAACATCTGGAAAGATCACAGACCTGTCTCAAATCCCCCAGGACACCTCTGGGAACACAGAGCAGGAGTGCTGGTTGAGCTCCTGGATCTGGTTGTGCCCAGCCAGACTTTCCATCCCCCTGGCACTGCCTGAGGGGAATTAAGGATCTCTTCTGGATTAACGTGAAGGGAGGTCCCACCACACCCCCCAGCTGGGCTCACCTGGGCACTCTGAGCTGCACAGACTCAGGCTCAGCCAGCACCAAAGCCATGGATTTATTCAGGGGACAGACTCCACACACCCAGCTGGCAGCAGAGCACTGCCAAGGGGAACAGAACCATGGAATGGATTGGGTTGGGTTGGGAGGGCCCTCAAGACCATGCCAGGGACATCTTCCACTATCCCAGGCTGCTCCAAGCCCCATCCAACCCCGCCTTGGACACTTCCAGGGATCCAGGGGCAGCCACAGCTGCTCTGGCTGTTGGGGTTGACCTTGTGTCTGCTGTGAGCAGCATTTAATGGGATTTATCCAAGGTTTAGTTTTCTTTCATCCTCATAAACTTGCTGGGTCTGGTTTCTGCCTTGGCTGCTCTTCAGGTGGAGGTGGTGGCTCCTGCAGGAAGCTTCCAAGGAATTGCTTTTTCCCTCATGTTTCAGCTCTGAGTAATCTCCCCTTTGGCTCATTTTCAGGTTGAAATGCTCCTGTCTTAAACAACATCACAAGCCAACTACCCAGGAAATTCCCTGCACCCTCCTGGCCCTCCAGATCCACTGCACACAGAGGCTTTGGCCAGCCCAGGGCTGCCCCAGGCCCGTGGAGCAACACCAGGGCACAGCCTGGAATCACAAACACCACTAAGCCTCTTGAGCAATCTGGTGACTGCCTGGCACCAGAAAAGCAGTGCCTGCTCCTGCACTCACCCAGCAGCGACAGAAAGGAGCAGCTGTACCAGAAAACACCTCCCAAACCTTCCCTGTGCCCTGCAAGGACCTGCCAACCTCAGGGCTACAAAGCCCCCCCACACAGACCCCTCAGCTGAGCAGAACAAATGCAGCCTCACACAGACAATTCCCTCAGGTCTCCGTGCTCTCAGCAAGGGATTTCACAGAGCTCACACCCCGAGGGGACACCTGAGCAGCACGGAGGTGACACTCGCTGGCACTGCAGGATCCCCCAGCCCTCAGCTCCCCGAGTTCATGGCTCTCACCTTCCTGGATTCACAGCCCTCGTCTCCCCAAATTTAGTCCTCAACTCCCCACATCCACAGCCCCAGCTGCCCACGTTCCCTCGCTGCAGTCAGGACGCAGGAGCCCCGTGCTCTGCAGGAACACCAGCCCCAGCTTTGAGCAGAGTGGGTTAAAGGAAGTAAAAGAGATTACCAAGGAGCATTTTTGTCCCTGAGCAGCCCCGTACCAGTAACACAAATCTGTTAAACTGCTGGAGAACATCCCTCCTCAGCAGTTACAGCAGTCAGGAGTGAAACCCATTTAAATCAACCCCTTTGCAGAGATATTTGCTATCTAAACTTACAATATTACACAGCTGGAAGTAGCCAAGATCAAACCTTCCAAAAAGACACTGCAAGATACACGAGCTGCTGTCTGAGGTCCCTCTGGGGATTTAACTGAAGGATCCTGGAAACACAGAAGGGTTTGGGTTAGAGGGACCCGAAAGCCCATCCAGTTCCAATCTCTGCCCACGGGCAGGGACCCCTCCCACTGTGCCAGGCTGCTCCCAGCCCTGGCCAGCCTGGCCTTGGGCACTGCCAGGGATCCAGGGGCAGCCACAGCTGCTCTGGGCACCCTGTGCCAGGGCCTGGCACCCTCACAGGGAACAATTCCTGCCCAATACTAGGGCACAGAAAAAAAGGAACAGAAAAACCTCTTAAGCAACACAGGCTCAGTCTCCAACACGATGTTTAAAACTCCTGTAAGGATGATTTACTGTTTCCCAGTGGCTCTTGTGGCCCAGAGGTTTCCCAGCTCAGTGCCACAGAGGAGGCCCCTGCCTGCACTTCCAGAAATCCTTACAGAAAGCAAAGGGCACCACGCTGCTGTTTAAGCAGGGAACAAGGGGAGGTGTTGCAACCCAGCGAGTTGCAAACTGCTGCAATAAAGAGATCGTTTGAGCAGGGTGAGCTCAGCAGAAAGCAGCTCAGGCTTCCCTTTAACCTCTGCTGGGCAGCTGGAAAAATCATTACTTCATTACAGAATATTCCAATGCGAAGCCCTGGTGTTCTCCTGTTCATTTTGAGCCTGAGAATTGTGACATTCATGCTCCAGCTCATCCCAAGTTCAGCTTCACAGAGTTTACTTCAGGTTCCCCAGTGCATCACCAAGGAAATGAATCCACGGGCTCTTCCAGACCCACCACCCTTCCTGGAAGCAGCATTAGAGGGTTTGGAGGGGCCAAGGACACAGAACACGACGGTGAATAGGTCAGCAGCTCTCTAGAGAGGGAACACGTGCACCCCATGGAATCAGGGAATTGTTGAGGCTGGAAAAGCCCCCCAAGACCACCGAGTCCAACCATTCCCCAGCACTGCCGAGGCCACCCTAACCCATGTCCCCAAGTGCCACATCCATGCGGCTTTTAAATCCCTCCAGGGATGGGCACTCCACCCCTGCCGCGGGCAGCTGCGCCAGGGCTGGACAGCCCTTTCCAGGCCAGAATGTTCCCAATATCCCCCCTAAACCTCCCTGGCACAGCGACATCCTGTCATCCTGTCGCTGGGAGCAGAGCCAAACCCCCTACAGCCTCCTCGCACCCCCGTGATTGATTAATTAATTAATTAACTAATTAAACCACGCAGCGCTTACATCCTCCCCGACACCGTCCACTCCCAGACACACCAGTAACGCGCCAGCAACACCTCAATAACACGCCGGTAATACATCGGTAACACCCCAGTAATAGGCCGGTAACACGCTAAAAACACACCAGTAACACGGCAATAACACACCGGTAACACGGCAATAACACACCGGTAACANGGCTGGACAGCCCTTTCCAGGCCAGAATGTTCCCAATATCCCCCCTAAACCTCCCTGGCACAGCGACATCCTGTCAGCCTGTCGCTGGGAGCAGAGCCAAACCCCCTACAGCCTCCTCGCACCCCCGTGATTGATTAATTAATTAATTAACTAATTAAACCACGCAGCGCTTACATCCTCCCCGACACCGTCCACTCCCAGACACACCAGTAACGCGCCAGCAACACCTCAATAACACGCCGGTAATACATCGGTAACACCCCAGTAATAGGCCGGTAACACGCTAAAAACACACCAGTAACACGGCAATAACACACCGGTAACACGGCAATAACACACCGGTAACACGGCAATAACACACCGGTAACAGGCCAGTAACACCCCCGGTAACACACCAGTAACACGGCAATAACACACCGGTAACGCCCCCGGTAATACACCGGTAACACGGCAGTAAGACCCCAGTAACACCCCCGGTAACACGGCAATAACACCCCCCGATAACACC
>VYXG01007279.1:230333-260171 GCA_013397235.1 Lanius ludovicianus
CGGGAATGGGAACGGGACCGGGAATGGGAATGGGAGCGGGATCGGGACCGGGAATGGGAACGGGATCGGGAGCGGGAATGGGACCGGGACCGGGACCGGGAATGGGAACGGGATCGGGAGCGGGAATGGGACCGGGACCGGGACCGGGAATGGGAGCGGGACCGGGAACGGGAGCGGGACCGGGAGCGGGAATGGGAACGGGAGCGGGAAAGGGAATGGGAGCGGGAACGGGAGCGGGACCGGGAATAGGAACGGGACCGGGACCAGGATCAGGACCGGGGGACCCCGCTCGCTCGCTGACAGGAGGGGGAGCGGAGGGCCCGGGCTGTGCTCCCGGCAGGAGCAGCCTCACGTTGGGTGTCAGGGAGAAATGCTTCGTGGAAAGGGCTCTCCGGCCCTGGCGCAGCTGCCCGGGCAGGGGTCCGGTGCCCACCCCTGGAGGGATTTAAAAGCCGCGTGGATGTGGCACTTGGGGCAGGGGTTAGGGTGGGCTGTGGTGGACTGTAGGTGCTGTGGTTGGACTCGGTGGTCTTGGGGGGCTTTTCCAGCCTAAATAATTCTGTGCTTCTGTGATTCTGTCATCCCCAAGCCTGGCTTAGCGGTAGGGCAGCATCAGCATCAGCACAAGCCGTGTCAGCGTGGCTCCAAGGGACACCAAACTCTGCCCTTGGCCACATCTGGTGCCTCATCTGGGCAGTGGGAAACAGCCCAGCTCCCTGGGCTCCTGCCCTGGTGCTCCATCCCAGCTGCCTTTGCCTCCCCTGCATTTAAACCCCTCAGGTGTGACCGCAGAGGCCCCCAGCCCGCTCGGAACCCGCAGGGCTTTCCCTGGCATGGAGTGGCCGCTCCACCACGGTGTCCTGCAGGGAACGAGGCCGAGCACAGCCAGTGGTGTCACCTGAAACTGGAGGGACAGCAAGGAACCTTTGGCTCAGTTTAATGAATTTCAGGGTTTTGAGGTCATCCTGTGGGGAGCAACAGCAGGTGGAGGTCAGGACTAAGCTGGTTTAAAACTAGGTGGAATTCTGGAGCTTTCCATCCTCTCTGACGGTGTTTTGGTCCCACAGCAGCCCCAGAGGTGGCCCAGCCAGACTTCCCAGTTACTCTGGGAAGCTGAGCACGGGTGCTGATCCTCACCCTTCAGGTGTCCCTGACCTCAGGGAGGTTACAGCTTCTCTTCTCTTCCCGCTGGTGGCAGATCCAGGCGGATGGGACGGATGGGAATTGTGTCACGTTTGTGCTGCACGACGAGGATCACACCCTGGGCAACTCCCTGCGCTACATGGTCATGAAGAAGTGAGTGTGGCCTCTGAGGGACCTCTGTGCCCTACTCTGACCTTCTCCTTCCTGATCCACGCCTCAGCTGTCGCTGGGATGAGGCAGACGATCCCAAATCCCCTCTGTGCACACCCTTCAAGCCTTTGTGTCAGACTTGGAGCCCTGCTCCCACCTGCTGCTCCTCCTTGTGATGTGTCGGGACCTTGAGAGCACCAGCAGCCCTTCAAGGGCCTGACCAGCCTCTCCTGACCCCACACCCTCCCCTGCCCAGGAGCCCCAGTTAAGCTCAGCCCAGGGCTTCCAGTCCTTCCTGAGCTGCTGGAGGAGTAACTGGGTCATGGACTCCGCTTGCTGCCCAGAGGGGCTGTGGATTCCCCATCCCTGGCAGTGCCCAAGGCCAGCTTGGACGGGGCTTGGAGCAGCCTGGGACAGTGGAAGGTTTCCCTGCCCATGTGGAATGAGATGGGCTTTAAGGTCCTTCTGCTAAATCACTGTGACAACACAAAAAGAGCTGCTGGCCAGGAAGGGGCTCTTCCTGCTGGGGACCAAAGCTCCAGCACCCAGCTCACGTCCTTGGGAACTCCTCCTGGGCCCTGGACCACTCAGCTTCTTCCACCCAGCAGAGCAGCACCAGGTTGGGTTACAGGGAGAATCCCAAGCACCCAGGATCCCATGTTTGGATCTGCAGGGCTGGCACTGCTCTGCTGTGGTGCCAGCTGTGTCTTTACCCTGCAGAGCTCCACTCAGCTCAGGAGAGATGGCTGTGAGGGAATAAGGTCACACAGGGAGTTTCCCCTCAGCACATCTCTCCCCTCAGTCATTCTGGAAATATCCAGAGCCCCAGCAGGTCTGGGGTGCCCCAAACCTCTGACCTCCCTGGGATTTGCTGTGGGTTGGCCTGGGTTTCACTGCTCCCTCTCCTCTCTGCCCTCCTGCAGCCCTGACGTGGAGTTCTGTGGCTACTGCATCACCCACCCCTCGGAAAGCAAGATCAACTTCAGGATCCAGACCAGAGGTGAGGCTGGGGCTGTCCCCCCATGTCTGGGGCCCTGTTCTCATGCCAGCTTCCTACCAGGAGTCCATTAAATAAAGAAAAGCCCTTTCCCCTGCCCTCTGCCAGGCACGGCAGTGCTGAGCCTCACAGGCTGCTGCCAGGGTTCTGCTCCAGCAGCCCTGCCTCCAGGCACCTGGGCTGGCTGGGAGCAGCCCTGGCACCCTGAGCTCTGGGGCTGGGGAGGGGGCACACCCCTGGGGAGGTGAGGACTGCCCTTGGGAAGCCCTCCCGTGTCCCTAATCCATCTTTTCCCACCTTTTCCCAAAGGGGCCCTTCCCGCTGTGGAGCCGTTCCGGAAGGGGCTGAACGACCTGATGGGAGTTTGCCAACACGTGCTCAACACCTTTGAGGTGAGACATTCCTGGGGAGCTCCAGGTCTGGTCTGGCCCTTGATCCCAGAGAGGGGAGGCTGAGCCTGTGTTGGAGACACCTTTGGCAGGAAAACCTGGGAGGTTTTTGGGACAGGCTCTGCTGATCCATGGCGTGGCCTGGCTGCCTTTCCCCCAGTCACTTCCAAAAGCACCTGGAGCTCTGTCAGAGCTTCCCAGGCTCTGGGCAGAGGAGCCCCAGCACAGCAGGGGGGTGGCTCTGTCCTCCACAAGTCACTCAGGGACATGTTGGTGGCATTTGTCCTTTGCTCTTGTTTCAGAGGAGCATGAAGGAGTTCAGGGCACAGAAGGAGGAGGAGATGCAGTAGCCTTTGGGATATCCACGGATGTGTAACCTCTGTGTGTTGAATTCCCTGTGTCCAAGGGAGGGTTTTTGTTGTTGTTGTTGGTTTTTTTATTACTTTGATGCAAAATGTATTTAATAATAAAGGTTATTAATTTAGAAGCTGCAGAGCTGACGCTGTGTCTTGCTCAGCACAGGGATGGAAGGTCATAGAACATGGACACAGATTGCTCCACAGATTGGGAAATATATGGAAACTGGGCTGGTCTTGATATTCCTCAGTCTCTGTTTCCCTTGAAACCCATTTATCATTATGATTTATTTGCAAAACATTTACATTTCAGTGAAAGTTAGGCTAAAAAATCCACCCCGACACCTGGAAAATCTTTTAATTGCAGGTCTGGACTCTTCTCCCCTTTTCCTCCCTCTGTTTGTTTCCATGACAAGGTAGGAGAGGGAAAGAAGGAAAAGAGGGAAAAGAGAGACGGAAAAACCAACAAAAAATTATCAAAAACTTGGTAAATACAACTTTTTCTGTAGCTTTTCTGAAAGTTTTGGCAAGAATGATTGTTAGGATGGAGCCACATGGATTCCCAGTCACAGGGAATCACGTGGATTGGAATCACAGACTGGTTTGGGTTGGGAGGGACCTTCACTCCCTCTCGTGGCACCCCTGCCATGGGCAGGGACACCTTCCACTATCCCAGGTTGTTCCAAGCTTTGTCCAGCCTGGCCTTGAAAATGGCTGGAAAATCACCTGGAGGATGAATTATTGCCATTAATAAATCTGAGCAGGCTCTTTCTCGTATTTTGGTTGGATCTACTGGCTCTTCCAGCTGAGATTGGACCTTCTCCACTGCCTCTCCCACCTCCACGTGACCACGAGCACATCTCTGTCCCTCACAGGGATTTATCCAAGCTTTGGTTGGCATTTACAGCTGGGAATTGTCGCTCTCCCTCTCCTCCTCACCCCACACCCATCTCACAATGACCACACCAGCCTTCCCTTCCCACACACATCCCCCCGCCCCACGTTCCACCCCGAGGCAAATGGCCAGAAGTCCCGTGGTTTTCCTGCAAGGAAATGAAGAATCCCGTGAGGATCTGAATCCCTTCCCTCTCCTGCAGAGGCAGTCGCTGGGATCAGGGGCTGGGTTCGGAGCTGGGCCCGGGGAAATGCTCCAGCTCCTTCCAGGTGGGTGAGGACACAAAGGCAAAGCTGATTCAGGCCCAGCCAGGAGAAGCCTGGGGTGGGGCAGAGGGGTCCTGCTGTCCTGGCCCTGTGCCTCGTCCTCCACAGCAAGAGGGGTTTAGGACGAGCTGTACTTGTTGCTCAGGCGGGAGCTGCTCCGGTCCAGCCCCAGCTCCTGCCCCGTGGCTTTCCACTTCCCACCAGATCCCTTCTCATCCATGGGGGTGATGCTCAGGGCCGGCCGCTGGCACCAGCAGCACAGGCACGACTGGGGAGACACAAGGGGGAGAGGTCACACGTGTGGGTATGGGGAAAGAGGAGGAAATATCCCCATATTCATGCTGGCAGCTGACCCTGCACAGTGCCAGGCTGGGAATCGCTGAGCCTTGCTGGCCTGCAGCTCTGCTGGGAGCAGGTTTTCCAGGAGAGGGCTGGCGTGGGTGGGAAATGAGAATACTGAAATTTGGGGCATTTTTTGTAGTTGTGTGTTCTCATCATTGGGGGACAGAAAATACAGGTGGTGTTTAGCTGGGCTCAACTCCCATCCCACCCCATCCCATCCCATCCCATCCCATCCCATCCCATCCCATCCCATCCCACCCCATCCCATATCCTTCCCTTTCTCAGGGCTTCACTACTCCTGAAAATTATCTCCCAACATCTTGGGCTCAAAGGCTGGAGCAGCCCCAGCCCCGGGTCTGATGCT
The DNA here is from genome assembly GCA_013397235.1 of Lanius ludovicianus. Lineage (NCBI taxonomy): Eukaryota > Metazoa > Chordata > Aves > Passeriformes > Laniidae > Lanius > Lanius ludovicianus. Next base: position 235,236 of record VYXG01007279.1, read on the forward strand.
TTGGGGGGATGTTCCCTTTCCAGAATGACAGGGAATTGTTGGCTTCTCCTAAATCCTGCTCTGGCAAAAGCCTCCCCCCAGCAGGGCACTGAGCTCTGGTGTACTCAGAGCTGGGAAGAGAGGTACCTAACAGGGGGAAAATTTGGGATAAGGAATAAGATCAGCTTTTCCTCCTGGGCCTGGTGTCTGGGCCCGGAGCTCATTCCTACCTGGAAGCAGTTCTTGAATTTCCGGCTGACGAAGTACAGAGCCACGGGGTTGATGCAGGAGTTGAGGGAGGCCATGTTGATCCCAAAATAATCCATCACCAGGAGGAAACTGAGGCAGGAAGGGAGAGAACAGACGTGTGAGAAGCTCACGGAGAACAGAGGGAATTTCCAAACTGCCTGGCCTGGGATCCTGCTCCTGTGGAGGAGCAGTGACTGAGAGCACAGCTGAGCACAAATCCATCCTTGCCTAAGAAAAACACTTTTCCTTGTGAGGAGCATTCCCTGAGGAAGCCAAGAGCACCAACTCTGATTTCTCCTGGTGCTTCTGATGTTCCCAAACCCCAGCACAGCAGCAGCCCCCGGCCTGGGCTGGATTTTGGCTGGAAGGGTGGGAGGGGAGGGAGACGGGCACCTCCCTCCTGGCACAAAGTGAGGAGCCCTTGGCCCCGCTGGAAATGTTCCTGTGCCAGGAGACCTCCTGAACCTCCACCTTCACAGAGACATTCCAAACTTCAATTTAACCCTTCTCACGTCCCCCCACCCCCTCCGTGCCCATCAGGAGGGCGATGCTGTCTAGATAAGGAATTACTGAAAGCAGGAGCTGGAAGGCAGCTCCTGCACCTGCTCGGAGCCCAGCAGAGGCTGTGCTGGTCCCAGGGTGTAGGGTCTGACAAGCCCCTGTCCTGGCAGGAAGCCCTTGTTTAGATAAAGGGAACTGCAGCATCTCCAGACGTGGGGTCTGACAGGCCCCTGCCCTGGCAGGGAGGCCTGGAGATAAGGAGGTAGCACAATCTCCCTCCAGGTCCCTCTTGGGGAAACAAAGAGCCTTTTTAGTTATGGAGAGAAAAGATAGACCCAAGATCCTCTAGGAAACTGTATGTAAAATACCCTAGTACCCATTGGTTTCTTACCCCTGCACGCCCACCTCTGTACCCCCATAAAAGAGACCCCTCTNAGGGGGGCTCCCAGCTTGGTGCCACCCGTGGGGCCCCTACCTGAGCAGCTCGCAGCGGTTGGGGTCCGTCTGGTCGTAGATGGTCTTCTTGAGGATGCGGCTGAGGTGCAGGGGCAGCCAGCAGAGCGCGAAGATCACCACCAGGCAGAACACGGTCTTGGCCACCTCCCGGCGCTGCCAGACAGGGGAGGGGCAGGATGAGCACTGGGGAGCAGCTCCCAAATCGTGGAATCACGGAATGGTTTGGGTTGGAAGGGAGCTCAAAGCTCGTCTCGTCCCACCATGGGCAGGGACACCTCCCAGCAGCCCTGGAACCCTGCCTCATCGGCTCCAGGCTGCAGAGAAGGGCAGGGCAGCAGCAGCTCCACATGCTGCTGGTGGCTCGGCTGGGATGGTGTTCCCTGGGGGCCTCCTCCATCCACCCCTTGCACTGTTAGGGTGACAACCAGCTGGTGTCCCTCAGGGAATCCTCCCCAAAGCGCGAGAGGGGACAAGGAACTCCTCCCTGGGCCCCTGGTGTGGGATTTGGCACGTCCAGCCTTTGGTCCAGTTTGGTGTGGGCAGACAAATGACCAAGAGAGCTTTAACAGAGCTGGGCTGTGGCCAGAAGGGTTTGGGGTCATCCCCAAGGCTGGAGATGATGGAGCTGAAGGCCCTTCTCCCTGCTTTAATCTCTGCACCACCATGCCAAGATCCGCTGTGAGGCTTTGCCAGCTCGTCCTTCACAGGGGTGGGGGTGACCCCCCTCCAGCAGCTCTCCCTCCTCTTTGGGAATCCCGGGATTCCTCCCTGGTTCTCTCACCCGTTTCATGTGGTCATTCAGAGCGATCCTCATCCCATTCCTCCTGCTCAGCATCTCGCAGGACATGAGGGTGTAGAAGATGCCTGTGCACACCAAGGGCAGGCAGAAATAGAAGCCAAAAAGCCACCAGTCCTTCACATCCCGGTAGAACTGCGGGGAAAGGGAGAGCAGCTGGAAAGGGGGAAAGGGCAGGAGGGGGAACCGGGGCATGAACTGGGACTGGTGCTGCCTGCAGACACTCGGGATGTGTGGCAGTGTCACTCCTGCCCTAAGAGCTCTGGGGATTGTCCTCCCCCAGGGCCAGTGCACACGTCTCACCTAAAGATGTAAAGGCTGCTTTACAGAGAATCATAAAATTATAGAATTATACAATCATGGAATCACCAAGGCTAGAAAAGGCCTCCAAGACCATCCAGTTCAACCTTTGCCCAAGCACCACTGTGCCCACAGAACCTCTGTTCCATCTTCACTCTTGGAGGAGCTTCTTGGTTTGGCACAGTGGGATAATCCCACGGGATAAGGGTCTTCACTCCCTTGCTCACAATGAAAGTTGACACCCCAGTAAAAGGTGACGCTCTTTGGCCTGCTGGGACAGCGTGGGAGGTTCTGAAGCCTCCTGAGATGTCTCATGACCTGAGGTGGGTGGTGGAGCATAGCAGAGTTTCCTGTTCCCTGGCCCCACGTTCAGCACAACTCTGCGTCACCACAATGCTGGGCTTGGCCTGACTCTGCTCTCCCGAGGCCAGAGCCCTCTCCAGCAGGATTTATCCCTGTAAGCAAGCAGGAATGATCCCCTGGCTGGTGGGATCCCTGTTCCCTGCCTGGCTGTGGGGTGTGCACGTACCCTCATGGAGCAGGATCGGGATGCACACGTACCCTCATGAAGCGGGATTTCTGCTCCGAGGCCAGCATGCACACCCACAGGTGCTGCTCCCAGTAGCTCAGCTCCACCATGTCGAAGGCGATGGCCTCGGGCACTGCCAGCACGATGGCCACTGCCCAGATCAGCAGCACCTCCACGGCCTTCCACATGGGGATCCCAATGCCCTGGATCCGGTTCCAGGACGCCACTGCCCGGTACCTGCCCGAGGGTGGGAATGGGACAGGGGAAGAGCAGCCAGCGAGGGGAGGAGAAGGACCAGGTTAGGGTTGTCCCCAAAGGTCCTTCCCCTCACACCTTCCTGCTCCACCCCTGGGCCTTCATGATGGGAAGCAGGGGCTCGATGGATGGATGGGATGGGGGCTCTCCTTGGCCAGCCTTGCCACCCTTCCCACCACCCCACCCACACCACTATCCTCCCCTCAGCCTTTCCCAGCAGGATTTCAACTCTGTCACTGGAGAGCTCCACACGAGAGCAGCCTGTCCCCATCTTGGCACTGACCTGGGAACGAGCTCCTAGTTCTGACTCGGGTGGCAGTGAAGGGATGGGGGCAGGCTGGGAAGAGGAGGCTGGGCAGGGCAGGCTGGGCAGAGGAGGTTGGGCACGGCAGGCTGGGCAGGGCAGGCTGGGCAGGGCAGGCTGGGCAGGGCAGGCTGGGCAGAGGAGGCTGGGCAGGGCAGGTTGGGCAGAGCAGGCTGGGCAGGGCAGGTTGGGCAGAGGAGCCTGGGCAGGGCAGGNAGGGCAGGCTGGGCAGGGCAGGCTGGGCAGAGGAGGTTGGGCAGGGCAGACGTGGCTGTTGTGTCTCACCTGTCGATGCTGAGGGCACAGAGGCTGAGCACCGTGATGCCCACGGAGGCTTTCTGGATGAAGGGCACCAGCTTGCAGACCTGCACTCCGAAGGGCCAGTCCTTGGCCAGGAGCTGGAGAGGAGCCACGGGTTACCAGGCTGCTGTGGGAATGTGCTTCCAGCTCCCCGTGATAGCTGGGGGTCACCCATGGGGTTGGGGAGCCCACAGAGAGCAGGGGCAGCTCTCTGAGGTTCCCACTGCTGGGAATGTGCCATGGGCACTCTCCCATGGTCTGTTGGCACTGGGAAACTTTGGTTTCCCTGATTGGACACAGAGATGAAAGGATGATCCAGACACCAGCTCCTGCCTCCAGACCCTGGGGGTGTTGGAATGGATCTGAGTCCTAAACTCCACAAGGGGCTACTTTGAGTTGTTTTCAAAGGGAGAATGAAAGTCATGCTCTGACACAGCCAAAATCCAGCCTGGACAGCCCCAAAGCTGTGTGTGCTGAGCCTTTTCCAGACTCTGAGCCCTGGGCACACTCACTTTCCTGACAGAGCCCAGGCTCTGCAGCCCCACGCTCAGCTAGGACAAGCAGAGGTGGGGATGTGTCCTGAAGTCTGGAGAGATCCAGGCCACTCGTTCATGAGGATAAGAATGAGCCTGAGCTCTGTCCCTTTCTGTCCCCTGACCCCTGGGGCCCATCCCAAGGCTACCCCAGAGCCTTTCCAGCGCTTTCCTTCAGCCTCAGCAGCAGCACAAATCACAGAATCCCAGAGGGGTTTCACAGGGACCTCAAAGCCCACCCAGTGCCACCCCTGCCACGGGCAGGGACACCTCCCACTATCCCAGGCTGCTCCAAACCCCGTCCAACCTTGCCTGGGACACCTGCAGGGATCCAGGGGCAGCCCCAGCTCATCCAGGAGCCCCAGCCCAGCCGTGGCACGCGGATCCCACCTTGTAGACGTTGATGGGCAGCGCAATGAGGATGTAGAGCAGGTCCCCCAGGGCCAGGCTGGCGATGAGGACGTTGGGCCCGTTCCTCATGCACTTGTTCTTGTAGATGATGCGCAGCAGCGTGGAGTTGCCGATGATGCCCACGACAAAGATGGTGCAGGACACGATGGTGTTGATGTACTTGAAGACGTGGCGGATGTCGGCGGGCCTGGCGCACACGGGCAGCAGGGGCGGCTCCGAGGGGCCGCTCCCGGGGCCGCTCGCTGAGAGGTTGGACACTGGGACGGCCCGGAAGAGGCCGGGCTGGACCAGGCTGTAGGCCTGCTCCTGGCCGAGCTCCTCGAGGGGCACGGGGCTCTCCTGGAAGGCCCATGGGGTCTGGCTGTGCGTCCCCGAGAAGAGGCAGATCAGGAAAATGGCCAGAGCGGTGGGAGCTGGGATTGGTCCTGCTGAGGAGCAGGCAGTGGAGAGGGGGGCAGGAGCCCTCATGGGGCTTGTGGAATGTCCCTGGGGTCTTGCAGGGATCTGCCAGTGGAGAAAGGGACCAAGGAGAGACATTGTTTAGTAGAGGAAGGAGGGATGGGATATTGGAGAGTAGAAAAGTTGTTCAGCTGGGAAAGGAGGAGGCTGAGGTCAGACCTCAGTGGGGTCTGGAACCTCCTCACAAGAGGCAGCTCCGATCTCTGCTCTCCGTGAGCAGGGACAACACCCAGGGAATGGCTGGGGCTGTGCCAGCGGGGTTTAGTTTGGATCTCACTGAAAAGTTCCTCCCCCAGAGGGTGCTGGCACTGCCCAGGCTCCCCAGGGAATGGGCACGGCCCCGAGGCTGCCAGAGCTCCAGGAGTGATGGGACAGCGCTGCCAGGGATGCCCAGGGTGGGGATTTGGGGTGTCTGGGCAGGGACAGGAGCTGCACTGGATGATCCCTGTGGGTCCCTTCCAGCCTGGGGTATTCCATGTTATGGTTCGATTCTACTTCTGCGTGTCTGGAGAGCTCCATCATCCCAGAACACAGAAACGATGCCAGATCAGATCCCAGCAGGTCAGAGCTGCTGACCCTGAGGAGGGAATTTGTGCTGCTGAATTTAAACAGTTCTGTGGAACAAACTGGAAGAACAAACTGTCCCTTGTGCCCCTGGCAGGCCCTGCAGTGGCTGAGGGCACCTGCCTGTGCTGGGTGAGTGTGGGATGGTGGCTGCACCTCCTGCTCCTGTGGCTGACCCCAATCTCCTCCTACACCCGTCCCACTCCTCACTTAGAATCCCAGAATCCCAGAATCATTAACATTGGAAAAGCCTTCCAGGATCATCAAGTCCCGGCTGTGCCCGATGCCCACCTTGTCCCCAGCCCAGAGCTCTGAGTGCCACATCCTTGGACACCCCCAGGGATGGGCACTCCAACCCTCCCCGGGCAGTTCCAAGGCCTGAGCACCCTTTCCATGGGGAAATTCCTGCTGGTGCCCACCCTGAGCCTCCCAGCCCGAGGCCATTCCCTCTCCTCCTGTCCCTGTTCCCTGGGAGCAGAGCCCGACCCCCCCTGAGCCCCCTCCTGTCAGGGACTTGTAGGGTTTTGTTTTGGGTTCCATTCCTGGCAGGTGGAAGATGCAGTTTTGGGGCATCTGGGCAGTTCTGCAGTCCCACCTCGGGGTCCACAGAACCACCAGGACTTTTCCAGTTCATTCCATGGGGAAACGGGGGCCTCGCCAAGATCCCCGTGCCCAGCTGGTCCCACCCTGCCAAGGGAAGGCTCAGCACAGTCCTGCTGGGAGCCCTGATGGGAAAACACCGCAGGGCTTTTTCCAGCCATGCCGTATTGATACCTGACATCTCACCCCGATTTATGTGCGGCAGCTCAGCCCCTCCTTCCCCATCCCCATGCCCATTAACTGAACCTCTTCCTCCCCACACCCCCCGTGCCCGCTGGGCTCCGTGCCCAGGGGTATAAATCTCCCTGCGATCTTTCCAGCCCTGGCTGCTGGCACAGGAAAAGCTCTCCGGGGCTGGAGCACCAATAAATATCCCCGGGGGGGGTTTGCTTTGCTCGGCTCTGACGGTGCTTCCAGGCAGGGAGAGCCGGTGGCTGCTCCACAGCCACGGGAGAAAGCCGAGGGGGCAGTGGCAGCCTTGCTCAGCTGCCCGGCTCCCTTGTCCCCCCCAGCCACAGCAGGGACTGTCCCCGGGCTGTCCTGAGCTCTCCTCCCCGCCGTGCTGGGGATTGCAGCTCTCAGGAGAGGGCAGACCCAGCTCAGAAGTCCCGCCGGAGGTCCCTGGGGGCTCTCAGGGAGCAGCGGTGGCTGGAGGGCAGCGGTGGCACCGGCGGAGGCTGCCGGAGCCCGCCACAGCCCTGGGCTGTTTCATCTGCCCAGCCTGACCTCAGAGCTCCGGGAAAGACAAACGCAGGAGCATCAAAGCCCTGGGGCCTGGCAGAGGAGCTCATGTGAGGGAGGATCACAGGACACGGCTCCTGCCCGGCCCCTCCGCGGCGCAGCTGCGAAGCGCCGGAGAAGCAAAACCCCACCTCGCCTTTCTCCCCATCTTGCCTTAAACTTCATCAAATCTTTTACTACATCCGAAATTTAGGCAAAGAGAAACACAATTTTCTCCTGTCCAGCTGCCCATTTACTCCATGCTCTTCCCATCTTGGAGTGTTGGAAGCACAGCCCTTCCTCAGCTGAGGGAAACTGAGGCACGGGAGCATCAAGAACTTGTTGAGATGGGAAACCAATCCCAGCGCGGTTTAAACCCACATCCTCTGAGCTCTGCCCGTGTCGCTGATCCTTCAGGGAGGTGGCCTTGTGCCCCATCCCACCTGCCCGGCCGAGCTGCTGCTGTTGGAGGATTGCTCTCATCCATCCCAGCGCTGATTTTAACTGTGCCGAGCCCAAAGCGCAGCTGAGCCCGCTGGAATCCTGACACGGACATCGGAGAGTGACTCCCAGAGAAAAAATAAGGCTGAAAACTGTCACCACAACCCTCCAGAGCCTGATCCTGCCCAGGATGTGGCCGGGTGTGGGCTTGGGATCCCTCTTCCCTGGGAGCCCAGGAGAGCCCAGGGCAGCATCCTCACCTCCGGCAGCCTCTCCCTCCATCCTCCTCCTCCTCCCTTCCAGAGCAGCTCCACCTTGCCACACTCATCTCCCCAGACAGCAAACATAGCTTTTCTGTGGATAAATACTGCAGCACAATCTCTGCAGACAGAGGAGAGGAGGGAGAGAGGGGACAGCAGCACGTCCCACTGCTCCCTGCCCTGAGCCTGCTCCAGGAGAAGGAGTTTCCACCAGAGCTGTGCTGGATTTCTCCTCTCCCTGCCCACATCCTGGACCTTGTCCAGGCACCAGGGTCCCTCCAACGCCTTCCCCAGAGGGGGCTGCAAACCCTGCAAAATCTCACCCTGGCACAAGGAATCGTTTTGTTTGCAGACGAATGCACGGAACAGCAAAGGGTTCTGCTGGAGTCGTTACCTTCCTGGTGACCATGGAATTTGGGTGCTCCTGGGAGCTGTTCCTTCCCCCTCACAGCTCCGGGACGCAGGGCATGTCCTGGGAGATCTGCAGAGGTTGGGATCCTGGAGGTGGCTTTTGTGTGGGGGCTGGTGCTGCGGGGAATGCTCCTTCCTCCCGTGCCTCCCGCAGTGGGAGGTTTTATAGAACACCCCAGGGCTCCCCCAGCACAGCCCCTGCGACCAATGGCTGAGGGTGGGATGGGGATGGAGGAGGGAAGAGCAGGAGGAACACGGGATAGCTCTGGGAAGGAGTGAAAATAATAAACAAATAGAGCTGGACAGGGGGTGGCACCGTCTGCTCCGGGAGCGACGGGATCCTCTCATCTCAAGATTTGTTCGAAGTTGCTGATGAGAACTGGGCCAGCCTGGCTTTCCTCAGAGGTCCAGGTTTGGAAACAGGGTAGAAATCATCTCTATTGGTTGTCTGTGTGCTTTCTTTCTTCTTTGTGTGGAAGCAGAAGATCTGTGTCTCTTCACTGAGTCATTTCCATGATTCTGTGAAGATCTGGTGAATTAGAGCTGTGGACAATCCATGGAAAATTACGTCTTCATTTACTCCTGCCTTTGCTGATCAGAGCTGAGCGGAGAACAAAACCTCATTCAGGCTCATCTCTCTTCATCCCAAAGTGGAGGGATCTCAGGGATCTGCCACCCTCCCGTCTCCCCGTGGTTTCCCAGCCTGGGCCCTGCTCTGTAGATCAGGTTGGGATCACACAGGGACAGACACGGCCCCAGCAGCTCCTTTCTCCAGCCAAGGTGCCAGAACCAACCCAGCTGCTGAGGGAGGTGATTTTGTTGTTCTCATTTTAAAGTTGAATATTTTATTCAGAACAGTCACTTTATGCTTTTTTGGAGCAGAAGGATTTTTATGAGGTCCTGAGGATCACATTTCTCCTCTTTGGATAGCTTTTAGACTCAGACATTTCACTTTCTGTTCTCCAGCTCAGTCATCCTTGCCCATCTCACTTTGGTGTGTGAAGCCCACAGGAGCTTCTGGGAAAGGACACGCATGAAAAGCCAGGTTTGGTGGGAAGGACACTCAGGAAAAGCCAGGTTTGGTGGGAAGGACACTCAGGAAAAGCCAGGTTTGGTGAGCTGGGCCGGAGGGACACAGCCCATCCCTGGCCTTGCTTGGAGCACTCAGCTGGTGCCCCCTTTATGGCCAGTGACACTCAGAGATGTCTCCACCTTGAAATCTGTGTCCCACAGTTGACTCTGGAGCTCAGTGGATCATTTCTGTCCCTTGGTGCATTCCTGGGACTCTGGGGCTGGACTTTTGCTCTGGCTCAGGGTGGGAGCAAACAGGTCCATTGCTGGCTGGAGGCTTTGATGGGCCCCAGGAGGTGCCCGGGCCCATCCCTGGGCAGAGCAGGAAGCAGCCCCTCAAAGGGCTCCTCTGCCCAGGGCAGAACCCACGGCATGGGTTTAACCACCCCTTACCCTTTGGCCTCTGGGAGGGGCTGCAGCTTTTCCTGGGCTCCCATCCCAAAACAGAGGAATTTGGGGCCTGCAGGGCCCCCCTCCCCGACCCCTGGGGGGTCCTGCAGCCTATTCTGGGCCGGTCACGTTTCTGCACGGGACAGGGCATGAATGGCCCTCTCTGTTCTGCCGGAGACAAAGGATGGCTCCAACCCCTCGGAGACCCCCAGGAAAACCCGACCTTGGCCAGCCCTGACACACATTCGGGTCCAAGGCTGATGTTGAGTGGCTCCAACGATGAGAATGAATCCCCAAAGTGATGCCAGCTCCCAGGATTTGTGTCACAGCAGGAAAGCAGCTTCCAGGGGAGCTCAGAGATCCCTGAGGTCTGGAGAGAGCCACGGCTCAGGGAATCTGTCCCTCGTGGCCTTGCCATCTGTGGGAACCTGCTGATAGATTTGTAGACCAAGTCACTGGAACAGCTTTGCCAAACAAGGATTGGTGATGGAAAATCGCTGCTGCTCCCAGCTGGAGTCACAGGGTTTAACCTGCAGGTGGACAAGTGTGGGACTGCCCCACAGAGGCTCAGCAGGGCTCTGGTTTGGGCTGTGGGGATTGAGAGGAATCCAGTTTACAGGTGTGGTCATGGAGCAGAGAAACATCTGGAAGAATCATTTGGGAGGGTCACCTTACCCTCCCCCCCCAACATCTGGGTGCTCACCCCATGGCAGAGGGAATGCAGCTGTGTGCCTTGGGATGTGCCCAGGAGGCCTCCCAGCCCACCCCCCCACACACTAATTATGGCACTAATTAGGGCACTAATTGGGCTTTATGGCCCTGGATGCCCAGCCCGGCCCGGTCTCCAGGTGAGTCTGTGTTATCCCAAACGCAGGGAGGGGGCTGTGGGAAAGCAGGGGTGCCCAGGAGGAGGGAATATTCCTGGGAGCATCACAGGCAGAGCCTCTCCTCTGGGACCTGAATAGGAAAACTCGGAGATGGTCCCTTGGGAATGCAAACAGGAATTACAGAGAAACGACTGCTGGGGACCTGCAGGGACAAATCCTTAGGGAAGATGTTTTTCCAGGGTTGTCAGCTGGCAAATCCTGCTGCTTTGGGGAGGTCTGGTGTCCTCTGACTGAGGTGCTGGGTGTATTTCTGTTCAGGCATCCTCTGTGAAGGCTTGGATTTACTTCTGGGGCACTGGGAATGCTGATGTGGAACACTCCGAAACTGCCTCCCAGCCCATCACCTCCACTGGCATCACTTAAAATAAATAAATAGAAGATAGTGCCTGCATTTCTGGTCATATTCCTGAAACCCTGCTGCCAGCATTCCCTTTGCCCTGCCTCTTACGCCAGAGGGGTCTGGAGTGCTGGAGAACAGCTCTGGCATCTTTCCAGCGGTGCTTTTCTGCTGCAAATATCTTCATTCACATCGAGCTCTGATCTCTGAGTTTCTCCTTTCCCCCCTCCAGGCTGATATTCCCCAGTTTTAACTCCTGGAGCAACCCAGCCCAGCAGCAATGGGGAGTGAAGAGAGCCAGAGGTGGTGCCAGCTCCTACCCTGCCCTCTGTTCCTTTCCTTTCTCATGGAGAACTGAGTCTGAAGTCTCAGAGATGCCCTTCAGATGAGTCAGGAGAAATGTCCCAGTGGCTTGGGAAAGCTTGGAGGCATCCCTCCCCTCATCTCCCCCATCCCTCCCACTTTGCTGCCCTCGATCCCCACCCTGCCCTGTGTCAGCCCACGAGGAATTCCAGGTAAACTCCCTGGATCCCACACTGTGAAACCTCCAGCAACTCCAGGCTGGATCCCACCGAGCCGTGAATGTTCTGCTGTGCAAGGAGCGGGGAAACGGGGACCGTTTGAGCCGCATCCCCTCCCTGCAGCCGGGCCGGGTGAGGGGGGAGCGGGGCTGTTGGGGCGCACGGGACTTTCCCTTGCCGGGAGGAGGGGACGCCCCGGCCAGCGGAGCCGCATCCCGGCTGTTCCCACGAGCCCGCGCTGACCCCACACTTGAAGTTTTTTGCTCATAACTTTCTTATCAGCCGGGGCCGGGTGAAGCCAAGTTCTTTGGAGCTCTCCGGAGCTGTTTGGAGAGGGACGCGGCGAGCTCCGGGCCAGCGGCAGGGACCGGGCGCGGCTGCTGCTCCCGCCGGGGTCACGGCTCGGGCTGGGGCCGTGCCGGGGGCTCCTGCCTGGCGTCGCATAAACTGGGGCTTCTCATGAGCCTCTCGTTGCCTTCAGACGGCCCCGATGGCAAAACATCAGAGGCTGGGCTCGCCGCGTCCCTGGGGGCGCAGGAGCCGTGAGGAAGTCACAGGAACCGAGGACATCTCCCAGTTCCAAAGATGTCGAAAGCAGCGCGGTGGGAGGATGCTGATCCCGGCCTTGGCGGGAAGAGGGCTTAAAATCATGGACTGACGGGATCGTTAAGGTGGAAAACACTTAAGGCATCAGTGGGCTTTAAACCTGACCTTGCTAGAGCCGAGCAAACTCCCCTGGCCTGTGTAATTGTTACAACCTTTAATGAATCCTTTGCCTATACACACCTGTGTATGTAAAAAATATTGTTACTAACTGATAGAAAATGGAAGTTGATTTGGGGTTTTTAATGTCTGGATGCTGTTTATTAGCTTAATTTCCTTTGGAAAATCTACTTCATTTAAATAGCTCAGCTCCAGAACTGTGAATGTTTTGAATTCATGGCCAAACTTCCTAAAACAAATGGAATTGAAGTGAATCCAAGCAATGAGAGCACAGGAGTAGATCCAGACACTTCACCCACAAAGATCTGCGGAGATCTCCAAATCTTTCCAGTGTGGGCATTGGAGAGGGGAGGGTGAGCTGGGGCAGATCCTCCCACAGACACAGGGCCCAGAAAACTTCCCTGGGTTATTTCCCAGTGTCTCCCACCTTCCATTCCCTCCTTCTGCTTTACAAGCTTCTGAGAAAAGCCTGGACAAATGGGTTATTGCTCCTGAAATGATTGCAGATAATTATAGAAAGAATAATGGCCTCTCCTCCAACGGCCACCGACAGCTTCAAGTGCCATCGACCTTTCCAGGAAATGGGAATGAGGAAAGACAGCAGGAGACGGGTTGGATAAACAGTGTGGAATTTAGAGCCTTCAAAGTCCTGGGCAGGGCAGGACTGCTGAGACTCCCCATATTCCCCCCCTGGCACCCCCTCGCTGCTCACCAGAGATAGCTGGGAATGGGGAAAGTGGAAAATGCCTCATTGGCAGTGGAAAAACGCCTTGGGAATGAAAGCAGAGGAAAACACCAGTGGGGATCCCCTCCCCATCATCTGGGAGAGGGCTCGTCCTTCCCGTGGTCCAGGCTTTGGTCATCCCTGGGGAAGGAGGCTCCCAGAGGCACAACAAGGAACTCCAGGCTGGCTTCTCTCTGGGATTTGCCAGACCACTTCCATAATTTGGTGGCCAGCTCAGGGATGAGCCAGGAAAAACCAGAATTTAATACAGGCAGTGGCAAAATCACAACTGGGCGCTGCTGAGTTCAAACTCACCCCTGAGCCCGGGCCCTGCAGGAAGAGGAAATCATGGATGCATCCAAGAAAACTGAGGAATCCCTGTCCCTGCAAGTCCCCACCACCTAAATCTGAGCCTTTTTGGATGAGTTTTGCAGTGGCACCTCCCGCAGGGGTAAAGAAGAGGCTTGGCATGAACCAGATGAGTTTTAGAGCTCTGCCCATTGGAGCCAGCCCCAAGGGACAATGTAATGAAGGATGGAAAATGCTTTAGGAGCACTGGAATTGTGCCAGGGGACGTCCCTAACTGGTGGTGGGAGCCCTGAAGGTTGGCAGCCCCACCTGGGACAGTCTCTGGGTCAGGCATTGGGTGCTGAATTCAGTGTCCCCAAAAAAGTTTGAGGAAGACAAGAATTGTCCCATCTTTAATTCCCTGGCTGCTTCAAGGGAATCCTGAGAGGTGGGTAGAGCACTTAGAGCACATGTGCAGAGCTGGCTTTAAAAGGAACTATCAGCTAAAACCCCATCCATGCACGGGAATCACCCTGTCTCAGTGCCCCAGGGAGACCTTCAGCAGTTCCAGTCCTGGATTTAATGCCATGAACCTCCAGGCCTCCCAAGGGATCCTGTGTGTCCCACTCCTGATGGGGAGTGGGATTCCAGCTGGAGTGGGGGGCAAATCCTCCGTCATAAATCTGTTGGAGAGCACCCAAAGGAGGCCTAAGAGATGGTGAGGGATGGAGGGAAAGCCACGTGGGCGGTGGCTGAGGAGACTTGAGGAGACTGAGGGCAGATCCCATCAGGGCCTGGAACCTCCTCACAAGAGGCAGCTCCGATCTCTGCTCCCCGTGAGCAGGGACAGCACCCAGGGAAGGGCTGGAGCTGTGCCAGGGAGGGTCAGGTTGGAGAGCAGGGAAAGGCTCTTCCCCAGAGGGTGCTGGCACTGCCCAGGCTCCCCAGGGAATGGGCACGGCCCCGAGGCTGCTCCAGGAGCGATGGGACAGCGCTGCCAGGGATGCCCAGGGTGGGGTTGTTGGGGGGTCTGTGCAGGGACATGAGTTGAATCCACGATCTTTGGGGTCCTTCCCAACTCAGGATATTCCAGGACTCCCTGGTGGAGGGGATGTGCTGGTGGGACAGTGTGAGCACTCCCAGAGCCCAGGGAGGGTCAGGTGACACGGGGGGACAGAGGGGCTCCGAGGGGCTTTGCATCCCTCTGGAGCAATGCAGACGGAGGGAAGAAAAAAACACAGGAAAGAGGAGTTGCCTTGTAAATCAAGGATGGCCTGGGGACAGAGGCAGTCACGCGTGTTAGGGCTGACTGGGCCATGTGAGGAGCTCAAAGGGGCTCTGTGAGGGGACACTGGGCCCTCTGTGAGGGCTGCACATCCCTGCAGAGCTGCTGGGTCACAAGCCCCACATGTGACTGGACACTGCCACCCCACCGTGGCCGAGCCCTCAGGATGGGGAGTTAAGGACAGGGGTTTGGGAAGCCTCTCCCTGCTCCATTCATTAGGAGAGGAGAGAGGTAGAGGAGAGGAGAGGTAGAGAGGGAATGGAAATGGGGCTTTTTTTAGAGGATTTTGTTATAAAAACACTTCCAAGATCCCATTTTATTAAATGCTGGTTTCTGGGGAGCTTTGTGGGCTCCTGCATGCAGGAGCTCTGCAAGGTGGCTCTGCTGCCACGGAAGGACAAAGACAAAGATTTCCTTGTGGAGACTCCTCCTTTGTCACCCACAGAGCTCCTCTGGGATTTAGGAAGGGCAAGCAGAACGTGGGCAGGAGCTGATGTCCTCTGTTACCTGCTGAGCACTTCATGGGATGGTTTGGGCTGGAAGGAACCTTAAGGGTCATCCAGTTCCATCCCCACACCACAGGATGCCACCCTCCAGACGTGGGAGGTTCCTCCAAGCTGAGGTGTCTCTCCACCAATGAAAGCACCCTGAAAACACTCATGGGGCAGCCCTGGAAGGAAAGACCTCGTTCAGAGAGCTGGGATATCCTGAGAGTCTCACCACCCATCTGTCAGAAGGGCAAAAGGAGGGAAGGAAGGAGCCCCAGCAGGGAGCAGGGAAGTGGAAGGAGATGTCTTGGCACCCTGGTAAAGATCTGCAGGAGCAAATGCTTCCCTCACTGAGCCAGGAGCTTCGGCACAACGAGGGAAGCCCCTGGAGCTTTCCTGGCTCTGCTGTGTCCTTCCCCATCAGTCAGCTCTGCTCCTCCTCACCTGTAGGAAACCCTACCCAGTGGAATTCCGGGAGGCTCCTAACCCATCACCACTCCCCACCCCCCATCAGCGCTACCAAACCCTCCAGCAGGGATTTCTCCATCTCCTCCCCATCCCCACTGGGCTGGAGATGTCCCAGCCTCGGGAGGATGCATCCAGCTGCTCCAGAAGCCTCCCCATTCCAGGCTTTCCCCGCAGCAGGTGCAGCCTGACAAACGTGGACGCCGGGCTGTCTGCCCTGGGCAGTTTGCTCCAGAAGGAACCTGCCTGCAGCCCTTGGAGGTGCTCTCTGCTCCAGGTCAGGCAAAGTCCAACAGGAGAGGGAGCAAATCCTGCAGCCAGGGGCTGGTTCCACTTTATCCATCACCACAGTGGGACTACTGGGCTGACCAGAAACCTCCTGGGATCCCTCAGAGCTCTCATGTCCTGCCTCCCTGGGATGTGCCTGCTATCCCTGAATATTCCAGGGGTACATTCATCATGCACATCTTTATTTAGATACCTAAATTAAGATCCCAAACCTGCCTGCTAATTAGTGGGGGCTCAGAATCTCCTGGCCCTGAGTTTCCCTGTGGAGACCCCACAACTCTCCCAGCTGGGTTGGCCAGCATTTCAGGGGTGCAGGAGAAGGTGGTGGGATAATTCCCCTCCAGTTTTAGGGATCTCTGTCCCAGGTGTGACACTCCAGTAAAGGGGTCTCACTGGTGGGGGGCTGAGGGGAGCCCCCAGAGCTTCCCACTGGAGGAGGGGAAAGCAAAAGTAGAATAACAACTCCAAATAAACCCCATTTCGCCCCAAACTCGGGTGGGACAGTGGCGGTGTTCAAAGGCAATGCTGGGTCCTCCTGTTTATTTTAAGCTGGAAGTCAAGAGGCTCCTGCCAGTGACTTCAAAGAAAAGTTTGTTTCTGTGTTCTGCTAATTACCAGAACACCCAGACCCCATCTCTGGGGCCTGGAGCGCTGCAAAAACATGGAAAGGTTAATTGAAGGCAAAGGGAGAAGGAGAATCCCAGTTTTAACCTTCCTGGGCTGCCCTTGTTATGCTGACAGCACGGTGCAGGCAGATTTAATGACTCCTCATTACCCTGCTACCTAATTAACCTCCTGCCCTGAAGCACAGAGAGGCTGAGAAAGAGCTCCCTGCCCAGGAGCCCCCTCTGCCAGCAGCCCCCGGGGTTAGAGGAGACATCTGCAGCAATGCCAGGCTCAGATCCTGCCTGGATTCCAGATAATTCCTGCAACACAGAGAAGGGCAGTGCGGGGATGGCCCTGGCACAGCTGTGGCTGCCCCTGGATTCCTGGCAGTGTCCAAGGCCAGGCTGGACAGGGCTTGGAGCAGCCTGGGACACTGGAAGGTGTCCCTGCCCATGGCTGGGGTGGCACTGGACGGGCTTTAGGGCCTCTTCCAGCCCAAACTATTCCATATTCCCTGACCCACACTTCCAACGGAGCTGGTGGGAGCTGCCATTGCTTGGTGGACCTTGGCCCTACCTCTGAGAGGGGACAGCTCTGTCTCCTGTGAGAGCTGAGCCACCAACATGAGACCAGATGGTGCAGGTTTGGAATTTATGACAGGAATTGCAGTTTATTTCTTGGTGCCACAGCCTGGAACAAGTCCATGAGGGCCAAGTGTGGATAAGGAGCACGGATGCCGTGGCCACAGTGTCCAGTGGGAATGCTGAACATCTTGGTCCGCTTCTAGGAGCAGTTGGGCATCCATGGAAGAAGTGGGGCAAAGGATGGGCAGCAGAGAGAGAAGGAGCAGGAGCAGAAGCATCTCCATGGGCCCTGGCCCTGTGATGGGCCAGAAATGCAGAGGCCAGAGCTGGAGGGAGATAAATCACCCCAAGCCCCCCGGAGAGGGCAACAGGCTGCAAGGCTTATCTGGGCTTTGATGTGTCACTGAACTGCGTGGAAGGAAGGACCGTGAGGAATTCACTCTCCAGGACGTTTAACTCCGGGCCGCTCGCATCCTGCTGTCCCTCGGCAGAGACACGGGGCCATCGGCACGGCCTGACCGCAGCTCCCAGGGCCTCTGGGGGGCTGGCCTGGGCCCACACGGGCTCTGTGGGCAGCGTGGGGCAGCAGCTCCAGCTGCTCCTGCCTCCCTGCTCTCTCCCTGCTCGGAAACTTTGGGATTGCTGCCACTGCACAAGGGGGAAGTGGCTCCCAGGGCCAGCTGCTGGGGGTGGTGGCACCGGGCTGGAGGGGACAGTGAGGCTGCAGGATGGGCTAACAGCCCTCTGGGGTGGCCTTTTTGGGAGGTGGCTGTGGGGCCCCTCCCAAACAGGCCAAACCAGCGCACACCACGGGGGTTTGTACATCATTTGTGTCCGTGGTTTTCCTTTCTTCAGGCACTGGGGATTTTGAGAATGGTTTGGATTGGAAGGGACCTTAAAGCTCATCCCATTCCACTGTCCCAGGCTGCTCCAAGCCCCATCCAGGGGCACCTCCAGGGATCCAGGGGCAGCCACAGCTGCTCTGGGCAGTGCCAGGTCCTCCCCATCCTCCCAGGGAGGAATTCCTTCCTTTCCTGGCACTGGTGCCAGGGTGAGACATCCAACCCCACTGCAGCTCATTCCCGGTGCCCTGCAGCCTCGGGGGGATGGATCACATCCCTTCCTTCGTTTCTGCTGGAGTGAAAAGACCTTTCCTTGGACTCTCCAGACCAGGACAGGCATGACTGGAGCCGCAGGGACAGGAATGCTGCGGGTGCTGTCCCAAACCCAGAGCAGGGGCTGGCCGGGGGCTCCGCCGGGAAGAGTCAATCCCAGCCCTGCCCCTGCCATGGACAAACCGAGGTGTGCCCTGGAGGGGGTTAGAAGCTCTGTGGATGTGGCACTTGGGGACACGGGGCAGCGGTGGCTTCGGCGGTGCTGGGGGAGCGCTTGGACTCGATGATCCCGAAGTTCTTTCCCAATAAAACGTTCCGGGATTCCAGGGCTGCAGCCGCGGCCCGGGGCTGGTGTTGGCCAGAAGATGGTGCTGGCAGGAAGGTGATGAAGCCTTCGCTCCACTCCTCTGCTGAGAGGACAGCTCAGGCCTTTCCTTCTCTTCCCCCTCCTCCTTCCTCGAAGAATCCCAGTAAAAATAGCCAATAATGGTCCCAGTCCCACGCCGCAGCACCCACCGGGTTATTTATTGCATCCAGCGGGGTCCCGGGAGCTCAGCTGCAGTAACCCGAGAGCCGGCAGGCTCCGGCAGCTTCTGGGCAGAGGGTTCTCTAATGGAAGCACAGCCCTGATGGATAATGGGCTTAAGCTGATTTATTTTTCCCCAGGATCCTCCTCAGAACATCCTCCGGACTGGCTGGGCCGAGCCAGACCGCCCCACGGTGGGGCAACTCTGGGGATTTCCCCCAAATGCAGCACCGGGGGGACACCCCACCCTGGGAAGGGCTTTTTTGGGGCATCCCTCTGGCCGAGGCTGGGAAGGGCAGGGGTTGGTTTGTTCTGCTGCAGTTTGGGACACGCTCTGTCCTTCTGCAGGGAATCCCCACTGGGGCCGCAGGGGCACCTCCGGTGCCTCTGGAGCTGCTGCTGCCCTTGGCTGCTCCCTGATCCCCTGCCTGCCGTGTCTGCAGGCCCCCAGGGATCCCCGTTCCCACTGCAGGGGGATAACCTGCCCCTGTGCCAAGGACAAAGGCACCAAAGCCATCAGCCATCCCAGGGCAGGCTCCTTCCCTCCTCCCACCACCCTCCTGCGTGGGCTGGGCAGGAGCCCGGCTTCAGGGAATCATGGAGTGGGGTGGGAATGACATTCAAGATCATCTCATTCCATGGGCAGGGACACCTTCCACCATCCCAGGCTGTTCCAAGCCCCATCCAGCCTGGCCTTGGACACTGCCTGGGATCCAGGGGCAGCCACAGCTTCTCTGGGAAACCCCCATGCCTGGGCCTCCCCACCCTCATTGTAAAAATACTTCTTCCTCCAATTTAACATAATCTGACCCTCTTTTAGTTTAGAATCATCAGCCCATGCCCGAGGTGTGAGTGGGGCTGGGGCTGGGATGTGCCCCAGGGTTGTGGGGAAGTGGCCCTGGGATCTGAGCCCCAGCTCCCGACCTGTGGAGCCGAGCAGCGACGCTGGAGGGGAAAGGCTGAGCTGAGCCACGTCTGGTTTGTATCCCTGCACATCCAAGAACCCCAGTTCCCAAGGGCCGTGGGCTTCTCCCCAGCCTGGCGTTTGGGACTGTGCCCTTTCCGTGGCTGGGTGCCCCCACAGCCCCACTGGGAAGGGGGAGAGCAGGGGCTGAGGGGCGCTGACCCTTCGGGATGGGTGTTACGGAGTGGGTGGCAGCGGGCTGGGATTTATTCTGAGCCCGCCAGAGAATGGAATCATCCCACTGCAGGGTGAGGATTGGTGGCTGTGGCTCTCCAAGCCCTCAGCACTCGGTCCCAGGTGCTGTGTGACACCCAGGGCAGCCGGCAGGGAGGGGACTGTCCCTCCCCGTGTCCCGGGGCTCCTGCAGCACCACTGTCCCTTCTGGAGGGGAGATACTCGCTCTGGACATCCTTTCAGCTGCAAACCATCTCCGCAGGGATCCCCGGGCCTATTATAGGCTGATTAAATATTAAAACAATTCATTTTGTACTTAAACTGTTCCGAAGGCTCCTGCTGACAAGGACTTTGAAGTCTGGGGTGCAAGGGTTTGCTCTCGTTTCCTCCCTGCTCCATCCCCTCCTTCCACACCTTTTGCAGGCAGGGAGGGAGGGCAGGGCAGTCCTGGCCAGGTCCGGCCGTCCCAGGGGATGGGGTCTTGCCTGAAGGCATGGAGGGTGTGCTGGTCCTCCTGTGGGAGCTCGCTGGCACTGCTGGAGCAGGAGGGAAGCTCTGAGTGCTGATTCCAGGGACCAGGAGGGTCCTTGGAGAGAGCCCAGCAGCTGCCTGGATGTGGATGCTACAGGAGAAGGGGCAGTGAAGGCCTTTGCCTGGTGCTGCTGTGCCCGGGGAGCCCCAAGGAGCTGAGGGCAGCATTTTCGTGGCAGGGAGGTCCACGCTGCTTGTCCTGTGCTGCTCTTTCCAGGCACTGCAGGAATCATTTGAAACCCACAGGACCTGAGCCTGGAGCATCCTAAACCTGGGTGCAAGGCGTTGGTGGCCCCCAGGCCACGGTGTCCGGCCCCTCAGTGCCATGAGGTCCTGCAGGGTGGCACCCACCTGCAAAGGGCATTCCAAGGTGAGCACAGATGCCTTGGGAAGGCAGGATGGGATGGGGTGGGCTGGGACCTGCACCAGAGGGACCGGGGATGGAGACGTGGGAGAGGCACCCAGGGGCCCCTGACAGTCCCTTCCAGGGATGGATTTGACTGAAGGAAGGGGAGGACAGCTCCTGGGAATGAGGGATTGCTCTTGGTCTGCTGGGGGTGAGGTACCCAGCCCTGGAAGGACCTTTGAGCACCTCAGGGCTTCCACTCCCAGCTGCAGCCTCCCCGTTTGTCCACCTGATCCCAGCTCAGGAGTCTGAGGCTCAGGAGGACCCGGACCTCCTCTGGGCCCTGCAGAGGGAGGAAAAGGTGAGTGGCCAATACTTCTCCTCCCCAGCTGGGTCTGGCCTTCTCCCCGCTTCCCTCCCCCTTCCCCAATCCCATCCTTTACATCTGTGGGATGTGAAATGCAGCAAACTCTCAGCAGAGCTCATTACTCCGGGCCCACCGCTCTGAACAGGGCCGAAAGGTCCTGCTCGTAATGATTTGGAGGTGATTTGTATTTAAGGCGCTCAGCTTTCAGATGCTGCCAGGGGGAGGGGAAATTAAATAATTGAAAGCTGTGGGGAAGGGAAGGAGAGAGCCCTGGGTGGAGGGAGAGGGCCAGAGTTTCTCCTGGTCCACACGTGTTTGGGTTCACCCACATCGGTTGCGTGGGTGCAGGTTTAAAACACAAGGACTGAGGAAAACCTTCCTCTTGTCCATGCAGGGTCAGGACACGCTCCAGGGATTGAGGGATGCCCCAGGGATTGAGGGATGCCCCAGGGATTGAGGGATGCTCCAGGGATTGAGGGATGCCCCAGGGATTGAGGGATGCCCCAAGGATTGAGGGATGCCCCAGGGACTGAGGGATGCCCCAGGGATTGAGGGATGCCCCGAGGATTGAGGGATGCCCCAGGGATTGAGGGATGCCCCAGGGACTGAGGGATGCCCCAGGGATTGAGGGATGCCCCGAGGATTGAGGGATGCCCCAGGGATTGAGGGATGCCCCAGGGACTGAGGGATGCCCCAGGGATTTTCCAGGGGTGGCCCAGCTGGCCATCTGCCCCTGATGTCCTGGTGGGACGTGGCTACCTTGGCCACACCAACCACTGCCCTGCCCTCCTTTCTCCTCTTCCCCACTCCCTGCCTCCGGCACACTCCAAGCAATAAAGGCAATTTTCCAGCCTGACCATCGACAGGCAGTGGGGTGAGGAAGGCTGGAGCCCACGGGGATGTCCCTCAGCCGTGCAGGACAGAGCTGGGGGCCCAAAGCCACTCCCAGTAAAAACTCCCAGTAAGAGCCTGACGGTGTTTGTCAAGGTCTCAGAGCCAAAGAAAACCCCACGGGAGCAAACTCTGTGGGGCGAGTGGGGAAACTGAGGCATGAAAGATGGAAATGAACTTCCTGGGAAAAGGGCAGGGGGGTTGTGTTATTTTCCTGAAAGTTCAAGCTGGGATATGCAGCTCAAACCTGATCTAAAGCAATGTTGTTCCTCTGCCATACGCCACAGCTCCTCTCAGAATAATTCCTTCTCTCCTTTTTTGACCAAATTGCCAAAAAATCCACCAGTCTGTTCTGGTTCTACCTGAAAGTAAATGCAGATTTGCAGCTCCTGCTCCTCTTCCAGCTGATGCCAGAGCCTGGGATCACCAGTGCTCCTGGGTGTTTGTGGGGTTTGGCACCAGCCTGTGGCATCTGGCAAGGAGAGCACCCTCACAGAGCCCCTTCTGCACCTGAACTTGGAGTTTAATCCCCAAAGCCCATCTCTAACCTTGACCCAAACTCATGCCTGGCTGCCTATGCTCGGGGCAGCCGCTCCCCAGCCTGAGGAACCCTCGGATGCTGATGCCCTTCCCATGCCCTAACGAGCTCCTGGTGCTCCAGCAGTCCCTGGAGGGGGCAGGTGGCCCATTAGGCTCGGTTTTAGGGCTGGGAAGGGAAATTTTGCTCAGCCTGGTCAGTGAGGATCACAGAACCAGCCCAGATTAGGCTGCCTGCTCCGGGGCTAACGAGGCTGCGGAACGAAGGTCAGGAATCAATAGCCTGGGAAGCTCTGATGCTTTTCCACACGCCCTCCGTGTATTTCCCGGCTCTGTGCAGAGAGCAGGGAAGTTTTAGGAGCCTCTCCTAAAGTCTGGCGTTTAACCCTTGTGTGTTTCCCCCTCCAGCTGAGTTTTCTCTGCCAAGGTGGGGCTCCCCAGAGGCGTGGAGCAAACGCTGCTGGCTCAGCCAGGCTCCCCCTTCCTGTCCCCAGGCAGGGCAAGCAGCCTGTCCCCGCTCCTGCTGCCTCCCTGGTGGATGTCCCTGCTGGACATGGAAGTCTCCCATTGCCGCTGTGGATCCCAGCTGTGTGGAGAAGAGTGAAAGAAAAGGGTTTAGGGAAGATGCTTCCAGGGTTTTACAGCTCCTGCAGTGGGAATTCTGGGTCTCTGCCCCAAATGTGTGTCCTTTTGTTGTGATCCTCACATCCCACTACAATCCAGCATCGTTGTGGAGTGGGAAAGCAGTGTTTAGTTAAACCAGGTTTAATTACACCTGCTGCCAGGCAAGTCACCCCCATCCATCTCGTATCGGCTTCCCTGAGTGCTGGACTTGGAGATTGTACTCGGAATTTGGGTTAATTTGGACAGGGGTGGAGAGAAATAATCCAGCAGGCCTGGAAGGAGAGGTGGGTGCCCTTCCTGGGCTCTCTGATATCCCTTCTTGCCCTAAATTTATTGGGAAGGTGATTGGGTTATATGTAAAAATAATGACAATAACAACAACAGCAACAATCATAATAACAATGATATTAATGATATTATTAATAATAATAGAGACCCAGGGGATTTACAGAGCAGTGCATCAGTAAAAACATTTTCCTGGGAACCCAAATCCATGGTAAACACTCCATCACAGAGCTCTGCAAGAACAGCTGGAATGAGCCCTAAATATTTATTATTAATAGCAAAGCTGTTTATTTTTTACATATTAAATAGGTCATATCTCATCTAATAAAGCCTCAGGGCTGCCTCTGCTCGCCTGGAGAAGGATTTCACTGTTGTGGTGTGAGCAGAAAGAGGGAATGCAGGAGGTCCTGCTTGGGCTGGGCAAGCTGGGATCATACCCAAAGTTCCAGCCTTTGGATTTGCAGGAGGGCTGGAAGATCCCTTCCCAGGTAACTGCGTGGCTGCTCCTGGCATCTCCCAGGATGTGGTCTAGAAATGTGACCAAGAGGAGGGGATGCAGGTCCGGCCTCAGCCCACCCAGGGATTCCCTGTGTCAGGATGGATAAACCACTTAAACCCTAGACCAGGCTGGAGCCTGGAAATGGGATTGCGCCAAGCGGCCCTTTGGGATCCTCGCAGTGACTGGGAGGCACACAGTGACAGCAAAAGCTCTTCTCCCCCTTCTGAGACATCATTAAGCAAATATCTGCGCAGCTTCCTGAGCTCCAGAGCCTGAGTTCCTGAAGTTTGCTGGATACTTAAGTGCATCAGGACTTAATTGCTGCCAAGTCCAGGTGTCGGGGGGAAACGAGTGTTGCACAACCCCCCAGCATTTCAACCCCCTTCCGATGGCATTAACCCCACATCAATCTCCCCAGGCCTCCCAGGAGCCGGGAAAAGCTGGCTATCCCCATGGAATTTCCTTCCAAGAGCAGTGTAGCCCCTAATTCCTGATCTCGATGTGGGACACAGTGCCAGGCTCTGCCCTTCCCCACGAGCTGGGAGTCGGGCACCTGTACAAGGATTGGGAAGGAATTCCTCCCTGGGAGGGTGGGCAGGCCCTGGTCCAACCATCCTCTTCAGCAAAGACCAGGAGTGAACGTGGGTGCAACCACAAACATGGGATCAACCCATTCCTGGGGCGGTTTGGGAGCAGGGACAGGTTCCAAAAGCCCAAATATCCCATTTTCAGGACAAGGTGGAGAAACTCGAGAGCTTTCCCAAAGTCTGTCCAACCCTCCCTGTAGGACGAGAGAAAACAGCCTCAGGTTGTTCCAGGGAAGGTTCGGATTGGATTTAGGGTGTTAGGGAAGAGGCCTTTGTGGAAAGAGCTGTCCCGCCCTGGCACAGCTGCCCAGGGCGGTGTGGATTCCCCACCCCGGGGGGAACACAAGACATGTGGCACTTGGGGACAGGGGCTCGTGGTGGCTTTGGCAGCGCTGGCAGCACAGTTGGACTCGATGGTCTACGGGGGCTTTTCCAGCCTAAACCATTCTGTGATTCCATCCAAAATCCTATCTCCCACCCGGGGCTCTGCCAACCCCCGTGTGCAGACCCCGCTGTCCCCCGGCAGCTCCAGCGCTGGGTCCAGGCTCCTTCCCGGCTCCTCCAAGCTCTTCCCGGCGCGTTTGCGCGGAGCATTTCCATTTGAAACAAGCGGGGAAGCTCCATCAGGAGCGTCGCTCCGAGGGCCGCCGCAGCCGGGCAGCATCATGTCAGTAATTTGTTCTACATTGCTGATAATAAGCAATAAGAACATAAACACAGGCAGGGCTTTGTGTGGAGAAAATTTTTTTTTTGCCTTTTTTTTTT
>VYXG01007279.1:260289-298262 GCA_013397235.1 Lanius ludovicianus
ATGTGAGGGGGGAAAGGCGGAGAGAGGGAGAGAAAGAGAGAGAGATTAAGAGAGAGGAGCTTCAAAGTGACTGGAGAGGATTTGAAGTGCTGAGCGTTCCTGGGCTGGGCAGAGCAGCAATTCACCAGAGAGGCCCCGTCAAGCTCCCTCCACCCCGGCCTCATCCTGGCTGCCTCCTCCTCCTCCTCCTCCTCCTCCTCTCCAGAAAAAGCAGCTTCCAAATCACAAGTTCAAAGTTCAGCATCATCTAATGATGGGAAGGCCTCCCAGCCCCTCTGTGAGTGGCATCTGTTTATAGCCATGGCCCTTCCCTGGTGGTTTAACCTGGCTTAAAATTATAAAAATAAAAACAAAAAAAAATTAAAGGTATATATATTAGAGGAGGAGGAGGAAGAAGTGGGGAATGAGATGCAGGGCTCCATTAAAAGAAAATATATATAAAAGGATCTACTGGTGATGAAGTGTCTTTGATTCTGAATATTAAAAAAGGCCGTTGGATTTCAGTGTAATGAGAATATTAACGCTGCTGCCTTGATTTGTATTCACTGGCTACCCCAGCCAGGCTGGGGAGCGGGGAAGGGGAGCACAGCTCACTGCTGGCTGGAGATGTCACCCTGGGCGGGGATGTGGGAGGCGGAGGGACCAGCCCTGCCCCTCTCCATCACACAGAAATGGGATGGGCACTTCCAAAGCCATCCCCATGCTGGTGGAACTGGTGGTGTCCCCACCAGCACGGCTAAAACTCAATATCCTTTCCCAGGGAAGTTCAGGAGTTTTGAAGCAGCATTTTGGGTTCCTTCAAGGCGAGTTGGAGGCCAGGTTTAGATGAGGTGGTAGCCAGGAATTCAAGGGGGGTTCGATGGGATATTGGGAGGGAATTCCTTCCTCTGGGGATGGGGAGGTGCTGGGATAGAATTCCCAGAGAAGGCCCTGGATCCCTGGCAGTGCCCAAGGCCAGGCTGGACATTGGGGCTTGGAGCACCCTGGGATAGTGGGAGGTGTCCCTGCCATGGCAGGGGTGGCACTGGGTGGGCTTTAACATCCCCCAACCCAAACCACTGGGTGATTCCATGATTCCATGAATTCCTTGTGAGGGGAATACGAGTCTCAAAACAATTAATTTCTTTTTAATTTTGTCTAAAGAGCCACTCAACTTTTGCTCCTCCAGTTGCCCTTGAATTGAGCACCTGTGCTCTGTTGATAAATCTGTGGGAGGGACAAGTGGCATCCACAAGATGCCACCTACAAGACCCAAGTACGCTCCCATGTCACAAAGTAAATGGCCCAATAATGAATGGCTAATTAGCAGTTCACTCTGTTTTATTAATCAAAGACCGTGCCATTCACTGGCCTAATGAAAGAGCTTGATGTTTTAATATTTCTGAAAAGAGAAAAAAGAAAAGGGCTCAGGACTAATTAGGGGAGAAGCTGATTTTAGAAGAAATGTCTTAAATTCTTGCCTGGCTAAAATAAGGGTATCAAGCACTGCCAATCTCCCAGTCTGGGAATGAAAAGAACATAAAATAAAATCAGAGACTTGAAAATGAAGTTTAAAAAGGAGTATTCCTTATAGCTGTCTGTTCTATCCTACCAGAATATGCCAGGACATGTCATCAGGGGCCACAAGGAGTGAGGATGTACAGCTCTGACCAAAACATAAAAAATTATATTGAACAAATAATTCTGCCACAAATATTGGATCACAGATAATATTTAATTAATAATAAGGTGGACTTCCAGGGATTTCCAACTTATTTTTGGGAAGTGAAGTATTCTAAAAACTTGGATGGGTTTTAAGGTCCTTCCCAACCCAAACCATTCCATGAAACTTTCCACATCCTCCTAAACTGAAAATGCCAAGAGCGGGGATCAAGCCCAGCCCTTCTGTTTTGTCACAAGTCCCTTAAAAATCCCATCTCCCTGTGGCAAACAATGAGCAAGGACTGATGGAAAACTGATTTTATCAACCCCCAACTCCTCGTTACCAAAGTCTGGGTGAAGCCAGAGCCTTTTAGCAGAGGGAAGGGAAGCTCTGGAAGAGGTTGAATTCCATGAGGCTCCAGCTGGGGCTCGCAGGGAGCCTGGGCAGGGGCGTTGCCACTGTAATGGGATTTCCCCCAGAGGAAAATTCCCCCTGCAATGCCCAGACACAGCAGAAAGCACAATTAACTCCACTGGAGGAGCCTTAAGCCCACTTTCCTTGAGTGTTGTGTAATTAAAACCTCGGCCTTGTTAATACATTAGTGAGATGTTTGCATATAATTCATCAAATGTTTATGAAAATGCGTAACAAATAATCCTGACAAACAAGTTGCTTAATTGAGAGAAGGGCTGGGAAGCCTTGTGAATTTTTAATAAAAAGGGGGAAGGAAGCACGCTACATTAATCAGATGAAGTTATCTCATTCAATACTTTCGAGTGCCCTCTCCAAGGCACATTTTATTTCATATATTGCACAAAAGGAATATCTTGGTCCTCCAGTGAGGTTTGCAGAGCAAACCCTGCCTGGCTCCAAGCTGGCCCTTGGCCGGAGGCCTTCCCTCCGTTGCTGATCAAAATCCCAAATTTTCCTGCTCAGACGAGGGCACTGAGGCCTGGCTGGGGTTTGCACTCGGTGTGGGGGCAGAGGCAGGTGTGTGATGTTCTCCAGGCTGCAGAGAACCCTGTCAGGACTCACAGCACGGGCTGAGCTCCCCGCTCCCCCTGCCCTCTTCCAGCCGTTCTCCCTCGCCCTGTCACTCCATGCTCTCACAAAGGCTCTCTCCATCTTTCCCCCGGGGTTCTTTCCCTCCATGTCCATCTCCTCTTGGACAAGAGATTGTGAGTCCACAGCTCTCCAGGTCTCCCCATCAACTCAAGAAATCTCCACTAGTGAGTGTGAGGCACCATGAGGAGACACAACCGATCCCAGGGCAGCCGGGTTTGTTTCCTGCAGCTCCTCACCATCCATTGGGATCACACACATTTAATCCTGCAGCACCCATAGGTCAACCTGAGCTTCCTTGGTCATTGACTTGGTGTAAGTTTGGATGGACAGGAGAAAGAGTAAGGCTGGGAATGGAGGCGAGAGAAAGAGTGGAACAGGAGAGAATGGATGGAAAAGGGCTTGGGATGAGAGAGGTGGGGACTCACGGTGGGTGTTAACAGGAGGCAGCAACGTCTGGGGAGAGCAGAGGGCTAAACCCTCCCAGCTGTGGATTGGAGCACCAAGACCTCGCCTTGCTTTGGTCTCCTGGCAGACCCTCATGTCCTTCATGGTCCTTCTCCAGCCCCAGCTCCTGCCCTGGCTGCTTCCAGCCACCCAACACACCCCGCTCCCCGTGGCTCCTTCCGTCCTGGCTGGAAGCAGGCAGGGAAAGCTGCGTGTGGGAGCCTGAGGTGAAAATTGCTCAGCCCCAACGAAGCTCACCCTGGCACGTTTGATTGCACTCCCAAAGTGCTCCCACCGAGCAAGTCAGGGATGAAGAACCAGAGACTCCGTGGTTTAAAAAGCTCCCAGCCCAGAGTCAGCATTTCTGCCCTGCCCTGCCTCATGGATTATTCAGCACGGGACTTGTTGATGCACACTTTTATTTTGCTCCCAGTGGAGTTGATGATCTTCCTTCCTCAGAACGGCTTCTCTGCTCTCTCCCACCACTGAGGGACCATGGCTGAAGCAGAGTTGGGCTGGTCTCAGCACTGAGATGTCCAGGATGGGGATGGAGGATGGAGCTCATGGCCATGGCTGGTGCTGGTGGCAGCCGGGCGAGGACTGGGGGGCAGCGATGGGAGAGAGAAAAGTGGGAGAAGTGCAGTGGGAAGTGAGTGGTGTTAATGAAATATTCAGCAGTGGTGGGGCTGAACGCATTGCCGAAATTGCAGAAGCAGAGATGATTAATATTTCACAGGGTAAGCTGCCACTTGGCCGCTTTCTGCACACACATTCCACCCCCACATGCACACACACCCCACCCTCCTCGGCTCCCCCAAACTCTGCCTCCACCACTTCCCTGGCTCCAGCTGATGGCTCCCACCATGGCTGGGGGAGGATCCCCAGCCCCTCCATGAGCTCTGCCCAAGGGAGACCCGGTCCCAGAGTTGCCTGGTGGGAAAAGCACCAGGAGGAGGGGGAAGGGAGTTGAGGGAACGCACATAATTTATTTTTCATGGGGATGGGAGAGCAGGTTGTCCTATTTAGTCACATTAGATGCTCTGTTAACACAACAGGAAGGGGGAAAAAAAAGGATGAATAAATGCTTGGAGCTGAGGAAGGCTGCTCCTGGGTTCTCTGGGAAGTGGGGGCCTGGTCTTTCGGGGGGTTAAGTGTTTTGGCTCTGGATGAGTCTCCCATGGGGTGTCCCATGTAGAGGATGGGTAGTTAAGAAGTCAGGGAATATGAGGCTCTTCCTCAGCTGGTTTGGTGTGGGTGGAATGGCCCAGGGTGTGGTGTTTGGGACATTTCCACCCATCTGGTGGGGAGACAGGTGAGCCCCAGCAGATGGAGGAGCTTCCTATAAACACCCTCAGAGTAGCTCAGCCCTTGGCCTCTTGCAAACAAGAAGCTTTGGGGTGACCTTATCATGGCCTTTCAGGACCTGAAGGGGCTCCAAGGAAGATGGAGAGACACTTTTTACAAGGCATGGAGGGACAGGACACAGGGAATGGCTTCCCAGTGCCAGAGGGCAGGGCTGGGTGGGATATTGGGCAGGAATTGTTCCCTGGGAGGCTGGGCAGGCCCTGGCACAGGGTGCCCAGAGCAGCTGTGGCTGCCCCTGGATCCCTGGCAGTGCCCAAGGCTGGGCTTGGAGCAGCCTGGGACAGGGGGAGGTGTCCCTGCCCAGTGGAACCAGATGAGCTTTAAGGTCCTTCCAACCCAAACCGTTCCATGACTTTGGGATTCTCCCTGCCCATGGCAGATTCCTGTCGTACCCACCCAGTCTGGCAGGGGCACAAAGCCCAGCCCAGCCCCCCCTTCTGGAGCTGCCATGACCAGAGTTAATGGGGACAGATGCAGAGTGTGGAAACCGGACGTGGGCAAGGGCAGGACCACCTGCAGCAGGAGGAGGAGCCCTGTCCCAAGTCCCAGGCCCAGGGAGAACAGACTCCTGTGTAAGTGGGGATTTGTCCACGATGGTGGAGGAACAACTCAAATTAGAAAGGAATAAAGAGTGAATTCTTCCTTCCTCCCAAGAGTGTTCCCTGCAGGGCAAAGGTCAAGTGCATTGTGTGGCAGTGTTTGGATTCAGAATAAAATAAGTGACAAAGGCTCAAACCTGGGGCACGCACAGGGACTGAATAAAGAGGAGTGTGGGTGAGGCAGCAGAAAGCACCCCCTCACCCTGGGGGTCATTAACGTGTGCAGGAGGTGACCTGGTGACATGGTACAGGGGACAGGGACACCGATGGGAGGCATTTAAATGCTGCCCTGAGCTATTGATAGGAGCAGATTTCTGAGCGCAGCGACGGGGCAGTGACCGGCTCCTCTGGAAAAGGGAGACAGAGCAGGCTGGAATTGACCCTCATCTCTCTCCTCCACTTCTCCATGGAAACCGGGGCCTTGGCCTGTTTCTCCCTTCGGGTTGTCCCCCCCACCCCCTGTGGATCCCACAGGCAGAGCTCCTGGATCAGAGCTCTTACAAAGGAAGAGGGGTCAGCATAAATCCTGAAACGCTGGTGGAGATGGGACTTGTCCACAGCTTTTGTGGAGGGAGGACTTCCTAACTCAATAAAATTCTGGCAGATGATGCCAATGACCTCAGGAAATTCATCCTTTGTTGTGAAGCTGCACCAAACCGAACCAAATTCAGCTAAAAATCTGTTCTTTGGGGTCTCCCACCTTCCCCACCATCTGTGCCCAGTTCAGTTCAGTGCTGGCTGGTGTCCAGCTGGATGCCAACATGTGACCCTGCAAAGGCTTGAGTCTAAGGAATTCCTTGGACTATTGACTGATTCCATTGATTTATTGATTAGTCAAGACCCTTTTTGAGGTTCTATCTTCTCTTTCTGAACTTGGATTGAGAGACCTTTTCTTAGAGCTCGGGTTTATTTGGGCTGCTCAGTAGCAAGGACAGGTTTGAGCTGCAGCCTCTGGGTTTGGGATTTTGGTCTGGAGCTGTTCCATACTGTGATACAGCTGTTCCTGGAAAACTGGAGATGTTCTTTAGAGATGTGCAGAGGAAATCTGATGCGATAAATGACATGAGAGAGTTTCACCCACCTGCCTCAAAGCCGCAGGAATATTTGGTGTCAGGGCAGGTGAGCTGGGTCTAAACAGCATCAAAACTCCTCAACTCAACCATGACCTCACCCCAATTCCTCACCCTTCCTTCTGATTGCATCCTGAGATCTTTTTTTCAGGTTCATTGTCTACAATGCCATTGATTCCCTTGGAGACCATTCAGTGCCTGTGGAAGACAAAATTCTGCCCATGGGATTCTGCTCCTGCCAGGGCTGGGCTGCAGCCCCAAAGGCATCAGGTGGGTCCTGGTGTTTGCCCTCGTGCCAAGATTTTGTCAGGACACATTGAGTCAGCTTCTTGGAGACCCTCACTGAGAGAAGCCCCAGGCAAAGCCTGACAGACACCCCCAACTTAACTTCCCTGGCCACGGCCACAGTGGAATGTTCGGAACCAGCGGATGTGCTCCCACACCAACACAACCTCCGGGTGCCAGGCCCGGCAGTCAAGCATCAATAATGGATTATCCCAACCATTCCCAGCTCTGCTCCCTGCTCAGATCATTCCCATCCCCGAGAACAGGAGCTATTGATTTTGATAGTGATGCTTCCTGGCCACCGGAAGGGCCACACCCCGCCCTCGCTGCGGGGACACGGAGCTCCCTCCTCATCTGCTCCAGTGACGGCCCTCCCGTGCTCCCAGACTGCCACTGAACTGGGACATTTTCATTTTCCCACCAGGAATTCTGCCAGCTTTGCAATTCAGTGGTGGTTTCACTGCTTGGCCTCGTGGTTTCTCCTGAGGGAGCAACAAACAACATCTCTGAAGGGAGCAGGAGGAGGAGCAGGTTTTGATCTCATTCATGGAATCACAGATCGTGGAATTACAGAACAGTTGACTTGGAAGAGATTTTAAAGCTTGTCTCCTTCCTTGCCATGGGCAGGGACACCTCCCACTGTCCCAGGCTGCTCTGTGTCTTCTTGCACTAAAAACAAACTGAGAGGTTCCTGCAATGAGACTCCTGCCCTGGAAACCAGTGCCAACCAAACCATAAATTCCCCTTTGCTTGGAACCAGTTGATGCTGGGATAGTGCTCACCCCAATTTGCATTCCAGTAAATAATTGAAAGTACTGCTCCTACTCTTTTATTTCGTGCATTTTTAAAAATAACAACTTAAAAATTAACCAAATCAGGTTGCTGGGCTCACGAGGGAGACGTTGTGTGCAGCACAATAACCAAGTGTAAATAACAATGTGAGGGATTATTGGGGTGAGGATGTGCTCTGCCCCAGGGTGGCTGCAGAATGTGAGGAGGGGCCCTGAGGAGATTCCTGCATTTTCATCCCCATGCCCTGGTGTGGACAGAGCCTTTGGCATTTTGTCAAGACAGGACCAACCCCACTGAATTCTGTGGATCAGGGAATGTGCAATGTGTTAAAATTGTGCTACAGCCAAACACAAAGTGTGGGACTCAGCCCAGGGGCAACCCTGCAGTCTGTGGGGCAGAAAAGACCAGGGTACCTCCAAATTCCTGGGGAATCCAGGCTTTTGTTGCAGTTCCTGGAAGAACAACCCCTTTGGCAGGTGGTTTTTTCCATGTGTCCCACACTTCAGTCCGGGGTGAGTGAATCAGCTCTGGGCAGCACTGCTGTCCCTGTCCGTGGGACAAAGGGATGCTTAGGCTCAGATGCCTCATTTTTGGGTGGATGGGGCTGAGGGAGGGCCTAGGGAAGGGCTCTGTCCTGCAGCCTCAGTGTTGGAATTGATTGGGAAGATGCCTGGTGACACCAGGAGTCTGACCTGCCCCAGCCAGTGAAGCCCCCTGGTCATCCTGAGAAGCTGCTGAGACACCTGTGCATGGTCAGCATGGTCAGGTTGGGGTCATTGTCAGGCCCAGAAGGTCCCAGCACCTCCTTCCCTGTGGCTGTCTGTGGAGTTTGGTCATTTCTCACATCGACCCTCTTTAACCACCAGTGGAACCCCCCACCCCTCTCGATGCTCTCCTTCCATCGTCTCCTGGCCCATCTGTCACATCTGGTGACTCCTTCCATCCAGACCAGCAGCCTGAGCTCCAGCCAGGTGCTCATCCATGGTCTGGTCACTTCCCTGGGCCGCTCTCCAAAAAGCACAGGCTGGTGGCAAGCAGATGGACCAGGGCCCATGGTGGAGGTCAGCTGTGGGGTGTGCTGGGCTGGAGAAGGTGTGGGGTGTGCTGGCCTCACCCTTCTTTCTCCTGGTGCT
Source organism: Lanius ludovicianus (assembly GCA_013397235.1). Lineage (NCBI taxonomy): Eukaryota > Metazoa > Chordata > Aves > Passeriformes > Laniidae > Lanius > Lanius ludovicianus. Next base: position 268,685 of record VYXG01007279.1, read on the forward strand.
GTAGGAGAAGGTGAGGCAGAGGCTTCACCTCAGCCCTCTGGGTGTTCCTGGAATCCCTCACCTCGCCAAGGTGGCTCCCTTGGCCAGCCCTGGCATGTGCCCCCCGCCCCAGAGGTGTCCTGGCCCCCCAGCCCTGCCCGGGACCAGCTCTCCTGCTGGAAGCAGCTGGATTTTGGCCAGCTCCTGCAAGTGAAAGCAAAGCTTTTTTCTTTCCCCTTCTTCATCTCCTGCTGCATTTTGATGGGGCTGGAGAGCTCTCGGAGGAAGATGCTCTTCCCTTTTTATCAATTAGGAGCACACTCGCGGCTCCCTGGCTCTCTCCCACCCCTGCTCTGCTTTCCTCCCAGCTCCCCTTGGCTGCCGCTCGCAGACAAAGATGTGTGAGTTCTTTGATCTGCCTGGCAGCCCCCACTGGGGGATTGGCTCCGGGGTTAATTACACACAGCCCGGCTCCGGCTGTGGCACGGAGCCGTTCGGCTGGAGAGGGAGCTGTCCCTTCTCCCCCCCAGCTACAAACTTCAAGGGGACAGGAGGGCAGGGAAGGTACCACTGAAACCCCTTTTGATATGACAAACGGGCTCCTTGCTTGGCTCTCTGGTTCTTGTTTTGTTTGTCTAACTGGTGTTTGAAATATGGATGAGCTCTCAGTCCTGAGGGTGCAGCCACCGTCTCAACAAAACCTTGTCTTCCCCCCCCTTCCCCATCCCTGCCTGGAGTTCAGCTCTGTCCGTCTGTCTGTCATTCCCATGCCATGTCCTTGGCCGGGAGCCCTCTGACTCAGCCCCTTCCCCAGGGCATGCGGAGGCTGGGCCCTGCTCTGCTCCCGCAGCTGAGCCAGGGAGCTCCTCCACCACCACAGGAGCATCGTGGGATGGCTGAGACCTGGGAGCTCTGCATTCCCTCCCTCTCGCTGTGCCTGCCTTGCTCTGCGATTATCTTCTCGAGTCCCCCTTTTATTTCCTTCTAAAACCGCTGAAATCCCTCTGTGCCTCAGTTTCCCAGTCTCCATGATAAAGGCAAGGAACATTTATCCCCTCCTCAGGGCTGGATTGAGGCTGATTGATTTGCTTGTCCAACATCCCGGGCAAAGCAGTGCCACAGAGGAGATCTCCCGCCTTAATCCCCCTGCTTTAGGAAAATCCTTCCCAAAAGGAGCTTACACCGATGCTCCAGGGCAGGATGTGCTTGGATTTCAGTGGTTTTCCAGTGGCTCATCAGCCCCTCCATTGGCCCTGGGGCTTCCACACCGTGTCCAGGTGTGGGACAGTGGGAATTCTGCGCACTGAGATCAACCCTCAGTGAGATCAGAGCTGGCCAACCCTTGGTGTCCTCAGTGGCATCACCACACAGAGCACAGCCCATGTGGCCCTCAGAGCAGGGGTAGGGCAAGATCCAGCCCCACCCTGTAAAATGCTTTTCTGCTGCCATCCAGAACCAGCTCTGCTTCCTGGCAGTGGAAAAAAACCCCATGATTTGGGGTAAAACTTGCTTGACTCGAGAATTTGGACAAGGCCAACATGAGGGGACAGCATTTGAGAGGTGGCACCCACCCCTGGAGCCCTCTCTGCTCTTTCTCAAAAGGTCAAATGGCTGGACAGACCAAGACCCTCAGAGAAAGCCCCTTCCCCTCCTCAGTCCTGTCCCTGCTCACAGTGTCACCTCCTGCTGTCACCCCCTGGCACTCTCCCCAGCCACCCCACCGACAGAGAAAAGGAGAGGAGGCTCCTTTCAGACTTTCCTGGTGCAAGAGAGGGAGAAGATTCCTTTGGTCTGCACAGGGATATTTTTCCAGCAGCAAGTTCACTTCACGCTTCCTTACAGGGCTCTTTTTAACCTTGGATCAGCTTCACCCCTCTCCTGCTGGCACTGAGGGGAGGTGCTGCGGTGGAATGGGGGATGCAGCGTGGCAGGAAATGAAAACCCACAGCAAAGAAGAGTTTGGGACCCTCACAGCAGCTCTAGGAGAGGTGGGGCCTTCTCCAGCACTTGTTAAACACTCACTGTCTGGAGGGGCTTTTCCTTCTCTGTTTTCTGTGGGAACATTCCACAATCCCCGTTCAACCCTCCTGCCCCCGGCCACAGGGACAGGGCTGGGTGAGGAGTGGTCTGGATTGACCACTCCTTTACAGAGGGGTCCTGTCAGGGTGGTGGAGGTCTCCCAGAGCCCTGCAGGACCCCCCAGTGCCTCCAGGATCCCTCAGGAGAGTCACTGCTCGCACGGACTCAGCCAGGTGCTGTTATTCATCTCCTCCTTTAATGTTGCTCCTTGAGTCATCTATAAATGAAATAATGCATCTAAAAAGTTGATTTTTACTGGGTTTTTTTTACTCATTTGCTTGATTTTGACACGTTTTCCTTGGCCAGGGGCTCTCATGGGGGAGCTGGGGCAGGGAGGCAGAGCAGGGTCTGAGAAGTCACCTCAGAGCTCCGTGCTCGGGCTGAGCCGTGTGACAGCAGGTCCCCAGGGCTTGGCTGTGTGCGTGGCCACCAAAATGGGCTTTGGGGACCTGTGGGGGTCAGCAGTGCCCACGGCAGCAGCTGCGTTGTGCCAAAACAGCCCTGGAAGCTGCTCTTGTGAGACACCAACAAGCTGTTCCAGGGGCTGGAAGGAACTGGAGCCTCTCCCTCACGCTCTCCCAGCCCTCAGCTTGTGCTCAGCGATGTCTCAGCATCCCCAGGCAGGGCTGCACCCCCTCTGTGATGGGGGAACAGAAACTGGGGACCCCAGGGCAGGTGCCGTCCAGGGAGGCAATGGTTAATCTCCGGAAGCCTTCGGCCCTGGTGGGCTTTTCCCCGGGAATAACGAGGAGCGGAGTGTGCACACGGCAGTGTGATTATTGCCTGTTTATTTTTTCATGAGGCTCCTCCACTGTGTGTCACTCTCGTGTCACCATCCGTAAACACTCGGATTTCACCATTCCCGGGAACAGCGCTCCTGCTCCTCGCTGGATCCCTGTCCCTGGGGGCCTGGAGCTGCGGGGCGGGCTCGGAGCTCATCTCCCGGCTCTGCTTCTCTCCTCCTGCAGGATCCGCCCCTCCTCTCTTTCCTTTCCTCCTCCCTTGCTCGTCCCGGGCTCCACCTCCCCCTCCCTGAGGAGCAGGTGAGGAATGTCCCAGCTGTCCCAGCCCAAACATCCCCCAACATGCAGCCACGCTCCATCGGGCACCTCCTGCCTGAGGAGCACCCCTGCATCCCTCACAGGCACGGGGATGCTCCTCAGGGAGCTCTCCTGCAGAAGCTCTCAGCCCACAGCGGTCACAAGAGGTGGCCATACCCTGGGGGGGTGGGGCTGCAGGGTGGGACTTGCCTCATCTCCTCCAAAGGTGTGTAGGAAGTAAAACCTGCCCTTTTTGGCATCATCTGGGAAAGCAGTCACTGCAGGGACATCCCAGGGCAGCTCCGTGGAGCCGTTTCTCCCTGGATGAGAAGGGAAGCAGCCACCCCAGAGCCCTCCCCATTAACCACAGGAGGGAGATGATTCACCCTGGGGACCTGCTGGGGTGGCTTCCCCTCACCCAGCAGGGTCTGGAGCACCTGGGCACTGCCCTGCTCCAGGGGGAGCCTGGAATGGGAACCAGGAACCACTGTGAGCCTGAAATCCACAGATCTGTGGGTTGGGGGAAGCCCTGAGGAGCCGAGTGTGATCACACGGGGGTTGGCAGAGTTCACCTGCTGTGAGGGCACCTTCCATTCTGGGATTCTGGGATATAACCTTGGAAGGCACGGGAATGAAGGGAATAAGAATGGAGATGGATTTAGGGCTTCACCAGGGATGAAGACAGAGGAATTCCAATGGACCCTCCATCCCCAGGAGCATTATGAACCTTGAGGAGCAATGGCAGGATCCTTCTGGGACCTCCCAACTCATGTGGAATCAGGGCTGAGACACACAATGAGCTCACAGAGCTTCTGCAAAGCCGTGGAATGCACAGGAAAAGTCCTGCCCCTCTCCCTGGTCAGAGGGAAGGAGTCTGGCCCTGGGGACTTTGTTCGTGGAGAGAAGCTGCGAGGCTGAGCTGCTCTTGGATGGATGGAGGATGGATGGATGGATGGATGGATGGATGGATGGATGGATGGATGATGGATGGATGGATGGATGGATGGATGGACAATGGATGGATGGATGGATGGATGGATGGACAATGGATGGATGGATGAATGGATGGATGGATGGATGGATGGATGGATGGATGGATGGATGGATGGATGATGCCCACGGCACCAACCTTGCGTGGTGCTGCCAAGGTCAGTGACCCCACCAGGGTCTCCCACTGTGCACAGGCAGCCTCCAGATACAAGGGGAGGGGGAATATCAAGAACAGGATGTGGGAGAGGAAAGAAGGACAAGGAGGTGATGGAGGAGAGGAGGAGGATGCAGGGAAGAGGAGGAAGAAGGGAAAGCAGGGAGCAGAAGGAGGATCCACACCGGAATCCAGAACTCTTTTTTTTTGTCCCAGAAGCTGCCCAGATTTTAGCAAAGTCCTTTTCTGTCTATAATGAATTCTGGCTCCCTTCCCCCTGCTGACCCTGGCAAAGATGGAACATTTCCAAGAGCAGGAGGGAGGCAGCGGCGAGAGGGGCTTGGAAATCAAATTTAAAGGGGAAAAAAAAAAAAAAAAGACTCCTCTTTAAAAGTCACTTTGCATCCCCTCCCCGAGCGGGAAGGGAGNGTACCCCCCAACTTTTCAAGCATTGCACACCTGTCAAAATGATTATGGGAATGAGTCTCCATCACGGGCAGACAGAGCAGATTTGAAGGAAATCCTCTTTCTCCCTCGCTCTCGCCCTTTCTTTTTTTTGTGTGTGGTTTTTATTCTGGTGCTCTCGTTCGCTCGGCTCGGCAGGGATTAGGGGAAGGGGGGAAAAAGCCCCCTGGTAAATGGATCCTAAACATGCATTGTTGGTGGTGGAGTTGTTTTTTTTCTTTTCTGTGGTACATTCTGGAGTCAGAGCAAGGTTTCCACGCTGGGGGCTCCTGGATAAAGCTGTGAGGAAGGAAAGGAGGCAACCCCTGCAATAAGCAGCAGGATCCTTGTACACCGCAGCTCTTGCACACCCAAAAACACCCACAGCACACACCCAGCCGCTGGCACAGGCACCCAGCACTGCCACATACCCAAAGCCACCCACACAGTCACTGGCACAGGCACCCAGCACTGCCACGCACCCAAAAACACCCACAGTGCACACCCAGCTGCCTGCACTCTACACGATTCAGTGGGAATCAGGCAGAAGCCANCTTTAAAAGTCACTTTGCATCCCCTCCCCGAGCGGGAAGGGAGCACGGGTCATGTCAGAGCCCTCCGCCGCTGTGCCTCGCCTTTGCCGCCGCGCTAATGACACTGGGAATATGCTAAGGAGCTGCCTGCGAGGGGCTTTTCTAATGCGGTCACTTCCTGGGACCTCAAAGAGGCTTTAATTGCCGGGCTGCGGCGCTGGCAGGTGTGCTTGTCATGTCTAATCAGCGCGCCCGGCGCACGNATTCTGGTGCTCTCGTTCGCTCGGCTCGGCAGGGATTAGGGGAAGGGGGAAAAAAGCCCCCTGGTAAATGGATCCTAAACATGCATTGTTGGTGGTGGAGTTGTTTTTTTTCTTTTCTGTGGTACATTCTGGAGTCAGAGCAAGGTTTCCACGCTGGGGGCTCCTGGATAAAGCTGTGAGGAAGGAAAGGAGGCAACCCCTGCAATAAGCAGCAGGATCCTTGTACACCGCAGCTCTTGCACACCCAAAAACACCCACAGCACACACCCAGCCGCTGGCACAGGCACCCAGCACTGCCACATACCCAAAGCCACCCACACAGTCACTGGCACAGGCACCCAGCACTGCCACGCACCCAAAAACACCCACAGTGCACACCCAGCTGCCTGCACTCTACACGATTCAGTGGGAATCAGGCAGAAGCCATTTTATTGATGAACTACTGCCCTTAATATACAATTCCTGCTGTCCCTACACATGATTGTGCATAATTTTTACTGGTTAAGGCCTATTTTCACACGCTACTTTATGCTTTATGATTGGCTCCTGTCTGTGTGTCACATCATCCGTCGTGGATGTCACAACTGTCCTTCAGGTTGCATTTTCTTATCCTTTTCTTCCTTTGCTCCTTCCTCGTTCACATCCTCCCCAAAGCTGCTTGCTCCTTTCTCACAACCTTCGCATGGACTTTTTCCCCTGTGTAGGTGCTCAAGTCCTTCTGTCTTCCATGCTCTGGTTCCTCTCTTTTATGGCTGGTTCACGATATGTCCATTTTGTAGTAAAAACGGGGTTTCCACATCCAGAGGTCTCCAGCCCAAAACTTGATGAAAAGAGGTCAACAAAGACTCTCAGGGCTTGATCCAGGCAGTGTTGGGTTCAGCTTTTCCGGGGAGCTTTAAGGTGATTTTTACAGAATCATGGAACCACTGAGGTTTGGAAAAGCCCTCTGGGATCACCAGGTCCAACCCTTCCCAGCACTGCCAGCCCCACCACTGCCCCGTGTCCCCAGCTACCACATCCACACATTTTTCGAGCACTTCCAGTCTGTGCCAGGGCTGGAAAACCTTTTTGGTGAAGAGTTTGTTGTTAATATCCAATCTAAACCTTGGGGCCCCAGTCTTAACCTCTCTCCTTTCCCCTGATTCCCTCTGTCCCTCATCCTTTGCAGGTGGAAAAGAGGGGGCTTTTGATGGGAAGCTTTAGGCACTAAGTCCTGCTTGGTGGCCCAGGTCACCATCTAATCCCACACCTCTTACCAGTCCCAGGAACAGGAAAAAAGAGGCAAAAGAGGTAAAAGAATCTCCCCATGTCGAAGGAAAACAAAAATGGGAGAAAGAAAGAAAATACGAATGAGGAGAGGAAAGCTCATTTTGTCTATTGAAAAGATTCTGTTTAATAAAAAATTGATGCTATTTTAGTGGCTGTTCCCCTTACAATGATTCCCATGCCTCTGTTTTTCATCTCACTTGGCTCCTTTCAGATAATCAATCAAGGGTTCCCTGAGATCCACCAGAGGCTCCTGCACGTGGCCCCGTTTTGAAGTGGAAGGGAAGGGAAGGGTTTGTCCTAAATAAATAAACAAATAAAATAAATTCTTTCTTTTTTTTGTTCCTATAAGGAATAATGCAAAGGGTTTCAAGGACCAGGGAGAAGGAGCAAAGAGAACAAAGAGTCCCAGCTCCATCCCAAGAGTGCAGATACAAAAATCCCCCAGATTTTGGTGTGTCTCGTGCACAGACATTTGTGCAGGTTCCAGGGGGAAGTGGGATTGATATTATAAGGATTTTTGTGTGTTTTTTATGGAATAGAGAGAGATTTCAATAAATTCCTTAGGAGTCATGAGGAATGAATTCCAAAATAAAACACAGGGAATCACAGAATCCTGGAATGGTTTTGGTTGGAAGGGACTTCAGAGCTCATCCAGCTCCACCCCCTGCGGTGGGCAGGGACACCTTCTGCTATCCCAGGCTGCTCCAAACCCCTTCCAGCCTGGCCTTGGACACTTCCAGGGATGGGAAATCCGTTCCGGGGCCACTCTCACAGTGGGGGAAGTTCTTCTTCATCTTAAGGCCATGTTCCCCATCTGTCTGAGTGGTTCCAACTCTCATTCCTCAGCCCAGCAGATGTAGGTTTGCTTTGGCCCCCAGATATCCCAGCTTCTGAAGGAAGATAAATCCATGGGAAAGCAAGGAATGCAGGCCCATGTCCAGGTCACCCAGCAAGTCCATGACAAAGAGAAGCACTGAGCCCACATCCCCCCAGTCCTATTCCAACGTGCCTTGTCCAGAGAGCCAGCTCATTCATTGGGATCAGAGAAACCCCCCGTGGACTCCAAGATCTGACCCTACAAATTGATTTCTGCAGCTGTGCCACCCTCTTGTCAACATCTGTCTTGTCCTTGCCCTGCTGGATCAACCAATCCCTCAGGAATCCTGGCTGCTTTCACTGGAACTCCACAGGGTGGGAGAGGAGACAACCCAGGGGTTCTCCAGCCCAGCCTCACTCCAGGCCCTGTGATTTGTTTAGAGGCAGCTTGGGAAATACCTTCAGCCAACACCTGTCCCCAAACTGCACCTCTCAGGCATTCAGCTGAAAGAGGCCTCAGCCCATGTGTGTCATCCTGCCCTTAAAAGTTTAATCACGGCTATCAGGAAACAGGAGCTCAGAGAACTGAAAAAAAATGTCACCAGCCCCAGTTAATGCTTGAGCAAGGTCCTGGTGCCATCCTTGGCATGTTCACTTGGATGTTCTTCTCTGCAAACAGCATCCTTAAAATGCCAGAGGGCGGGAGGAAGGGATTTAGCAGAGCATGAAGCACTGCAGGAGGTGTCCCTTGCTCTGACACTGCTCTGCTGGGAGCAGCTCCTGGCTCCAGGCAGCTCAGCCTGGCTTCTATTGGGATATCAGGGGCTGAAGGGGGCCCGGGTCAATCCTGAGACTCACTGGGGCATCCTGAGAGGGTGAAAATCCGGTGTTTGTGGGGGAGCTTTTGGCTTGGAACAGCCCATGGAAGGAGAATGTGGCAACCTGCTGATTCCATGTAGGGGCAGGCAAGGGCAGAGGGAGGCGTTGGACCAGCAGCTGGTTATGGAATCATGGCATGGATTGGGTGGGAAGAGACCTTAAACTCATCTTGATCTACTCCTGCCATGGCAGGGACACCTCCCAGTGTGCCAGGCTGCTCCCAGCCCCAATGTCCAGCCTGGCCTTGGGCACTGCCAGGGATCCAGGGGCAGCCACAGCTGCTCTGGGCACCCTGTCCCAGGGCCTGCCCACCCTCCCAGGGAACAATTCCTGCCCAAGATCCCATCCAGCCCTGCCCTCAGGCACTGGGAAGCCATTCCCTGGGTCCTGGCCCTCCATGCCTTGTCCCCAGTCCCTCTGCAGCTCTCCTGGAGCCCCTTCAGGCCCTGCAAGGGGCTCTGAGCTCTCCCCAGAACCAGGCTGAACAATCCCAGCTCTCCCAGCCTTTCCTCCCAGCAGAGTGGCTCCATCCCTCTCATCAGCTCTGGCCTCTCTCCAGCAGCTCCAGGTCCTCCCTGTGCTGGGGCAGCTCTGCAGGTGGGGTCTCACCTCAGTGGGAGCAGCTGGAGCCGTGGGAGGAGCAGCACTGGGACTTTAGTTCAAGATGTTTAAGTTTGTTTAAGCTCAGCCATGAAGTGCCCCGAGCTCCAAACCTCTGCCCTCACCTCGCTGGCACCTCCCAGGCTGGCACTCAGATCCTGGGGTGCAACCACAGCAGGCTCCAAGGCAAGGTCTGGACCATCCTGGAAGGAAAAAATGCCTGGGAAGGACCTTCCAGCTGCTCTGGGGGCAAAGGCAAGGGAGGGCTGAGAGGAGAGGCCGGTGCAGAGGGCAGGGCCGGTTTTCCACACCAAAAAGCAGCGCTGCAGGCCCAGCCCAACCGCACCGAGGTGTTGGCAGCGTGTCAGCACCACGGAAAATCAGCAGAGGTTAAGATCATGTTAATTTGTACACACACAGGGGGAGCACTGGAGGCAGGGGAGGGAGAGAGGGAGGGAGGAGGAAAAGAGGAGGAGGAGGGAGAAGACTTGCACACGAAAATGTTGGGTTTGTGTGTGTGGGGGGGTCCATTTCCAAAGCAAGAATACAAATGATCCCAACAAAGCCCAAGCTGTCCTGAAACCCTGTAGCCAATTAGTGCACATCAATAATTAATCAGCTCTCGCTATTGTGCAGCCCGGCCTGTGCTACCCCAGCCCCTGCCACACTCACTCTTTCCCATCACAGACACACTGTTATGACACATAATGATATTGTCCATGAATAATTTAGAGCAGTTTTTCTCCTCTTCTCTCTCTGTCTCTCTCTCTCCCTGTGCCCTTATTAGCAGAAAATGTGGAACAAATTCTGGGAGGAGGCAAACGAGGAGCTCCTTCCGCGAGGCTGCTGGAGGAGCAGCCCGGTCCTGCTTCCTGCAGCAGCTGGAAACCAGCAATCAGCACTCCTGGCAGGGCTGGGGGTGACCTGCCCTTGGTGCAGGGGCTGGGCAAGGAGCTGGGAGGGAGACTTGGCTGGGAAAAGCCCATGGAAGCAAAGACTGAACCACCTTAACTGTCAGGAGTGAGCTGCACCTCCAACCTCTCCATGGGCTGGGCTTCCATCTATTCCTGATTGATCTGTTCTTCCATCTCTTCCAGCCTGAGCTTTGCTTCCATCCCTACCAACTGGAACTCCCCCTCCATTCCCATTAACCAAAGTGTTCATTATTACAACTGACTGATCCCTGTTCTGATCCCTCCATGAGGTTATGGGACAAATGGTGGTGGAAGCACAGATTTCAAAACTGACTTTCTTTTAGACTAAACTGAGTCTGATCAGGGCAAACATTGAATTTCAACTGTTTTTCAGCTGGCTTCATTCTCCTTCCAGTCCTGGCCTCCCATCAATTGCTTTTGACCTCATGCCTGGCAGGCTCTGCCCTTCTCATCAGTGACTTCTGGACCTGTTGGCTGAAGTCAGGCTCTCGGGTGAGGAATCTCAGGGATTACCCTGTCCCTGGGGAGTGAGGATGAATACGGAGGAGAGGGACTGAATCAGCCCCTGTTTTGTGGGAACTGTGGAATGGGATTAATGTAGCTCCTGGTTGTCCTTGCCGGGGATGACAAGGGAAGGATTAATTACCTCTGTCAATTACTCTTCTGAAATTTGCATTAGGATTTCTTCCAGGCACTTCTGTCCCCAAAAATAGAGATTGTTTGGCTAAAATGAGTTTGGGGAGAGAAAGTCCTGAACTCAAGCACTGCAGTGTACGAAATTCAGCTGCCCCTGCCATGGGACCTGATGCAGCCATGGTTCATCCATGGCCGATAATCCAAACTTCCCATCCTGCCGTTCTTTCCTGAGTTTTCATTGCCACTGTGGGCTGCAGACACTGTTTGTCCAGCAGGACAAACTGCTCTGTCCTGCACACCCAGATCCAGCCTGGAATGCTGCCCTCCTTGGCAGGGAAGCCCCGGAGTGGAGCTGCAGACATTTCTGTCCTCGTGGTCCTCCCAGGTTTTCCACGGGTGATGATCTGGTACCTTCAGGTCTGGAGTTTCCAGATTTAAATGTTTTCTTTAGGAACTGAACCCAGTCCATCCTGCTGGAAATAAGGCAGCCCTGAGCCTGCTGCTCCTCCATGGGACCCCTGGCAGGGCTTTGGGGAAGTTTGATTTCCCAAGCCTGGAGAACTCAGAGTGTCCCCAGCGCTCGAGGTGTCCCAGCAGTGCCAGCACAGGGGACAGTCCCTTCCCTGGGCCTGGGGCCAGACGATTTTTGACACAAAAATCCCTCTTGTCACGTGCTGCCACAACACCCAGGTGGTCCCTGTGGTCCCTGTGCCCTGTGGGCACTGTTTGGTTTTACTTCCATGCTCCAAACCAATGTCTGTTGTATCCGTGGAGTTCCATCTCCTGGATTTGTGGTGCTGGAACAATCCCATCAGCTCTGTCCCCCCCTCCATGTCCCCAGCACAGCATCAGGGATCCTCCATCCAGTCGTGAGATCGTTACTATTGGCAAAGTAATTGCAACAACAAAACGAGGACTAAAAGCCTTGTTTGCTGCCCTTTCATCTCGGCTCAGCCTTCCTAATGTGGATTTTAAAGGGAAGAGGAAGAAGGAGGAGTCCTACCCCTCTGCCTGTCTTTAGCAGGGCTTTACTGGCCATTTTCATGCAATAAAGCACCAACATTCTTTGAGTTCAGGGGGAGTTTGAAAGTTTCTTTCTGAAGCAATGACTGTCAAAGTTGGTTATTGATTGAGGCTGGCGGATCTGAGGGCTGCATGAGGAAAACGGACTGATTATTCCACCCCTTCCTCTCTTCTTTCCCTTTCTTTCCTTTGCACCGGGACTGGATTGATCGACCCCATCTTCATTGTCTTCCCTTCTCCTTTTTCTCTGCTGGTTCCTACTGGGGATTCCTGATTAAACTATCGCAGGACTCAATTGATCCTCCGCAAGTCTCCCGCTCCTCGCGAGGAGGAAAAACTGCCCGGCTGCATAATTCAGAAAGCAAACACAGAGAGGAGAGGCAGGGAGGGAAAATCAATACAGCTACAACTGATCCTGCAGATAAATGAGAGGGAGGATCCCTGGCAGCAGCTCAGGGGAAGTTCAGCAACTCCGGGCTGGGCTCGGGTGGAGATTGAGCATCTCGGAGCCCTTTGGAGTGGGGCAGGAAGGGAGGGATCCCCTGATTCCTCCAGAAAACAAGGGGGTGGGAAGCTCAGGGCTGAGCAGGAGAGACCCTCTGCAGGGTCTGTGAGAGGGGAATAAATGCCTTGTCCTTGTGTCCCTCCCCAAGCTCCAGGGATCCTCCCTTCCAGCCCCAGCTGGATTCCTTGCCACGCTGTCCTCTGTGAGCCAAGGAAGTTGCACTGTGGGAAACGAAGTGGAAATGGGATTCTCTGCCTCTCCAGCCTCACAGGGCAGTGGAATCTCCCTGAATCCTGCGGAAAAGCAGGGCTGAGCCAGCACCCCGGCCCTGCTCCCAGGGTCACTCGTTGCACTGACTCGTCCTGACTCCTCGGAAGCAGCAGCCAAGCAGGTTTGTCCTGGGAAATCAGAACATAAACCCTGCAGGAACAGAGCAAAACACAAGTAAAATAGATCATAAAATCCCAGAATGGGCTGGGTTGGAAGGGACCTTAACGCTCATCCCATTCCACCCCCTCTCTCTCCAAGTCTCTTGGGGCCCTTTTAGCTCCGACTGGAATATTCTCCAGGCTGGGCATTCCCAGCTCTCTCTGTCCACAGCCCAGAGTTTCAGATGCTGGTGAAGGGGAGGTGACATAGAGGACACACTCCTGTTCCTGGGTAGGGGGAGCTGCCCTTGGGTCTTCCCAGCATTCCCAGTTCACCACTGCTGCTCCTCTCCCCAAGGGCACCCAGTGAAGTGGGAGAGTTGGAACGTCTGGGCTCCAACCCAAAGCCTGGGGGGAATGGCAGGATGAGGGACCCTGCAGCCAAGGCCTGCCTGGAAACCAGGAGTTTGGGCACGTTCCCTCTCGGAGGTGGATTCTCCATCTGAGCCATCCATCCTTATCCTTAAGCAGCTTAGTGAACACAAACACTGCCACGACCACGGACATCTGAGGTATTAAACGACAAAAAATTCCCTAGGCTCATGGGCAGCCCTGGAGGTGTCTGGGAATGACGTAGGGAGAAACTCCTGGCTTGTCCCAGAGCGTTGTCCCTGTCAGTCGGTGCCCAGCCCTTTCCTGGCGAGTGATGGATCCCCAGGAAGCCCCGAGCTGCTGTCGAGCTCTGCTGAGGTTTCCTGCAGCAAAGGCTTTTAAACCAATATTGCTCCGTATTTTAAAATGATTTAAGATCCCAAGGACCAGCCCAGCTCTGGCTTTGCCAGCAGAGGGGATGGATCGTTCCCTTAAAAGCTTTTAAATGTGTGTGATAGAAAGGGGAAGTGCAGCTGCCTGGCTGAAAGGATTGCAGTGGCTCCAGCTCCCAGCCTGCCCACACATCACTCTAACTCTGCCTGGGAGCTGAGAGACACTTTCCTTCCGCGCTGGGATCCTCAGGGATCCCGGGAGAATCAGGCACCCAGGAGAGGGATTTCAGAAGAACCTGAGGTATAAGAGAAGATGGGGAGGTTTTAGTGCTCCTTAGACATCGAGGTGCCTGAGTGAACTCAGCTCTTCAAGATCCAGCTCCCCTGGGCAATTCCAGCCTTCCCCACTGTCCTGGGGCGGCTGGGAGGTGAATTCCCCCATTCTGCATTCCCCAGAGGAAACCCGGAGCTCCCGTTCCCTGCAGACACAGACGTGCTCACACTGCACCCACCCCAGGCTCCAGGGGTGCTGTGAGTGAGCCCCTGGGGCTGGAGGAGGCACCAGCACCAGCTGAGGGAGGGAGGGCTGGGGTCCTGTGGGATCCGGGCTTCTCCTCACCCTCCCTCTGCCCTCAGAGCTCTCCCAGCTGCGCAACACCGAGGCAGCACCTCCAGGGCTGGGGCAGGGGTTGGATGGGGCTGGATCCTGCGTGCCCGGGACTCCGACTCCAGCTGTGCCACCCGGGGCAGTCTGCAGCGCTGCCCTAAGCGCGTTCCTGGTTCCTCTGCCTGTGCCAGGCACTTTGCACGGGGGAATGTCCGATTTCCTGCTCTGCTAAAACTTGCAGCAGGGACCCAGACACCTTCCATTGTGTTTGCCCTCGTGCCTCTGGAAAACCTGTGCACATCCCAGCTGCTCTCCTGCGTTAGAGCCATCTGCGTCCCGCCTGTTGGCTTTAAAGCCATTTGCATTTCGCCCAGGAATCACAAACCAGCAGTTGTCCTGGCCCTGCTGGTCTTAGGGACTGTCGGATTTGTGGGAAGGGACAAGCACAAGTCCTCTGCAAAGAGGAAGAATTCCCAGACAAGGCCAAGCCCTTTCCCTGCAGGGTTGCTGGTGCAGCTCAGGTGCTGGGAACGGCTCCCTGGGCCAGGCATCTTGGTTCAGTACCAATTCTCAGCCCTCCCTAATGGACTTGGATGGTGTGGGGAGAGTGGGAAGGAGTTGTAGACCTGAAGGCCAGATCCAAATTGCAGCAGTTACTTGAGTTCCCCTTGGCCCCACCACCAGCACTCGGGAGACTCAGAGCCGGGTCTGGAGCATCGATGGCTCTGAGGAATCCTGCTCAAGGCTCCTGGGAGCCATTACCCACTTTATCCTGCACCCTGGGGATGGACTCGATGGCCTCTGAAGGTCCCATCAAACCCCAGCTATTCCATGATCCTCTGATCCACCCAGGAGCTTGTCCTTGCCAGCAAACCTTGTGGCTTTCCCTACATTAAATTTCTTGTCTGCTCTGCGCTCCCTCTCTCTTCCTTCCCTCCAGGGATGGCTTTTGTCTTCTGCTGCTGTGCTACACGGAAACTTTTGTCATCCCTCGGATCGCCTGAGGCAGTGGAGGTGACCTTGCTGCCGAGCTTTCGTTTCCCTTTTACACGGAAGCTTCTCCCTCCTTTGAGCTGCCGGAGCCGCTCTCTGAAGCTCCTTTTCCATCTTGTCACAACAAGGCTCATTCAGCAGGACCTGGCCATGAAAGGCACCTGTGAGAGGCTCCTGGAGCTCCTTTCTTTGGGGTGGGGCTCTGCAGGGTCAGGGATTGGACCCACAGTCCCCGATTCCTCCCAGCTCAGGGTGTTCTGCGTTTCCATGGGATCAGCATCCCAGGTTGGACAGGCTTGGGAGCAACCTGGGATAGCAGAAGGTGTCCCGGCCCAAGGCAGGGGTGGAATGAGATGGTCCTTAGGGTTCCTCCAAACCCAAAGCATTCCCTGATTCATTGATTCCATAATTCCTAAGGACAGCCATCACCGAGCTGCTCCCTAGACCTGGAGCAGCTCAGAGAGACACATAATTGCATTGTGGGGAGACTAAAAGTTTTCCAGGGCTTCTTGGCTCCTCCAAATTGGATTTGTGGTACCCATCTGCTCCCAAGGTGTGCGAGAGGACACACACACACATGACTCAGGATTCCATTGCAAAACCCATCGCTGCTTTCACCCTCCATGTGCAGAGCTCTGAGCTTTTCAACCCAAATTCCTGCAGGATCCCAGCTGGAGACCACAACCAGAACTCCCAGCCTGCAGCAGCTGCTGGGCCAGCAAATCCTGCAGAGGAGACAGGAAGGGAGCCTTGATCTGAAGATGGAAAATGTCACTTTTTGGAGAGATTTAATGGGTTTTTTGGAATTAAGCCATGTTTGCCATCCATGCTGAGACACTGAGGTGAAGATTTGGAAGATTTGAGCTCCCAGTTTTCCTGCTGAGAGCTGCTTGTTGCCTCCCAGCAGATCCTGCTGCTCCTGCTGCCACCTCTCTCCAGAGCAGCCCTTCAGCCTCCGCCAGGATCCCATTGATCGGACTTCCCGTGGTCCAGCGATCCCGACCCTTCATCCCAACCTGTTCCCTGCTGCTCTTCCTTGTGCACGTCCTTTCCACACTCTCCCTTCCCCTGGAGTAACATTTCATGGATAACTGGTGGGAGACCCCCGTGGATTTCCAGTAGAGGCCACCCGAGGGATTTTCCCTCTGGGATCTGTTCCCTGACGGTGACAGATGAGAAAAAAGGGAGAGGAGCAAAAACAACTTTAGCCCACAGACAAACTCATCTTCCTCCCAAAATTGTTGCACCTGAAAATTTTTTCCAGCATATTTCATGGCGAGGGAAACAGAAGGAAACCGAAAATCCGCAAAACAGCTGGAAGGACTCTTCCTCCTTCAGCCGGAGCCCGGCGATCCCGACTTTTCAGGTGCGCAGGACTTTTCAGCGATTCCTTTTGATCCGGCAGCCAGGAGAGGGAGCTCGGCATCCTAATGCCAGGCTGCGCTCGCCGGAGCGCTCTGGAGACAATGCTGATGATTCTTTTGTTCGACAAATAAAAGAAGTGGCCCACGAGGGAGCCGTTTTGGCAGCTGCTTTATGAGGGCTGCGGGGAATTGTGGAAAATCGATGTTTGCCAAAGGCGAAATGGACGGAGTTGGTGGAAGAAAACAAAAGTAACTCTCGGGCTTCGAAAGGATTATTGCAGGCACAGGATCTTGGAAAACTGGGGTGGCTTCAGCCCCCCGTCAGCAGCAGCACGGAGCATGGGCACCTGTCGGGACCAGGAGCAGTGGGAATTCAGGAGCTGGCCTTGGAACATTGGACTTTTGCCACCCAAACCCAGAGGTAAAAATTCCAAGTTCCCTTCCCCGAGCACCAAGGACTTGCAGGTCCCATCCACGTCACGGGGAGCAGTAGGATCTTCAGGAATTTTTGCATTTTGGTGTTTAAGCAGGGGGATGTCACCGAGCTGCAGGTGGCAGAGGGAGAACGCTCCGAGAATCACAATGGAAAGGGATTCCCAAACGTGCTGAACATGGGAGGAAAGAGACACTGTAAAAATGGATAATTATCCCGTGCCAGCTGCCACCGAGGCCGGGAATCCAGTAGGACTGGAAGGGAGACATTTCCATAAATGTAAGGAGTCCCACACTCCTACTTCAAAACTTCCTGAGTTTAATGATGCCAGCCTAAGCAGTTCTGATCAGCAGTGTCAGGGTTCCTGCATTTACTGGAAGCCCTATTTCTTTCCTTTGGATGTTTAACATCCTGGGAAGAGCAGGATATGGGCCTGGCTTGGCCAGCCTGTGGGTGGATACAAAGATGTCACCCCAAGGACTTCAGAGATGCTCTTCAAACACAGAATCCCAGAACCCCTGAGGTTGGAAAAGCCCTCCAGGATCATCGAGTCCAACCTGTGCCCAATCCCCTCTTTGTCCCCAGCCCAGAGCACTGAGTGCCACGTCCAGGAATTCCTTGGACACCTCCAGGGATGGGGACTCCAAACCTCCCTGGAAATGTTCTTCCTCAAGGCCCCATAAACCCCGATTTCCATCCACAGACTCTGCTGGGATCCCTTAATCCAGAGATGCCGGAGCACCAGGAGCTGCTGGTTTGGGGGTTCCCTTCACAATGTGACTTTTTTCCTATTTCTCCTGGAAATGAGAGTATCTGTGCCTCCTGTCCTCGTGCTCCGTGTGACACCTCTGGCACACGACCTGCAGCTGTCGGCACAGGGAAGGAAATGCTCCTTGCTGGGAAATCTGGGAGGAAGAGTTCGATTCCTTGGCCACAGGATTGTTCATGAGCCACCCCAGCCATTGCCAGGGCTGCTGTAACCACCCAGCACCGATGGATCTGCTGCCCCGTTTGGCCTTTAGGGAGAGCTGTGAGATGGAAGTGAGACAGGAACACTGCAGGCTTTCCCTGCGAGCTCCAAGTCCTGTCTGGGTAAGGACAGTGCCTACAGGGAAACTGGATTAGAATCATGGAATTTTGGGATGGTTTGGGTGGGAAGGACCTTAAAGCTCATCTCATCCCACCCCTGCCATGGCAGGGACACCTCCCACTGTCCCAGGCTGCTCCCAGCCCCAATGTCCAGCCTGGCCTTGGGCACTGCCAGGGATCCAGGGGCAGCCACAGCTGCTCTGGGCACCCTGTGCCAGGGCCTGCCCACCCTCCCAGGGAACAATTTGCTCCTCTTTTTCTATTCTTCACCTGACAGATGCATTTTCCCTTGGGCTGGACTGAAGAAAGGTTATTTGGGGAGTGCCAGCTGGGCTATGGAGCCTCCTGAACAACACCTGCTGCTGGAATATCCCCCTGGCTTAGGTGGCTGCTGGCACCCAGCAGGCTGCTGCAGATCCCAGCTGGCTGCTGCAGCCACCTGACCGTGGTGGGGACAGTGGTGTCCCTGTCCATGGCAGGGGATTGGAACCAGGGGGTCTTTAAGGACCCTTCCAGCCTGAACCAACCTGGGATTCTCTGATGACAAAACGTGCAGGTCTCACTTTTGGAGACAGCTCTTGGGTCTGGTTTTAATTGAGCCAAGCCTCTGTTCTCTGGAAATATTCTGTGCAGAGAGAGAACATTCCCACTAACCTTCCAGCAGGAAAAACCTGGGATATCTCTGTCCTGCCCCCCTCCTGGTGAGCACTGCCTGGCAAGGCTGGCGTTTCTCCATCGGTGCCTCCGTTTGGAATGGCCCTTCAGCCATTCCTTGGAGCAGTCCCAGCTCTTCCTTCTGCAGGGCCTTTCTCTGCCCACACGGATCTCAGGGACATGACAAATGAGCTTTGAGCATCACCATCCCCTGCTGCCCTTCTGAGGAACAGTTTGGGTTGGAGGAACCTTAAAGGCCA
This sequence comes from Lanius ludovicianus, assembly GCA_013397235.1. Classification (NCBI taxonomy): domain Eukaryota; kingdom Metazoa; phylum Chordata; class Aves; order Passeriformes; family Laniidae; genus Lanius; species Lanius ludovicianus. The sequence goes on from VYXG01007279.1 coordinate 287,362, forward strand.
TCGAGTCCAACCATTCCCCCAGTGCTGCCAAGGCCGCCACTGCCCCGTGTTCCCAATGCCACATCCACAGGGCTTTGAAATCCCTCCAGGAATGGTGATTCCACCCCTGTCCTGGTCAGGTCCCGGCTCGAAGGGCACCCTCCCTGCCCATTCAAATGGACAGTGAAGTGTTTTATGTTTTCTGGGACTGCTCCCACATTGACTTTGAAATTTATCTCCCACAAACATTTGTCCTCAGAATCCAATCGCTCTGACGGCCGAAGAAAGCAACATAAAAGAAGCAGGGCATTTATAATTGGAAGGGAAAGTCCTTGGTTCTGCTGAATCTCTGACCAGAGGTGCCAATTAGAGGTTTCTGGATGTGGATGGAGGCACCTCCACCCCTCCTTGCCTCGCTCCAGACAGGGGAGCAGCAGGTATTTGCTGTGCTGGGTCAAGATTAGACCTCCAAGCTGGAATTCCATGGCTCCAACTCCCCTGTCCTGAAGCCAGCCAGGCCCCAGAACTTTTAGAAACTGAAAGGCTGGATGAAAGCCTCAAACACTAAGACACTTTGCAGGAATATCAACTAGACAAAAAAAAAAAACCAAAAAACCCAACCTAAACCCCCAAAAACCCAATTGTACCGAAACCATTGCTGGGCACTGACAGCTCCAGATTTTGTAGCTCCCAGACAAAGTCAGCAGCAACCGTCAGAATCTGTGTTTCAAGTCTGACCTTCTGCTTTTATCTATATTTTAAACCCCACACAAGGTATACAAGGCGAATGTTGCTGTTACAGTCAGAAAAGCCTAAATAATGGATGAAGAACAGAAGCTGAAAAGGGAGGTGGGAGGGGGGGGAAGAAAAAAAAAGAGAGAAAAAGAAAAAAGGAGGAAGAGAAAAGCTGGAGGAAAAAGGAGGAAAAAAGGCAAGAGAGAAAGAAAGTCAAGAGCCCTCCAAAGTGAGAAGGGGCTGACCCCTCTGAGCTGAGGCTGGGAGTGGGAATGGGATCCCTTCCATGGGTGGAACTGGTCAGGGGCTGCGCTGGAGCAGTTGCAATTTGCTGCTCTCAACCAAACTCAAAATCAGACAATTTCTGCTCTGTCTCTGCCCGTGATCCAGGCTCCTCTTCCAGAGGGCCAAATCCTCACAGGAAGGAACCAGGAGAGGTGTGGAACGGGATGTGGTAAGAGGAGAAGGTGTTGGGCAGGGCTGTGCTGTGCTTGGAGCTGCCCAAATATTGCCAGGACTGGGTGCTCCTGCACTGAGGCGAGGTGAGGATGAGATTCACCCACGGCCACATCCTCCCTCTCTTCAGGCAAGGGGGAAGACAGGAGCCTTCACTTGCTGTGGGCTGAGGACGATTTTTGGCCTTGCCTTCCCCAGTTATCCATATTTTCTTTTTGAGTTCATCATTCAGAGGGATAAACCAGGGCTTCAGATTCTAGACCAGGAGTATCCAGCGATAAAGGGAGGGGACAGAGCTCATTCACCAGAGCTCATTCACAGCCACCACCAGGACAGCCTCCATGACCCTGGAAGAGCAGGGTGATTTCAGGAGGTGCTTTCACCCCCAAACTGCCTGGGACCAGCAAATGCCCTGCTATGGGACAGCAAATAAACCCAACAGCTCCAATTCCCAGCACTCCCCATCCCAGCCCCCTTCCCCTGGCATCACAGACCTGAAGATCTCCCTTCATTCACAGGATGAATTATGGCCATCAGGGAAAATTGCTGCTCTTTTTTCTCTGTGAGCAGGGACAGGATCCAGGGAAGGCTGGAGCTGTGTCAGGGGGTTTAGGTTGGATATTTGGGAAAGGTTCTCAGGCTCCCCAGGGAATGGGCACGGCCCTGGGGCTGCCAGAGCTCCGGGAGCGTTTGGACAGCGCTGCCAGGGATGCCCAGGGTGGGGTTGGTGGGATGTCTGCAGGGCCAGGGGTTGGGCTGGATGATCCCTGTGGGTCACTTCCAACCCAGGGTCTTCCAGTTTCTAGGATTCTTTGCAACCTAATGAGGATTTTAGCAAAGGGAGCTGTGAAGGCTTCCGGATGGAAGCGCTTGCTGGATGCTTTCTTATTTCCACGAAAGTTTATCATGGAGGCTGTGCTGTGACCGTGCAGCAGGGCTGGGAGCATCAAGGGCAGGTGACATCCATCGCCAGGATACCCCACAGCAGGACTGAGACCTCTGAAGGGCAGAGCTTTCACTGAGTTAAATATTTGGAGAGAGTCTCCGGAGGCCTCCTCCTGCCCTGCCTCCGTCCCTCCCTCCCAGCCCTGCGAGGAGCCGGCTCTGGGCTGCGGGAGCTGAGAGCCTTAGGAAGCAGAATGAAGCCATCAAGGCTTGGCATGGAGGCAAGCTGCATTTCATTCCCTGCAAGCTGCATTTCATTCCCTGCCAAGTGCCCAGTCACTGCTGCCCGGCTCCCCCCTGCTCCAAGCACATCCCGTGCCTGGGCTCGCTTTCCGTGGGCTCACTGGTTGTCACTGGAGGAGCAGGACACGGCTCCTGGTCAGCCCAGAGTCCCCCTCCTCCACACACACACCTTTGGGAGGATGCCCAGGGGCAGCTTTGTATGGGATCCTCTCTGCTGGTGTTTTGGTGTCCGAGTGCCTGCTGGGCTCCAACCCTTGCAGCGAGAGAGTGGTTCTGCTTCACCAACCGGATTCGGTACTTCCAAACAAGAGAGCATCCAAAGCCCTCTGAGATTGCAGACCTGGCTCAGCAGGACACCTCAGGGAGGTCCCAGCCCCAGCACCAAGGGATGACAGAAGTGGGAGCTGCCCCTCCACTCCTTCTCCCAAGGCTGGAGAGGCTCCAAGGCATGAAACATTTGGAGGAGTGTGAGAGTGACTCGATGAAAGAGGTTTCTTTAGAGCTGGGTTGGATTTGATGATCTTAAAGGTCTTTTCCAACCCAGATAATTCCATGAATGGGGAAGAGAAAAGAGTCTGGGAGTGAACTGGCCTGTGAACAGATGAGTCCAGTGATCCTGGAGGCTTGTCCCACCTGAATGCTCCTGTGGTCCATGGTCTGCACAGCCTGTCCCAGGCTCTCTGCAGGCTCAGGGGGGCTCTGCAGAACCTGCTCTGAAGTCACAGAGTCATGGAGTGGTTTGGGTTGGGAATGAACTTAAAGCTCATCTGGTTCCAGCCCCCTGCCATGGGCAGGGACACCTCCCACCAGCCCAGGTCTTCTCGGGAAACGCTTCACTTGGAATTTTCCTGTCGGAAACACGAAGCTGAGCCGTTGGATTGACCTCCACACTCCGGTGGCTCCAGCAATTGGAGGCCATGGCAGAGGCCACAGTGCCTGAGCTCTAATTGAACCTTTGCTCTCAGCGAGGCCTGAAGAGCAACACCCTACAGAGGGAGCTTTCAGGTTCCCTTAATTTAACCAAAATATCCTGCAGCCCACTTAACAGCACATTATGAAGTTTTCTCATGAATAATTAACTCTGAACTGCGATTGACATCATGAAGCATGTGGCTGGCTCAGGCAGGGCCTTCCAGCACCAGTCGCTCACAGGGGGATGCGCAGCCAGCACGGCAGAAATCAGCACTTCCCCGGCAAGAGCAGGGCTTGGTGCAGCTGCTGCTGGGCAGGGCAGGCAGCTGCTCCTCCGCGCTCCTGCAGGCGCGGAGCCGGGAAAGGAGGACGGCTGAAGCCGGGTGCGGGGGGCATTCGGGGCGGCAGCAGGTCAGGGAGCTTTGTCCGGGGTTGGTACATCACAGGGAGAAGTTTGGAGTAGTGTCTGAGGCCTCCAGGCTGTCGGTGGGGTTGTTGTGATGGGAAACAGCTCCTGGTGGAAGGAAAAGCTGCTTTCCTCAGCACTGCAGTCGCTGGCAGCTCCTGGCAGCTTGTGCTGGGAGGCGAGGCTGGAGGTCCGTGCCAGACACTGGGATCCTGCCCGCTCCCAGCTCCCGGGGACCGGCAGGCCCAGAGGCTCCAACTCCGGCAGTGTCCGTCCTGCCTGCAGCGATGCTCTCAGCCTCCAGGTATCCCGGAACAACACCTGACCCGGGGCTCCAAGTGTCCCGAGGGAAAGCTGCTCTTCAGGAGCCGCTCTTGCGAGGGGCCCGGCAGCTCTGCACCCCTCACACAGAGCTGGGCTGCTCCAGGAGCCGCAGGGAACCACAGCACAGCCTGGCCACCAGCCCGGCCACCAGCCTGGCCACCAGCCCCTTCCCCCGGCTGGCCCGCGGCCCCCGGGGACATGTCCCTGTCTGCCCACCTGCCCTCATACCCGAGGAGACACGGCCCCAGGGGAGCGAGCAGAGGGGCTGCCCTCCGCGATGAATTAGTCATGGCCAGGGGGGCGACCCCGTGTCCTGCTGGCCGTACTGCGCAGCTGTCGGAGGCTGGGAACAGTTGTGGAGCAGGAGATTCCCATGGTTTTGGCTGCAGCCTGACTCCGGAGCTGATCCACCCCCCCCTCCCTCAGCCCCCTCCTTAAACTGTGTGTTTTAATAAAGACATCCAGGCAGCGCGCTCGGAAAGCTCGCTTAGATCTGAGCTATAGAGCACAGCCAGGGTGGGAAAAAAATCCATGCGAGAAGCCGGAGGAAGTCAGCATTCCGTGGGCTGAGGAGAGAGCCGGGCGAGGCAATCGGAGCAGCTCCGGGAAGAGCCATCAGGAGCCATCAGGAGCCATTAGCCCGTGTGCGGGAGGCTGCGGTGCTCCGGCTCCCTGCGGGCAGCTCGGGGCTCCGCGGGGAGAGCCCGGGGCTCCCCCGGTGCCGCTCTGCCACCGCTCGGTCCCGCTCTGTCTCTCCCGCAGCCGCTCCCTCGGTCGCAGCTCTGCCTGGAGGGTTCCTGAGCAGGAGCGAAGGGTCCTTCCAGCAGGGAGGAATCCCCACGTGAGACAGTGCCCCGTGCCAGGGAGAGAGGGGAGAACAAAAGGAGCTTCCCATGGGATGGGCTGGTGGACGAGCTGGGCTGGACCAGCCGTGAGAGGGTCCTTGAGCAGCTGGGGGGGAGAAGATGCACAGGGTGGGGACAGACTGCACAGACAGACAGACCTGGGAAGGAGGGAGGAGGGAAGAGCAGGAGAGATGGTGGAGGGGGAAGGCAGGAGGAGAAACAGACTCACTGCTGGTGTGACTCGGGGTGAGGGAAAGGGCCCCCAAATAATATTGACTGATTTGGGTGATGTCATGAAGGCAGCATCCCTGCCCTGAACCCCCACTGCCACCAGTGGCACCCTGAGCCAGCCCTGCGTTCCTTTTAGTGGCTAAAATGGACACGAAGAGTTTGCCCTTCCTAATCTGAGGATCTGGAATGCTGATCTCCTTGGACATGCTGCAAATATCGATAAACAATGGCAAAATTCTGCCCTGAGCGTTCATCTCGGAGTTGGGAATTTGTTCAAAGCCCAGACAGATCACAGATCGCCGTGTGGTGAATACTCCCCTGTCCTGTTTCAAGGCCAGCCGGTATCTCCTCGGGTTGGTAGAACAGCCAAACACGGCCCTGCCCCATGATTTATCCAGCAGCAAGGCTGGAAGTGCTTCCAGGAGCTGGAGAGGGATGAGGCAGTGTTCCCTGAGCTCGGGGCTGCTTCCCTGGAACACCCCTGGAATAGCTCCCTGGGATGCCCAGGCAGCAGCTGGGAAGTCGCAGAGTGGTGGAGCAGGATTTTATACAAACACACGGATTTTTCCTTGTGTGAACCCAAACCCTTCCGTGCCTGCCGTAAATAAAACACGGTCCTCAGCTGACACTTCCACATCACTCAGCTCCAGTTCTCCTATAGCTGCTGGAGGTGCTGGTGAGGTGCTGCAGATGAAATGTAGATTTTATCTCTGATCTCTCCATCTCCAGGATCCCAAAGTTCCTGAAATTGCCTGTGAGCTTCCCTACTCTCGGATTTCCCCAAAGATCCAGCAAATCCTACAGCATTTCCTTAGGGTTTCTGGCTAAAAACGAGGGGCTGCTCCTGCAGGGCTCTGGGAGGGCCGATGAGGGCAGGAGGCTGCTCCTGTAGGTGAAGGATGGGGAGATAAAGACCTCGGGAAAAGAGCAAGATCAAATTTCTGGAAGTATTTCTTTAATACAGATGAAAGCAAACCAAATAAAAAACAAACAAATGAACAAACCTCAACAAACAAACAAATGAAGGGCATTTTTAAAACCCACAAAACTGTAAATTTGTTAGGATCTCTCTTTCCTTACTGCCACTGGGATGAGCAGGGAGCTCTGGTTTTGCACAGCCAAGGGTTAAAGCTGCTCCTACCACAGGCACCTGACCCGGGGCTCGGTCCTGGTGAAGGGCAACGGATCCATGGGAAAAGGGGATAATTCCTGCTCCTTTTCCCTGGGATCATACAATCACAGGAGGGTTTAGCTTGGGAAAGCACTTCAGCTGTTCCCTCAGCACTGCCAAGGCCACCACTGACCCATGTCCCCCCATGCCACATCCACACGGAGTTGAAATCCCCTGGGGATGGCATCTCCACCACTGCCCTGGGCAGCTGTGCCAGGGCTGGACCACCCTTTCCATGAAGGAATTTTCCCAATATCCCACCCAAACCTCCCTTGAGGCCATTTCCTTTTGTCCTACCGTGCAGCTGGCTGCCAGGTTTGCCTCATGGAATGCCCTGCTCCAATTCCCAGACTCCTTCCCAAGCCTTTTCCCTGAGCTCCCCTCACCCTGGCTCTCCTCCCCGCTGCTCAGGTGCCGAGGGAGCCTCTAATTATGGCCTCACTCCTTTTTTCCCTGCAGTGGAACAGAGCCTACCCCGAGCATCTTTAAAAATGCATCTGCTCTGGACTGCATCGAAACACATGGAATAATAGAAGAAAGTCCGGAGTGGGTGCACCCCAGACCTGCCCAGCTTTGAAAGGCAGGGATCCTTTAAAGAACACGGAGAGTTTTCTCTGCTCCTGCCCCAGCCATGGGACGTGCCAGCAATATCTGAGCAAGGGCTCCTGGTATCCCTCCCCTCAGCCTGGATCCTTCCGGGACAGCTCCTGTTGCTGTCACGGGGATTGCTGCTGCTGGAGGGGGTTCCCCACCCTTTTGAAAGCTCTCTGTGAGCACTCTGAGCTGCATGGATGGACAGATGGGACCCACTGATGGTCCCCAGACAGGCCAGATATCCCTGCCCTTGTTTCCCATCCCTTGGGCATGGGATTTAGCGGGACACAGGGGCTGAGGTGGCACCGTTTGCTGTCACCCTGCTGCTCGGGAAGCACAGATGGGCCCTGTGCCTGTGAAACAAAGTGGGGAGAAGGGATCTGGAGCAGCTCTACAGCTAAGAATGCACCATCCTGAATTATTCTAAAAGATAAAAGAGGGGCAAGACTTCTCCGGGGATTCTGCCAAACACATCTGCACTTGCCTGCAGTCACCAGTCTCAGCTCAGCAGGGCTGGATCTCTTTAAATGCATCTCTGCGCACTTTGGTGGTGGTGGCACGGCCACACTGGCCTGGATCGTGCCTCTGTCACATCCAAGCACAAGGGGTTTAGGTGCCCAAATTCTTGGGGGGTCTTGGCTTTTACAGCAAGAAGTAACACAAAAGAGTTTGACCTGGAGGGAAATTTGTAGGGAGGGCTGGATTGCCAGAGATCCTGGCTGCAGCACCAGCAGCTGGGGAGAGCTCCAGGAACTGGTGTCTGCCAGAACTGGTGGGCAGCTTTCCCTGGGAAGCCTCTGCAGCACCAGGGGTGGGATTCAGCTGTCACACCCCTGTTTATTGGTGTCTCCCCGAGCTGGTCCTTCAGCACAGTTGCAGGCTCTAAGGTGATGAAGGTGGCTCTAAGGTGATGAATGTGCCTCCAAGTCCTGAGTCGAGGATTGATATCAGAAGTTGATATCAGAGCTGAACTGCAGCAGAGGCCCCTTGGTCCCTCTCCAATGACCCTCACTGGAGCCCAGAGCTCTCCTCTCGTCCCTGCTCCAATGGCCCCCAAAATATCTCCATCCAGTCCCTGGTGAATTGCTGGTGTTGATGTTCTGAGTTCTTAGGGTGTTGGGGAAGGGATAAGACCTGGCCCACGCCCTCAATCCCACCAGCCTGGAGGTGGATGAGGAATCAGGTCCTCAGAGGTGGCTGAAGCTGAGCTTCTCCTGAAGGAGCTCTGGGCCAGGCTGGATTATCAGGTGCCTGTAAAGGTGGAACTGCTGCCAGGGCAAGAGCTGAAAAATCTCCAACCTTGCTCATACATCAAAGCTCAGATGAAAACCCCGGGTGAGAGTGGAGTGTCTGCTCCAGTCAATATTCCCTTCCTTTAATGCTGTTGTGGGTCTGGTGTGAGCCTTGGGGGTGCCCTTTGTGCCCCGGGAGCAGGGAGTNCTGCCAAGGCCACCACTGACCCATGTCCCCCCATGCCACATCCACACGGAGTTGAAATCCCCTGGGGATGGCATCTCCACCACTGGCCTGGGCAGCTGTGCCAGGGCTGGACCACCCTTTCCATGAAGGAATTTTCCCAATATCCCACCCAAACCTCCCTTGAGGCCATTTCCTTTTGTCCTACCGTGCAGCTGGCTGCCAGGTTTGCCTCATGGAATGCCCTGCTCCAATTCCCAGACTCCTTCCCAAGCCTTTTCCCTGAGCTCCCCTCACCCTGGCTCTCCTCCCCGCTGCTCAGGTGCCGAGGGAGCCTCTAATTATGGCCTCACTCCTTTTTTCCCTGCAGTGGAACAGAGCCTACCCCAAGCATCTTTAAAAATGCATCTGCTCTGGACTGCATCGAAACACATGGAATAATAGAAGAAAGTCCGGAGTGGGTGCACCCCAGACCTGCCCAGCTTTCAAAGGCAGGGATCCTTTAAAGAACACGGAGAGTTTTCTCTGCTCCTGCCCCAGCCATGGGACGTGCCAGCAATATCTGAGCAAGGGCTCCTGGTATCCCTCCCCTCAGCCTGGATCCTTCCGGGACAGCTCCTGTTGCTGTCACGGGGATTGCTGCTGCTGGAGGGGGTTCCCCACCCTTTTGAAAGCTCTCTGTGAGCACTCTGAGCTGCATGGATGGACAGATGGGACCCACTGATGGTCCCCAGACAGGCCAGATATCCCTGCCCTTGTTTCCCATCCCTTGGGCATGGGATTTAGCGGGACACAGGGGCTGAGGTGGCACCGTTTGCTGTCACCCTGCTGCTCGGGAAGCACAGATGGGCCCTGTGCCTGTGAAACAAAGTGGGGAGAAGGGATCTGGAGCAGCTCTACAGCTAAGAATGCACCATCCTGAATTATTCTAAAAGATAAAAGAGGGGCAAGACTTCTCCGGGGATTCTGCCAAACACATCTGCACTTGCCTGCAGTCACCAGTCTCAGCTCAGCAGGGCTGGATCTCTTTAAATGCATCTCTGCGCACTTTGGTGGTGGTGGCACGGCCACACTGGCCTGGATCGTGCCTCTGTCACATCCAAGCACAAGGGGTTTAGGTGCCCAAATTCTTGGGGGGTCTTGGCTTTTACAGCAAGAAGTAACACAAAAGAGTTTGACCTGGAGGGAAATTTGTAGGGAGGGCTGGATTGCCAGAGATCCTGGCTGCAGCACCAGCAGCTGGGGAGAGCTCCAGGAACTGGTGTCTGCCAGAACTGGTGGGCAGCTTTCCCTGGGAAGCCTCTGCAGCACCAGGGGTGGGATTCAGCTGTCACACCCCTGTTTATTGGTGTCTCCCCGAGCTGGTCCTTCAGCACAGTTGCAGGCTCTAAGGTGATGAAGGTGGCTCTAAGGTGATGAATGTGCCTCCAAGTCCTGAGTCGAGGATTGATATCAGAAGTTGATATCAGAGCTGAACTGCAGCAGAGGCCCCTTGGTCCCTCTCCAATGACCCTCACTGGAGCCCAGAGCTCTCCTCTCGTCCCTGCTCCAATGGCCCCCAAAATATCTCCATCCAGTCCCTGGTGAATTGCTGGTGTTGATGTTCTGAGTTCTTAGGGTGTTGGGGAAGGGATAAGACCTGGCCCACGCCCTCAATCCCACCAGCCTGGAGGTGGATGAGGAATCAGGTCCTCAGAGGTGGCTGAAGCTGAGCTTCTCCTGAAGGAGCTCTGGGCCAGGCTGGATTATCAGGTGCCTGTAAAGGTGGAACTGCTGCCAGGGCAAGAGCTGAAAAATCTCCAACCTTGCTCATACATCAAAGCTCAGATGAAAACCCCGGGTGAGAGTGGAGTGTCTGCTCCAGTCAATATTCCCTTCCTTTAATGCTGTTGTGGGTCTGGTGTGAGCCTTGGGGGTGCCCTTTGTGCCCCGGGAGCAGGGAGTGCCCGTGACACCCCTGTGTGTGTCTGTTTTCCTTCCCTCACCTGCTCTCCTCACCCTGGGCTTTTCCCACCTCACCCTGTGCCAAGTGCTCTGCGGAGAGCCTGGATTTGGAGGGATTCGGGTGGTTTTGGGTAGCCAGCCAGGGCCCTGGGGCAGGAGGAGAGACCCTCAGGAGAAGAGGAGCTGGACACAGAACCTGAGACACCAGACCACAGCTGGGACCTGCTCCCAGTCTGTCCTGCTCCGGAGCCGCACCAGGAGGGAGCAGCAGCTTCTCCCTGACCTGTTGTGGACCAGGAGTGGCTGTTTGGGAGCAGGGGGCGGGGGAAGCACAAGGGGTCCTTCTCCACCTCCTTTCCAGGCTTTTCCCTGAGGATCCTGGAGGCTCGCTCTGGCCTGGGCACAGTGGGAACTGCTGGAGCAGGAAGAGCAGGAGCAAGGGCAGGAATAGGAGCGGGAGAAGGAGGAGGAGCAGGAACCAAAGGGGGAACAGGAGCAGAAACAGGAGCGGGAGCTGGAGCAGGAGTAGGAACAGAAAGGAGTAACAGCAGGAACAAAAAAAAGGAGGAGGAGCAGGGGCAGTGACAGGAGCAGGGACAGCAGCAGCAGCAGCAGTGCCCGGGCCGGCTCCTGCCCAGCACCCCGGGTGTGATGAGTTCTCCAGGCCTCATCACCGCTCCCAGCGTCTCCCCGCCCGCCC
>VYXG01007279.1:302168-312640 GCA_013397235.1 Lanius ludovicianus
GGGCTCCCGCAGGTGCGCCCCTCTCCCTGTCCCCCCTCGTCGCGTCGGGTCGGGGGGCACCACCTCCCGTCCAGCCCCGGCCGCCCCCTGCCTGCCCCTGCCCCCCGCTCCGGGCTGCTTCCCCCGGGGGCATCTGGGGAGCAGAACAGCCCCGAACTCGGGGCTGAAGAGAAGCCGTTCCCCTTTTCCCTTTGAAGGGAAGATCCTTGGGTCAAAAATCATAAAAACAACGAAATCAAGAAAAGTTTCACCAACTTTTTTTTCAAAGAATCTCCCTGGCTCGTTCCCCAGATCCTGCCGTGCGGGTCCCGCGGGCTCCACGTCTGCCTGTGCAGCCTCTCCAGGCTCCCCTCTCCAGCCCACCGCTGCCTCTGCACCCACACATCCCTGTGGATTTCCCCACAGCCCCTGGCGTTTCCTTCCCTCTGTCCCTCCCTGCCACCAAGGCCAGCTCCTGCCACCACCGAAGTGGAGTTTGGTCACACTGCTGGATCGGGGGCGAATGGGGGGTGGTTTGCAGCCCCCCAGATGCTCCCAAAAAGTGCATGAGGAGCGTGACAGCCCTGGCAGCCCCGAGCAGGGGGGCTGACAAGGAGGAACCCCAGTGCCTGGGGGTGATGGAGGGCAGGAGGGCCCTTGGTCTTGCTCAGGGCAAACTTGTTCTCAAGGGAACACGGTGTGCTTGTCCAGCCCCAGCGCCCAGCCTCAGCAGCGGCTTTGGGACACAGTGCAGGTGCTCCAGAAGTCAGTGGAGGATCTGTATCCTGGTCCCTTCTCCTGGGGATCCTGCCAGGTGTCCTGGGACAGACAGGGTCAGTGAGTGTCACAGGGAAAGGGAAATCCAGAGCTGACCCCATGGCGTGATCCCCACCCTACCTGAGAGGTTGAACCATCTCCCAGAAGATCACAGAATGGGTTGGGTTGGGAGGCACCCTAAAGATCATCCAGTTCCAGCCCCCTGCCATGGGCAGGGACATGGGGGAACAACCAGAGATGTTTCCTTGGCACCAAACCTGCCCAGGGAAAGCTCAGATCCAGCGACAGGAGACTGAAAGCCACAACCACCACGTCTGGTGCAGCCCAGGCTGGGGCACAGCCACCAAATCCACCACAGAAGTCCCCCAAAACCAGCCCTGAGCAGCACCTGGCTCATGCAGAGGGGTGAGGGAGGCTCTGCAGGGCTGAGCCCTGACTCCAGAGGAATCCTCCTGGGGGAAACTGCACCAGCACCGAGTGCTGCCAGGAAGGCCCCGTCCCTGGTGGCCTGAGGCACTGTCAGCCCTTCCTGAGCACCACAGCGTCCCTCAGGTGCCAGAGGCCACCAGGCCCTGCCAGGATGCTCCGACCCTCCGGAGGTGAGCGCAGGCAGGAGCTCGGGAGCCTCTTCCCCTCTCCCGGCTGCCAGCAGAGCTCTGAGCCATGGTCTGCACTCAGCTGCAGGATCAGGTGATGTGCAGAGCAGGGTGGATGCTGGAAAGCTCTACTGAGACTCCAGCAGAATTCCTTAGAAGGGGAATTGTCCCTTCCAGGTGCTCTGCGGGGGGATGGCTGGGTTTGTTAAAACTCTCCTGACTCCGGGAGCTTTTGTCACAGGGTATTCCACAATTCCTTTTGCTGGGCTCTTCCTGGTGGCCCCTCTGCCCTTTTCCTCATTTTCTGCATTTCAGCAGCTCAGAGGAGGTTGGACAGAGCAGTTCAGCTCCTGGCCCTGGATTTCATTCTCCCCAAGGAACAAACCTGTGCCAAGCTGCATTTTGCTGCTGTTCATGTAGGGAAATCAGACCAGATGAAGTAAAGAGCATTCCCTCCTTCCCATTCCTCTGTGTGCCCGCAGCCCTTTCCAAACCACAGAGCCTTTGCTCTTTCCCTGTCGCACCCCTGAGCCTCCTGCCCTGGGCTTTTTGAGCAAGAGACACCCAGGGAGGATCCCTGAACACCTCTGCATGCCCTGGGACTGACCCTAAAACACGGGGACACCACAGGGACATCAAGAACCCCCTCCCATCCCCACTCCATGGATGAACTCATCCTCCTGCCACTTCCTACATGGATTTGTGGGCTGGTCCCAGAGGGGAAGAGAGCAGTGCCCTCCATATCAAATCCCTGGATTGAGTCAGGAATTATCAGGCTCCTCCTGGACAGGGAAAAACAGGGAAAACACTCCTGTCTTCCAGGCAGGATGTGCAAAGGTGTGGAAGCACCAAACAAGGAGGAGTTTCTACAGCAGTGAGAATCACGGACATCTCAAACACTTCCACAGTTGTTGCTTTAGTCCTGGGCAGCTCTGAATATTGGCTCTTCCAAGGAGCAGGGTGAACTTCCAGGGGATTGCCAGTGCTCCGCTCTGGCTTTCTGGAGTAAGATGGAACAGCTCTGCAGCTCTCCTTGTCACCTGTCCATGTCTGTTCCAGCTTTCCTCCAAAAACTGGAATAGTCCAGACCCAGCTCTCCCACCCGTCCATGTCAGCAACCCCCCTGAAGCAGGAAATGCTTCACTGGAATCAGAATTAAAAGGAGGAAAATCAGGATCTTTCCTATTAAAAAAAAAAAAATAAAAGCACTTAGCATGATGTGTTTGGAAAACAAATTCCTTCCGGGGTGATTCCAGCTTCCAGGCCAAGAGCCAGCACCCCAACCTGGTCAGCAGCTTTGAGGGGACCTTTTCTGAAATAAATCCCTGCGCAGAAATGAAGAGCCAGGAATCTCTTCACGTTGTGTGCTGTGGTTTTGTGCCGTGGAACGGCAATTGATCCAACTGCGCAGGAACATTGTGGGAACAGTGACCCCCCCAGCAGTGCACAGGGGCTCTGGCTGGTCATTCCCGCTGGAAAAACAACCCTGGACACGCTCTCCAGCAAGGTCTGAGCTCGAGAAGCTCTGGGTCTCCGAAGCTATTTGAGGGTGACCCGTAATTTCCCTGTCTGGCTCCCTGCCCGTAACCAATAAACCCCCGCACGCTCTGCCCGATGATCCCGGTGTTTTCCATGGAGGGCTGGGTGCAGACCCTGCCGAGGCCCGGCCTGCCTGCCATGTGCTTCGGTGCCTCAGGCAGTTGCCTGCAGACTCCAGCTGTTTTTATTACCTAAGTGGGTTTGATTGCTCCTTCATTTGTGCCTGAACGAGAGCCCTTGGCACCCTCGTGGGCTCTAATGGGGTCTGTGTGCTCTCGCTCCCAATTAAACCCACGGGCAGCGATTAACAGCTTCCAGCAACTCCGGGCGCGGAGCAGAGGGGACGCGGCTTTCCAGGGCTCCGGGAGGGGATCCTGCAAAAGGGCCACGACTTTGTGCATCCCGAGCAGACAGCTGGGCTGGCTGGAAATGGCTCTGTCCCCAGGTGACCGCTGCCACTTTCTTCTCGTCAAGGGAGGTTCGGCTCAGCCGTCCCAGCCTCGCACAGACACATTTTCCTGCAGTGTGGGGACGATGCTGGTGGGTGGCCGGGGGTGGGTGTGACCCCAAAGCGGGGGTAGAGACACTGAGAACACCTCCCCACCTTCCCTGCTGTCAGGGCTGCTCCTGGAAATCGTCATGTGGGATGATGCAGAGATCAGGGCGTGGATGGCCTTGCCCCACTTGGCCCTTCCCTCCCCTCCCTTTTTCTCGTGGTCCAGGGCAGGGCCTGAGCAGGTGGCAGCGGCCAAAAACGGTGAATTTCTGGTGCACTTGGACTCTCCAGCCCCAGGTTCTGACTCCAGGAGCCATCCCAGCCCCTGGCAGCCGCTCTGCCAGGATCATCCCGGCCGTCCCAGCGCCACCGCTCCGATGAGCACATCCCATCCCACACGACCCACAGCCCTCCGTGGGAACCCCGGGGAGGAGCCGTCCGCCAAAATTAAGATGTTGGGGGATTAAATGCTTCCATCTCATCGGAACTGGCATCTTCTGATGGAAATTGGTTCTGTCAGGAAATGTGTAAGTGGCGCTACCTGCCAGGGGTCCGTGCGCTGGGACTGGGGGTGCTTGGAGCTGGCTGATGGAGTGCAGGAATGGAATGGAAAATCCAGGCCCAGGAGCTTTTTAACTCAATTAAAGTCTGGCTCACTCCTGAGAGAGGCCTGTGGCATTGGGAAGAGCATTGCTCCCACACTGAATCAGACTTGGTGCGAGGCCAAGAGCAGGACCTCGACAGGCCGAAGTGACACCTCAGGTGGCAGATGGTGGCGTTGTGGAAGACTCAATGGAGGCCGAGTTCTGTGCTGGAATTAGGAACAGGTGTCACAGAACCACGGAATCATTCAGGTGGGAGAAATCCTCTCGGATCCTTGAGCCCAACCACTCCCCAGCAAGGCCACCACTGACCTGTGCCACCAAGTGCCACATCCACACAGCTCCTGAACCCCTCCAGGCACGGTGCCAAGGCATGGTTTGAATTACCATACTTCCAAAATGCCTGTTTCTGGAGGAAAATGTGGGAACAGCTCCCAGTGAGGATGAGATCCCTTCCCAGCCTGCAGAGCAGGGTGTTTAATGCAGGCCTTGCACTCAAGGTGTAAGAGAAAGACGATCCGTGCTGGCCAACAGATCCAGCTTGTAAAAATCCTTATTAAAACCCCACTGAGCCTAATTGGGAAAGATGGCTTTTAATTAAAAAGTGCAACCGTTCAGCCAACTTTTATAGGAGATTGCTGCGACCCCAGGAGATGCCAACCAGCAATAGACTCAGCTCCTTCCGGAGGGAGGGATCCTTCCCATCCTTTGTTAGCTGGAGCATCTCAGCCGGTTTTAAATGGGCAGCTTCACAGCTTTCCTGAGTGTGGTTTCTTCCATTAGGAAATGGGAATCTTCTAACAGCTCACCCAGGCAGCAAAATTCCTGCACTCCATCTCCTGCATTAGGAACCCGGAGTCCGCGCAGCTCCACGGAGCGGGAGAAGAGAAAATCCAGATGGGGCAAAGTGTAGCTCGACTTTTTAATGCTAAATTATTTACAGTAAGTAAAATCGTGTGTGTCAATTGTGAAAAGAGTCCAATTTGTTTGATTTACATTGCAGGGGGGTGCCCTGGGGTAGGGGGTGTTTAACTATCTCCTCTAATGTAATTGCCTATGGCAGCCCGGTAAATATTTGATGGGCTGCCTGAGCGAGGGAAGGAACTGGGGCTGAAGCTCCCGCAGCCCTCACAGGGTATCAAATGCAGCTGCAGCCAGGCTCTGCCTTGAGCCCTTCCCATTGTGTAACTGGGCCTGGCTTTAGCCCACTTTCACGCTGGGAATGTGCACTTTCTGCTGGAAAACGGGCTTGTCCCCCGTGCCGTGGGTTTGTTTTATATAAGAAGCCCAAATTTCTCTGTCTGTGCCTCGAAGGGAGTGTTTTCCTCAGCTTTTCAGCAGGAAATGCAGGTTTTGCTTCTGTCAGGGATGTTTCCATGGCTTGGAGGTACTGGATCCCAGCCCCAGCTCGCAGGGATTGTCCCTCAGTCACAGGAGGGTCAGAGCTTGGTTGAGGGTGGTGAGTGGGATGGGGATGCAGGGACTGGCAGGGACAGAACAGAACCTGTAGTCCCAGCTCAGGCAGCCCCTCATGGCTTTTCCATTTTTAGTGTTTCAAGCAGCACCAGGAGAGGTTTGGGTTGGACACCAGCAGGAATTTCTCCATGGAAAGGGTGGTCAGGGATTGGCAGGGGCTGCCCAGGGAGGTTTGGAGTGCCCATCCCTGGAGGTGTCCGAGGAAGGCCTGGAGGTGGCACTCAGAGCTCTGGGCTGGGGACAAGGTGGGGATGAGGCACAAGTTGGACTTGATGATCCTGAAGGCCTTATCCAACCTCCATGATTCCGGAATTCTGTGACAAGATGGACACACTCAGTGCCCTGGAAATGGCCCCTGTGTCCTGGGGACAAGGTTCTGCTGCTCAGACAAGGCTGGGACAGAGCCCCTGCTCCTCTCTGGGCAGCCCTGCCAGTCCATAGGAATTCCTGGAGGGTAGGAAATGTCACATCACCCGCCTGGGACGGTAAATATTTAACAAGGGGAACACCTCCTGCCTTGCTCCCTGCCCTCCTCATCCATATTCAGCTCCTGCAGCTCTTCCAGCCCTGCAGGAAGCACAGAGACCCCTGGGAAGAGGGAATTCATTGAGGGGTTGTGTCTGCAGGTCCTCTGCCCTCTGAAGGAGCTCCAGATTTGGGGATTGGAAGTCAATGATCTGTGAGGTTCCTTCCAAACCAAATAATCCATGGATTCTGTCATTTGGAAGGGATACACAGAGGCCTCCAGCCCAATTCCCTTTCTGGGGCAGGACCAGTCATAGCAGCTCTGTACAGTGGAGTTTGAACCTCTCCAAGGATGGAGACACCAAAGTCTCCATGGGCTCCCAGAGAGCTGAGCAGGGAGAGGCCACCCAAGATCTTCATCTACAAAAGCAACCAAAAGTTGGGTGGGGATGCTGCACCCACCTGGTTCAGCATGGAAACACCTCGGGGCTGTGGATGGAGGGAACTGGGCTCTGATGGCACCGGCAGCCGGGCAGGGAGGGACAAGGGGGACCCACACCAAGCTCCACAGAGCCCCACTGGGGCATCTCTGAGGGTTTCTTGGGAATCAAAGCTATGGCTGGGAGGCAGGAGCAGTCAGGATGGAGGTGTGGAGCAGGACAAGAGACCGGCTGGGGTCCTGGGATGCAGAGGGAGATTTTACCTGGAAATCCACGTGGATGCTCCCTGTGCCCTGGGGGGGTCCCAGCCTGCTCCTGCCAGGAGCCTCTCCATGGTTCTCCATGCCTTGCTTGCTCCAGCTCTTACAGAAACCAGTTCTATTAATATCCCAGCTCTTCCTCTCGGCCCATTACTCTCCTGATGGCCCAAATTTCCAGTTAGCTCCTCTCCAAATTTAAATGATCGCTTCCCCCTGCCTTCTCCACCCCCACCTTTCCGAGAGATGACGTCACTGATGACCCACATTCTCCTGCCTCTGAAGAGCCTGGCGCCGGGGCCATTAGATCCCTCTGCTGGGCTGGGACTGGCTGACAGCCAGTCCCGACCTCACAAGCAACCACGGCCATTCACCGGGAGAGGGAAGCTCCAGCCTTGCCAACAGCGTTGGAGAACGGGAGAGGAAGGAAGGATGGGGCTGGATGGGGCCTCCTCCTGCCCACGGGTGTTACCAGGGAAGGGAGGAAGAGGAGCTGTCGAGTAATGGACGGCTTTGAGGGAGGGAAGCAACCTTGGGAAGTATCTTCCCTGTCCTACCTGCTCTCAGCATCTGCCAGGAGCTGGTGGATGGGATCCCTTGGAATGCTGGTGGGGCTGGGACACCATGGAATGCTGGTGGGGCTGGGACACCGTGGAATGCTGGTGGAATTGAGATCCCATGGACCGTTGGTGGAATTAGGACACCATGGGCTGCTGGTGGGACTGAGGCCCCCTTGAACTGCTGGTGGGGTTGGGATACCACGCATGGCTGGTGGGACTCCTTTTCCTCTGACCCATCTTGCAGCCCCTGTGAGCCCTAAAGCACTGAAGACTCTCGGTGGGACCAGCAGTGTGACCCTGGGTGGGACCAGCACTGTGACATGTGTGTCCCTGTGTGTGCCCACCTTAACGCCTGCAGGGTCCTCAAGAGCTGCTCTGAGCAGCTCCTCTTGTTCCTGAAGGCCTCAAAGCTCCATGTCAAAACCAGTGAATTTCTGCCCAGAGGAAAACCCTTTCAGTTCTGGTTTTGATTCAGTGAAGAACCTCAGTCCACGTCTGAGTCAGTGCAGAGGCCAAAACTCCATCCCTTTATGGAAGAGAAGTCCACAAGCAGCTGGACAGAGAGCCTCCAGACAGGGGTAGGAGACAGGACACAGCTCTGGCCAAAGCAGCCCTTTCCTAAAGCCTTCCTGGGGTCACCTCTGGCTCTTCTCATCCTTGTCGAGTCCCAGGCTCAGGAAGAGCCTCCAGGAGTGAAAGCCTTTGGTCCCACTTGGAGCTGATGGCTCGAGGCTGGATTGGTGTGAAATGAGAGAGGGGGAGGAAGGGAGGAGAGGTCCCTGGCTTTCCTCCAGCCTCAGTCATCGCCACCATCTCCACTTTGTGGCCCTGTCCTGCATCCTTTCAGCTCTCCATCCCACTGCGAATCCCAGCTCTCCAGCCCAGCTCAGGTCCTCCTCCAGGAGACATCCCCAGGCAGCTCCCAGCATCCCAACCACCTCCTGCCACCAGCCCAGCCCAGCCCAACCAGCTGCCCCCACTGACCTGGGCAAAGGAGAGGCCCAGGCAGGCAGAGAAGGCATCCCAAAGAGCAGCTGTGGCATCAACTTCTCCCAAAGGAGTTGTGTAGGACTGAGAGATGAGGTTTTGGCTGGATGATCCCAAATCTCACTGCCACAGCACCCCCAGGGCACCTGGTCCCACCATCCTGAGCCCTTTCCAAAGGGAGCCAGCAGCTCCAGGGGACAAACAGGCAGAGAATCTCTTCATCCAAGGAGGTTCCTCCAGGTCCTCACTTTGGCTCATTCAGCAAAGGGAGCTCCCTGGAAATGAATGCAGGGAGGGTTTCCATCAAGAGGAAGAAGGTGAAAGAAAGAATAAGAAAGAAATGCTAAGAAAATAAAAAGAAAGAAAGAACAGGAAGAAAATGAGGAGAGAAAGAGAGGAAAAATAAGGAAGGAAAGAGAGAGTCTTGGTTTTCTGAGTTAGAAGCAAAATTATCTTGATTTCCATTTGAATAATTCATGTTTGCCACGGGCCATGTATTCCTGAGCTTGGGTGTCAAGTGTTTATCGAATATATCTCTTGACAGGGCACTTGTGTGATATTCAGCCATTGCCAGAGTGTGAAAAAAACACACAAATGGAAAAAGAGGCGGGGGGCGGGGGGAAAGGAAACGCTGGAGTGACGGCTTCCTCCGCCTCAGTTTGAGAATAATTGGCCCAAATGAAGACCCTTTCCTTGCCATAAAGTCTCCCCTACCCCCTCCCTCCACCGGGATCCAGCCGGCAGCCCAGCACAGGTGGCTGGGAGATTGTCCCTACACCCAGAGGGAGAAGCTCTGGGATCATCCTCGAGGATGAGCCCCGCAGGTGCTGGAGGAGCTGGAGCCTCTGTCACCTCCTCAGCTTTTGCCAGGACATGGAGATGTGATCCTGAAGACTTAGAGGGGTCTTATCCCAAATATTTCCAGCTTGGAGTGAATGCCAGTGATGGTGGGAGCCTGGTGGCTCAGGACTGGCTCCTGGGCGTCGTGGACCACTCACCTCCAGCTCATATCCCGAGGGCCATGGCTCCAGCAGCCAGAAGAGGAACACCTCCTCTTCCTGGGTGAACCAGACATGAGCAGGGAGCTGGAGCCCTTCCCAGAGGAATCCCTGGGATCAGGAGTGGGGAGTCTCTCCCCCAAAACCAGCACTGACCACGTACCCAGGATGGAGAGAGGCCAAGGCTGGTTCCAGGGCAGCGAGTGAGGGCAGATTTGCTCTCTGTCCTGGACAGTCCAGTTCTCATTCTTGGGAGGATTTGGGGAAAAGCTCCCACCTTCCTACCCCAGCTCTCACACAGACCTTCCTCTTCACGCAGTTCCTGAAGGCAGGGCTGGAAGGGACTTCAGCTGCCCACGCCCATCCCAAACAGCTCCTCAGGCCAGGAGCATCTCTGAGGATGGCTCGGAAACGCCTGGGGGCTGAATGGTTCCAGCCCCGGGAAACTGGGATGACAGCTGGGAGCAGGGACCTGCTGTGCCACCCTGGGACGGGCCTGTCACTCCCTGTGGGACAGACAGGAGGTGAGGGGGGGTCAGTGCCCAGCAGATCCCCCTGGGCAGGGTCCTGGGGTGGGACGTGGTCACACGTGGAGCTGGGCATGGTGGTGTCTCACCTTGGGGAGGATCTGCCTTCCGAATCCGGACGTGTCCGGGTGTCTGGGCAGTGCCAGGGCTCCCCGTGGTGCACCTGAGGTGCATTCCCAGCCCCACCGGCATCCTGCTGCTCCCCGCCCCGCTCAGCCCCCGGCACTGACCGGAGCTGCAGGGCCGGGACCGCCCTGGAAGGGACACACGTCCCTCTGCAGAGCAGCGTCCCCCCCGCACCCCACAGGGATCCCCAGAGGGAGGGAGGAACAGCCGTAGGGGGCACACAGACAGTCTGAGGGTCTGCAGCAGCTCGAGTTCACTCGCAAAGTGTCTTCTGGTGGCAAACGGGGGACCCAATGCTGGCTGGCGGCTGGCGGGGGCCCATCCGACCCAAACCCATACCTGGGACCCCAAATCCCGCAGCAGAGCTGGCAGGAGGAGGGGGCAGAGCAGCCTGGCTGGGAGGCGTGGGGGGCCAACACTGTCCGGGGGAGCCGGGGGCGAGGAGGAGGGAGCAGCGCCCAGCAGAAGCCCAGATCGCCCCGCAGCCGCCCCCGGCCAGCAGCGAGAGCCCGCACCGAGAGCCCGCAGCTCAACCCTCCCCAGGAGGAGTCATTTGGAGACCGCCGGGGCAGGGGGAGCAGCCAGACAGGGGGCCGGGGCCGGTCCCCGCCCGCTGCCCCCAGCACCCAGCTCCCAGCTGGTGCAGC
>VYXG01007279.1:322227-338785 GCA_013397235.1 Lanius ludovicianus
TAAAACACACCCCCCCCCCGATGCTTTACCCTGTTTCTTCCCAAAACATTCCATTCAGCAGCTATTTGGACGTCAACTTTAACTTGTTTTCGCTTGTCAT
Source organism: Lanius ludovicianus (assembly GCA_013397235.1). Lineage (NCBI taxonomy): Eukaryota > Metazoa > Chordata > Aves > Passeriformes > Laniidae > Lanius > Lanius ludovicianus. The sequence continues at coordinate 322,328 of VYXG01007279.1, forward strand.
TGCTCATTTCAGGACTCATTAAGAACAAAATCACCATTTTGAAGCCCAAAAAACCCCAACTCTCCCTAAATCAATACTTTCCAACATTTTCTAATAATTCCCCACTTTTTCCTCTCTTTTGCCTTGGGTTTATTGAACAGGTTTCAGTTCTGTTCAGGTGAGCTGACTGGTGAAATCCAAGCTGAGTGAAAGCTTTGCATGACACAAGCTTCGAGAGGGAAAAAAAAGAAAAACATGGCTTGAAACAGGATTTGCTGTGTTTTATTCCAGTAAAAGCTCCACAATATTTTGTAAATTAAGTAGTTCTCTTCAATGTCACTCTTTAATCAAAAGGCTCAGTAAAGCTGATTATTTATTGAGTAGAAGGAGATTTCTAATGGATTTTATTTTTCCTGCTGAGAAGGAAAAACTCCAAATCCTCCCTGCTCTTTGTGGAATAAAATCTTGGAAGTTGAATTGAAGGCTTCTAAGGGATGGAGGATCTCTGGTTTCCATCTCTGTTTACCACCTGGACAGCTCGTCCTCGGCAGGTGACAGCAGAGGCTGAGGTGAGAAAGAAAATCCACCCAGAGCGGGGTCCTGGGGACGGCCTTGGTGGGGCTGGGGACAGCGGGGGGGATTTTCTGGAGGGCTCTCACATGAGGTCACACCGTGGCTTCGGTGCCCTCCTCACCACTCACGGCCGCCTCTCCAGAGCAGTCCCAGGGACACAAGTGACACTGCTCCCACACTCACCGGCCTCTCCCCGCTGTTCGTGCTTGGGGTTTTGGTTCTTGACCAGGTTCTTTGCAGGGCGGCATCAGCCCTGGCATTGACTGTCCCTCTCAGGCCCCAGGAGGTTTCACCAGAGTCCCCAGGGGAGCTGGGAGCCGGGGCTCGCCTGTGGGCAAACGAGGGCTTAACGCAGGGGCCGTGGGGAGGGACGAGGAAACGGAGGTGGCTTAGGGGACATTTGGGGAATGTCCTGAAGGAACAGTTTTGGTGGGGTCGCGCCCCTGCAGAGGCTGGATGGTTCCAAAGGTGCGAGTTCTCCATGGCTGGGAGAGAGGAGGAGGAGGAGGAGCGGCGGGGCCGGGCTGTGTCCTCGCAGGGAGGATTCCCAGGACACCCCTCACTGTCCACACGCCGTTCCCAGCTGCTGCCCGGCCCATCTCCGTAACGGGAGCTGACACGGCTCCTGCGGGGAGACGTGGGAGTGAAACCCCTCCCTGAAAGCCCCTAATTGGAGTTAACTTTTGCCCTGGGAGCGACTCCATTACCAGGGAACCCCGCGGAGGGGCCGCGGTGAATTGGGGTTTGATGGGGCCAGACAAAAGTCGCTTTCCAAGGCTCCCCTCAGCTCCACACCAGACTTTCTCCTGCCCTTTCCCCTCCCACCTCCTCTCCCGATCAGCTGCTCTCTGACTGGTAAAATGTTTACACTCCATGCAGGTCCAGAAATCAATTAGAGACACATTTAGCTGACATATGGCTTCTCCAAAGCCACGGCCCCGGCTGATCCAGTCAGGGGGAATAAAGGAGCTGGGCTGAAGACGCCGTGTCCCACCCTTATGGACACCAGCCCTTTTTAACGCCCCTTGAAACCAGTTCTGCTCCGGGGCTAGGGCCCAGAGCCATTATTCCCTGACATTTATGACCAGAACTCGCTGGCTGCTCTGTCCCTGGTTTTACCCGTCAGGAAACTGGTAATTCCTCTCTTCCCCAAACATCAGCTGGGTTGGGAGATCTCAATCTGCTGGGTCTGGAGAGGGCAGCAAACACAGGGATTGGGGAAGGGGAGGGAGGAAATTACTTCGGCATTGCTTTAGTGGCTCCTTTTCCCTTTGCTGCATTTTTCCTTCCCATGGACAAGACTCAGCAGCCCCCAGAGCTGGTCTTCACCTTCCCAGGTGGTCACAGAGCCATGGGAGCAGGGAACTGCTCCAGAAGGACTCCAGCTAAAGCCAATCTCTGCCCAGTGATGGAGAGGAAAAGTCCTTTAAACACTGAATTGATGCCCTGCAGAGGGTCTCCTCTGTGCCCACTTCCCTTGGTTCTCCATTAACAGATCCGCTGACAGCATTCCAGAAAGAATTCCTACAATTCTTCCACAGGCTGCCCACGGCAGGTGATGGAAGAGGATGGGTGCTCAGCTGTGAGAACAGAGAAGGAAGAGCTGGGTGCACGGGGGTGATGGCCAGGGAAGGTGGGGACAGGCAGATCAAGGGGACAGTGGCACCCTCGGGCCACCACGCTGCCCACTGGGTTTGATGCAAATCCCAAGTTTTAAACACAGAACTCTGCACCACAACAGCACAGTTGCACCAAGACATTTCTGAGCCATCCCAGATCCAGGGGGAGAGATTTGTCCCATCCCAGGGAGTGCCCAAGGCCAGGCTGGATGGACTTAGAACAACCTGGGATGGTGGAAGGTGTCCCTGTCCATGGCAGGGGTGGGATGGGACGGGATGGGATGGGATGGGATGGGATGGGATGGGATGGGATGGGATGGGATGGGCTTTAAGGTCCCTCCCAACTCAACACATCCCATGATTTTACCACTGGCCAAGCACAAACTCTGGGATGCAACAGCCTGGTCCCAAACCCACCCTGTCCATGAGGATTTCCCTCTGGAGACAAATCCAGCAACAGAACACTGGTGTTTCCTCCAGCACTTCCCGGGAATGCCACGGTGGGGTTTGTGTCCTCCCAGAAGGAGTCCCGCATGTGGAAACACGGGGTTCCTTCACGTCCTGGGCCGAGCGCAGCCCCCTGCGTGTGCCGGGGAGGGGAGCCGCGGCTCCGGGGCCGCAGCGCTGCTGCATCGCCCCATCTAGTGGCAGTGGGCGGCCAGAGGGACCTTCTGCGGCCCATTACGGAGCAGGGATCAATGAACGGCTGCCCCTCGACGGGTATTTTTAGTGTGCAAATGTTGCAGGCTGTAATCCATCTCCCCCGCTCGGGGCTGAGCGCGGCTCCATTTCCTCCCAGCATGACGAGGATGCCGCAGCAGCCAGACTGACGAGAGCCTGGTTGGAATTATTACACCAGGAACCACATGGATGGGGCTGCGTGGAGAGCCGGGGGCTCTGCTGGTTCCAGTAAAGGTACAACGGTTTAAGTGGAAATGACTGGTATTGATCCTGGCAGGCAGAGACCAGCAGAAGTAAAAATAAGCTGCTCTCAATTAACCCGCATTGATCTGAATTAAAAGAAAAATGGATCAGCCCTAAATAAAACACCAACCTCTGCAGGCAGGGAGGCTGCTGCTGGGTGGCTTTCTAGCAGAAGCAGGTGTTGGGGCCGGGAAGGAAAGGCCTGGCTTTGAGGTGCAGCTCCAGCCAGGACAGCAGCAGCACAAATGGGACGTTCCTCAGGTGTCTCCCCTCTCTCCCTTGCTGTGCAGGTACAAAGGGCTCTTTGTCCAGAAGCCCACCAGGAGCGTGTCCCAGAGCAGCACCAAGGGCAGGAGGCTGGGCAAGAGCCCCGAGGGGTGGGTGGGAGTTATTCGGCCTTGGTGCAAATCCTCTGCCTTGGCCAACAGAGCAGGACATGGACAGAAGAAGGAGGAGAGCACCAGACCTTCATTCCCAGAACAAAGGGGAAATTTTGAAGTGAAAATGGTGGAGAAACACCAGGAAAGACGAGCCCAAGTCCTGCTCCTTCTCTCAGGGTGGGGCTGTGACTGCCAGGAGTGACCCAGCTCTCCGGGACCGTGCCGGATCCTTCCTCCTCTGCTCCAGGACCTCGGGCTCTGTGTCAAGGCTAAAAGCTCATTTGCATCGGACTAATCGGCAGAGCTGACACAGGAGCTGTGAAAGACACCATTATCTTCCCCTGCGGAATTGATAACACGCTGCACAAGTCCTGCAGGGCTCCGGACTGCCAGCAGGCACCGTGCCTGCTCCTTCGTCGGGAGCAGGCAGGAAGGGAGCGAGGATGCAGGAGAGACTTCAGGAACAGGGAATTCTCCACTGCACCTCCCTGCTCCGGGCTGGAGCCTGGCTGCAGCTGGAACCCTCCTGCTTTTGGGTGGGGAAGCAACGGGAGCAGATCCCGGTGGGAAATGGTGCAGAGGCCTCTTCACTCGAGGCTGTTGTCCCGGAACCCTCTCCCTCATCTCCCACATCACCTCCCGAGAAGCACAAACAGTGCTCGGCTCTAATTCTCCAAAGGTTTTCCTCAGCTGGCACAAAGGAGCAAAGTCCTTGTCCCTGTCCCTTTCCCTCTCAGCACCCGCTGCTCCACACCCCCAAATTTTCCAGTGCTGGGAGGTCCTGCAGCAGCCTCTCCTGCTCCTGTTCTCTCCCAGTTCGCTAAGCCGAGTTTAAATCCATCTCCTGCCCCATCAGCTCCCTCAGAACGGCCCCTCGGCAGTCCCAGGGATGCGATCCGTGCAAGCCCCTCCCCGGGCCGTTTGTCCCTGACTGAACCCAGGGACTGAGTCCCTCCCTTGCTGCTCTGCCGGAGCTGTCACTCAGCTGTCACCCCCCGATGAACCGCCAGCCACCAGCGTAGAAACAACAAAGTCTCTTGTTCAGTAAGAAATATAAACTTAAAATCCTGGCTTCTCGTTAGTAAGAAATGCATAAATATCTACTAAGAAACATAAGCTGGAAAAAGCCAGGAGATAGAGAAAAAATATCTAGGAAAAAAATGGTGTGGGCAAAAGAGAGGAGCAGAGATGAGACACATTGTGTGCTTAAATCAGAGACTCGTGGAATGGTTGGGGATGGAAATGACCTTAAAGACCCCTAAAATCATCCCTACCTCCCATGGGCAGGGACACCTTGAACTATCCCAGGGTGCTCCAAGCCCTGCCCAACCTGGCCTTGGACACTCCCGGGGATGGGGCACAGGCAAGGTGCTCCTGCATAGGGAGAGAAACAGCCCTTGGAGGGCAGGAGGAGAAATTCTGGGTGCAAAGAGCAGCCAGGAGCCCCGAAGTTACCCAGGCTGGGAAACTGAGGCACGGAGAAGGAGCTGCAGAGAAAGAAGGCGCAGAGGATCCGGAACATATTCCCTGGAGCTCCCAGCTCCTGGTGTCAGGCTGAGCTCTGGGACAAACCTGTTAATGGGCACTAATGAGCCCTAAAGAACCCTCGGAGCCAGCGGAGCCGCTCCCCCGGGAAGGCGGGAGAGGGATTTGTGGCGAGGGGAAAAGCTGGCATTGCCCCAGGGATGGATCCGTGTGCCAAGACTCTGCCCAGAGGAGGGGGAGCGTCTGCAATCCCGGCTTTCCTCAGCAGGATTCCCGACTGGAGAGCAACACAGCCTCGGGCATTAAAGGAGGCACGATGGGGTGAGATCCCGCGGTGGGCAGAGCACCTGGACTCTGCAGGAGGGACACCTGGACGTGCTGACATTCCAAAATGATCGGATTTTTTTTCCCCTCAGGTTAAAACACTCACTCCTCCCGTTCCCAAATTCCCCTGCTCCCTGTAATCTCCAATCAATCCCATCCCCTGCTCCCAAGGCAATCCGGACCCCGGTGCCTTTCCCAGTTCCCAGTGACGCGGCCAAGCAACCCAAACCCTCCGCTGGGCACACACAGACGCCCCACACCCCCAGCACTCTTGGCCACGGCCTGAGGACTCAAACCCCCCCTGCCCACCCAAGGTGGAGCCCCGGGGCAGTGAAGGAGCTCCTGACGGCAGCACGAAGCTGCTGCTCCGCACTCGACTCCATTTCCGGGCAGTGCCCACACAAACTTCTGGGATCTATGGGTTGCAAAGAGACACAGAGTCTCCCTCACGTCCTGGCACCTCGCTCCCATTGATTTCAGATCCGAGCTGGGTGCCAGGAGTGGAGCAGGAGGGAGCCCAACCTCCGGCTTCGGGCTGAATCGCTGCTGCTTCCCCAAATCGCTGCTGCCTCCCCAGCCAGTCTGGGTCTATTCCAGGCACTCCTCCTGTTCCCAGATGGAGTTAAATGCTGGGAAAAGGGCGGCCTGAGGGGCTGGGTGTAGGAACAGGCCTGTTCTCCTGGGCACAGAGGATGGATGGAGAGCAAGGAGACAAGCAAGTCGCTGCTGCTCTGCAGTTTCTTTCTGTCAGTAAAATGGGGAGAGGGATTTCCCAGGGAAATTCGCCTGCTGGGCACCCAAACTCGTGTGTAAATGTGCATCTTTCCCTTCTGCAGCTCAGTGCCAGGGGAAGCCAGCAGTGGAACCGAGTAGCAGTGGATGTCCATTCCCAGAACTTCCAGGGGCCAGCACTGCCCCAACCAGGGCTGGGAGAGCAGGACCCCCTTGGCCCCACACCTCTGCCTCAGGCTGAGGTCCTCGGCTGGGTTCAGAGCCTTTTTTTTTCTTTTTGCTTTTGGACTGCGCATTTATTAGGGAAGCCCTTTAATTTTTCCGTTTTGGAAGAACCCCAAATGGGCTTCCCGGCAAAACTAATGCGCAGGCACCGGGCATTAAGCACTGAGTGATCCTGGAAGTACAGACCTGCTGTCTCTACAGGCAGCAATAAACTTTTCAGCACAACGTTGTAACCTCAATTCTTCCTCCTTTAATGGCTTTTCTCCGTGCCATTAACATCCCTGCAGAACTTCCCGGGTGTGCCATGAGCAGGTCTTGGGAGTTGGGGCTCAGGTGCACCCCTTTCTCCAGGTGCCTTGGGTTGGGAATGCTGCCTGCAGGGTAAACACACGGGGAAACCCTGGCCAGGCCTTTATTCATCATCCAAGGCCAGGCTGGATGGAGCTCTGAGCAGCCTGGGATAGTAGAAGGTGTCCCTGCCCATCAGGGGTTGGAATGGATGAGATTTAAGGTCCCTTCCAGCCCATTCCATGATTCTGGGTCTGTGGGATGCCTTGTGCCAGGCTGGGAGCAGAGGAAGAGGATGACAAAATCCTCCAGGGACTCGTCTGGGGCCAGAGATGTGGAAGGATAGTGGAAGTTCAGGAATGAGAGCAGATCTTGCTCAGCTGATGGCAACAGGTTGTCCAGGAGGGACCAAAGTGCAGGAGCCTGGCAAGGAGCAGGATTTGGGAATGCAATGGTTGTGCTGTGGCCTCTCACAACAGCACCAGGGAAGGAGGACTCACTTCCAGTAAGAGGATGAAGAGAGGGTCTGGAAAACCAACCACAGAGGTGTGGGAACAGTCCCAGAGAAGAGCCAACTCAATTCCTTATCCTGCCTTCCTGCTGCTCTGCCCTGGTGGCTCAGACAGTCACAGAGGCAAATCCAGGGCTCTGGAGAGCTCCGAGCTGAGCCAGCTCCCTCCAGGCAATTAAAAAGCACTAAAGCTTGGCAAGGAGACCCAGCCAGCAGCAGAACGTGGTGTAAATTGATGTGGTAGGAAGAGGAACTCCTTCCACTCAGCATCCCGAATTCCTGCCCCTCAGTATCCCAAATTCCTGCCACTCAGCATCCCCAGCACCCCGAGCACCCTCAGCTGCCAAGGGGCCGGGGCTGGGCCAGCTTTGCCCCCTCTACATTGCCCCACATGAGGCTGGGGGAGATGCCCTGAGCTGGGCAGGGCCCAGGGTGGGCCCAGACCCCCATCCTCTGCTGTTGGCATCTTCTCACGATGAAGATTTTGAGTGACACTTCCCCCATGTTCAGGGGGAAGTCTGGGAATCTGCATCAGCAAGTTCCAGCTCTTGTTCTGCTTCACAAAATTAAAGATGTAACACTTCCCTCTGAAAGCAGAGTTTTCTGTCTTCAATCACCCCAAAAAAAATTTAGGTTAAGAAACCCCACAATTTTCTCAAGATCCCAAGGCCAACTGGCACCATCCAGGCTTGTGAGAGACAGAAGATGCTCTTGGACATCTCAGAAAGAGGCCAGCGATGCCTCGGACACTTCCAGGGATCCAGGGGCACCCACAGCTTCTCTGGGCACCCTGTGCCAGGGCCTGCCCACCCTCACTGCAATAAACACCTTCATCTGCACTGGAAATCCCTCCTTCAGCTCCAGGGCAGGGACCCTCCCTTCCTTCCCCCTGTGCTCGCTGCCTCTCTCTGCTCTGAGCCAGGAGGGGATGGAGCCGGAGCCGCCCCTGCCAGGAGGGATCCCGACACCTGGAACCGCCCGTGGCACTGCCAGGGCTTCTCTTCGCTCAGGACCAAGGAAATAAATAAAGAAATAAGTCATCCCCAGAGCTCCCCCAAGGTGCCATTAAGGAGCTGAGAGTCGGTGATTAGTGGCAACAGGAAAGGGGGGAAAAATTATAAACAAAGAAGTCATCGCGGTGTCCGTGGGGAGAGCACTTCTAAAAATCCTTTAACAGGCCTCATTAAACATTGATGGCCTCGGTGGCTGGTCATACATCCTGATTAGCCGTGACTGCAGCTCCTGCGGGCCCGGGGCTGCTGCTCCTCACACGGGGACGGGGACGGGGACGGGGACGGGGACGGGGACGGGAGAGGAGAGGAGAGGAGAGGAGAGGAGAGGAGAGGAGAGGAGAGGAGAGTGCTGCAGGATGGTGTCACCCCCAGCAGCACCAGGTGACAGCTCAAGACCAGTGCCCACCCTCTGCCCACCCTCCCCTGCTGGAGAACACGCAGCTCTCCCACTCTCCCAACCACTGGACCCTCTGTTCTCCCCTTCTCCTTTAATGATATGAATATTTTATGGTGTTCCATTGGACTCAACATGCAAATGAGCGTGTGTGGGAAGGCCCTGGAGCCCCCCAGTGATAACCAAACACACAAACACGGATTGTCCTGCTCAGGAGGGATGTTAACACCACACAGGGATGTTCTACAATCCAGAACCTCACAGGGCACTTGGGGCTGGAGCCGCTGCTGCCATAGGAGCTCACCTTGGCACTAAAAGGTTTTGGCTTTGCTGATCTGATTTTATTTTTCCAAGCAATGGAAGGATTTCTGCCACATTTCAGTGGGGTCAGAGAAATCCCAGGCTGCACAGGGTGTCAGGGCTGCAGCAGATCCGTTCCTGGGAGCTGTGCTGTGGTGAGGAAGTCCTGTGAACACTTCCAGGGATGGGGAAGTGTCTTAAACCATCAAAAAGGCTCTCCATGGGATTCCAGTGCTTCCCACAGGAATCTTCCATGGCCTCAAGATAATTGACATGCTGTATGTGAAGGGTCCATGATGGCTTGGCAGAAAAGGAGAGAAGAATAAGAGTGTGACAAGACAAGAGTGGAACACATTCAGAGTCAGATGGGATGGGGCTTGGAGCAACCTGGAGCAGTGGAAGGTGTCCCTGCCCATGGCAGGGCCTGGGCTGGATGAGGTTTCAGATCCCTCCCTGCCCAAACCATCCTGGGATTCTGTGAAATGTCACTAATTCCAAGTTAGACATTTCTAATTCCAAATTAGACATTTCTGAGAGCAGCTAGAGGCTGGAGCAGCGGGAGAGGTGTGTTCCATCAGGATTTCTGAGTTTGATTTCTTTGGGTGCTCAGGGCGGGAGGAAATGAACTGCCAAGGTCCTGCTGCACCTCCCCACAAAGCACAGCACTGTCAGATTCCTTCTGCTTCGCCTCTTTTTCCCAAATTCCTTCTGGTTTCAAGCATCACTCACAGAATCTTGTGCATGAAAGGTGGGAATGCTGCCTGGGAATGCCGTGGAGGGGGTTCTGTGTGAGGAGCACCATCTGCACAGAGCAGGGGGCAGCCCCAGGTCCAGCCCATGACCAAGCCCATCTGTTCCCAGCTCCAAGTCCCACGACTCCCTCAATCACTTCCATAAACATCTCCCTTGGAATCATCAGCCTGTTTTCCTCACTCTTCAGGCCAGCCTGGGCCAGTGGACAGGGTAATTATGCAAATTCTGCCATCAGAATGATTAGCCATTCCATCTCAGCCAAGAAAATGCTGGAAATTGGCTCATGATTTATTCTGCGCTCTCATTTCATCTCGTCCTTCCACCCTGGTGCCAGGGTCTCCCTGCAGCTCTCTGGCCAATTAGTGCAATCAAAGGAGGCCCATGGAAATGCAGGTGTCAAACTCAGCTCGGGCCCAGGGATGGCTCCGGTCCCCAGGAGCTGGGAAAGTGACATCTCCTGTTCCCCAGGGATGCCCTGCCAGGCTGGACCCTTCTCCTCCATGTCCCAGAGCCCAGCTCCTCGGGGAGGGGCAGTTCTGGAGCTCAGGAGTAGCTCTGTGAAGAATCTCTGAGCTCAGCCCAGAGAAGAGAGAGTTTGGTCTTTCCAACCTGAAATAGCGACAAAGCTGCTTAGACAGGAACCCTGAGGCAACCAGGGGCTGCTGAGCCTGGAAATGTCCACATTCCTTCCCTGCTCCTGGCTGTCCTGCGTGGCAGAGCACGTTCCCCTCATCTGCTCCCCATGGGATTCCAGTGCTTCCCGGGGAAATCTTCCATGGCCTGACACATCCCTCTGCCAGGACCTTCCCCTGGGCACTTTGTTTTCAGTTAAAAGTTCCATCCTCCTCTGCTGCATTCCCTCTATGCCTTGACATGTCCTTCCCTCCCCGCACACCCATTTTGCTGGGACACAATTCCCTGCATTATCCACCTGCAGATGCCCCCACCTGATGTCACCCATCCCTGCTCTGCCCTGATTTTCATCCTGATGCATTCAAACTTCAGACCCTTCCCGTATGTGAGAGCTCAGTGAGACATCCAGACGGTTTTCCTGGAGCTGAGCAGAGCCAGGACATCTCCTCTCTGCTGTGTCACCTCCCGTGTGTCACCGCCTGTGTGTCACCTCTGCCGGTGGAAGGTGTCCCTGCCCATGCCAGGCTGGGATTCCGTGTTCCCCAAGCTTCCTTCCAACCCAAACCATTCCCTGTTCCTGTGATCCATCCTCACAGGGCTGCTTGGATCCGCCCCGAGTGCCTTCCCAGCCAGCACAGCCGGGCTATGGGACGGGACACGTCCCTGCCAGCAGGAGCTCAGCCGTGACCCTGCGGGCTGATTTGTCTCCTGCTGCCCTGTCCGGGGCCCGTCTCCTGCCATCTCCTAAGTGGAAGTGACTCCGGAGCGCAGCCGGGGCCGCCTCCCATTTATCTCCATGAGAGCCGTGTCACGGCGGACAGTGATGCATGGCAGAGCCCTGGGCACGGTGACACCGCCGGGTTCCGCTCCGCTGCCTGTCCCGCGGGGGATGTCACTGCAGGGTGACACCGCTGCGGGCCCGGGTGGCAGCCAGGGCTCCGGGAGAGCTGCCGCTGTTCGCACCCGGCTGCAGAGAGATGAAGGAAGGCAGAACGCGTCCGTGGACGTGCCTGAGGTGCCGATGGCTGCTCGGAACTTTCTGCTTTGCTCCTCTCCAGGTTCTCTCCAGAGTCCCCGGTGCTCCCAGCTCCTGGCTGGGGGACAGGGAAGGGCCACCCCTGTCCAGCTGCCCAGGGGACACAGAGAAGCCCCACCAAAGTCAGCCTACGGCTCACAGCTGGGGCTTGGGGATGGGTGGCATCACACAGGAAATTTGGGATGGGGGGCAAATGTTCCAAACCCCAGACCGGAGTCTTGTCCATGAAACGGAGAGAATTATCATTCTGTGCCTCAGCTAAAACGTCTGGATGATATTTGGTGTCTCCTTCCCATCCTTGACCTCTGTAAATTATCCAAAAAACACTGAAAACAGAGTCACATTTTCCAGAAGATCCCCAGCTTCCATGACTCCACGATGCTAAATTACTCTTGCAGCCTTTCAGCAGGAAGGTCTCATCTCAGTGAGGTGAGTGATGGGACTTTGGGGCTGATCTGATCAGCAACACCTTTCCCAAACTAAAATTGTGCAGGATGGAGGAGGGAGCACCATCCCTCTGCTCCGGGCTCTGCCCAGCTGCTCTGGGGTCAGGAGCTGTAAATCACCAGGAAGTGACTTTGTTCATAAATGGTTTTAATTGTTGGTTGTATGTTTGGAGTGGGACCACAGTGATCCATAACCCCACAAACTGCTCTGCTTCTCCTGCAGAACCCTTGGAATCTCTCAGCCCTTTTCCCCTCTGCTTTCCCATTACAGTACAGCCCCAAAGCAAAGCCAGGGAGGCTCCCTGGTCAGGGTCATTCCCAGGCCCGAGCCAGAGGCTGACAGCGCAATTGGTGCCCAAGAATTGCTTCTCCCACTTTGTTTCCCACTGGCAGGAGGAAGGAGTAAAAAAAGGAACTCCAGAGCAGGAGTACAAGTGCTGCCTTCGATGGGAACCACAGGGAGGATGGAGCCGGATTCCAGAGCAGTGGGACATGGAGCTCTCCTGATGGGGAAATTCCTGCAGGTCATTCCTGCAGCAGAAGCTGTGCCAGGGGGGTTTAGGTTGGATCTCACTGAAAGGTTCCCCAGGGAAAGGGCACGGCCCCGAAGCTGCCAGAGCTCCAGGAGCGATGGGACAGCGCTGCCAGGGATGCCCAGGGTCGGTTGTTGGGGTGTCTGTGCAGGGCCTGTGAGTCCCTTCCAGCTCAGGATATCCCGGGATTCTGTGATTCCAATTCCCGTCTCGTTCCCGGCAGCTTCGCTGCATTGGCAGGCGGTGACACAAGATGGAGCAATTGCCCCATCCGTCACTCCCGTCCGCGCTCCGCCGGCCAGTCCCCGCCTGTCTTGGGGCGTTTCTGCCGCCCGGGTGAGTGGGTTTTCCTTTCCCCAGGGCCCGGGTCCCTATCCCAGGGGATTCCTGAACCCAAACCTGCTCCTCAAATTCCCCCAGCGCCACCTCATTCCCTGCACGGGCAACGTGAGAGCAAAAGGTGCCCTGGGACCATCGTGTGCCTGCTGCACCCACATCCCACAGCCTGTCCCTTACTCTGTCCCACCACAGGGCTCTCTGCACCTTAAAATGTCTCTGTCCACAGAACTCGGGTCTCATCAAAACTCCTGGGGGTGAGCATTCCTTTGGCAGTGCAGCAGCACTTCAGATCTTCCTGCCAGGATCCCATCTGGGATGCAGAACTCCCCCTGAGAGCCACGCAGGTCCCAGCCCGGTGTTTTGGGATGTGGCTGTACCTGGGAACTCTCCAGGAGCATCGCAGACAGAGGAAGAGCTGCTCTGGAGGTTTGATGGAGCCCCTGAAGGCACCAGGGCAGGGAGGACATGGACAGGGTGGGAAAGGTGGAGGGATAAACAGCCAGGAGGGAAGCAGAAGGATGGATTTGCCCTTGGGAATGGTTTGGGTTGGAAGGGTCCTTAAAATCGCCTGGTTCTACCCCAGACCTGGGCTTAAGTCCAGGCTCATGCCTAGATGAACCCACTCATCCAATCCCAGACTGGTTTGGATTGGGAGCTTAAAGCTCATCCCATCCTACCCCTGCCATGGCAGGGACACCTCCCACCATCCCAGGCTGCTCCCAGCCCCAATGTCCAGCCTGGCCTTGGGCACTGCCAGGGATCCAGGGGCAGCCACAGCTGCTCTGGGCACCCTGTGCCAGGGCAGCAGGGCAGGGCAGGGTGTCATCCTCTCCTTCCATGGGAAGCTGCTGCTTGGGAGGGCACAAGAGATGAATTTCCCCATTTCCTCACCTGTGGGGGAGCAAGCAAAGCCGAGCTCCCCTCACATCAAGAGCAGCATCACAAACCCCATGGACAACTCCCCAAAAAGTCCCATGTCCCGGCTTGTCCTTCCCAGTCCCCCCAGCCGCCCCAGCTGGCCTGGCTGCTCATTCCAGGCATGTTTCTCATGGATGTCAGAGGAATGCAAAGCCCTGGGGTGTTCAGGGAGACCAGCACCAGATCCCTTCAAAAAGGGATAGCGGGCTGATGTCAGCGGAAACATATTTTTATCCCACATTCGAATGAAAAGGAAACGACCCAGAGGAAACGCATCAAAAAAAAATAAAAAGAAGCCTCCTGACAATGAAAATTCCAGCTTTGCTTTCAAGTTTTACTTTTCCCAGGACACTGCCTCCCTCCTGCCCTCAGCCACGAGGGACGGGAGCGAGCGAGGGAGCGAGCAGCCCCCGCTCACCCCACAAACAGGAAGCTGGGGCTATATAAAGGTTGGGGCTGCGTCAGGAGCCCGAGGGGCAGGACACGGATGTGACACCCACCTGGGCCACCCCTGCCTGCAGAGGGGCACGTTACCCCTGGAAGGGATGGATCCCAGTGCCAGAGGGCAGGGATGGATGGGATCTTGGGCAGGAATTGTTCCCTGGGAGGGTGGGCAGGCCCTGGCACAGGGTGCCCAGAGCAGCTGTGGCTGCCCCTGGATCCCTGGCAGTGCCCAAGGCCAGGCTGGACATTGGGGCTGGGAGCAGCCTGGCACAGTGGGAGGTGTCCCTGCCAAGGCAGGGGTGGCACTGGGTGGGCTCTAGAGTCCCTTCCAACCCGAACCCTTCTGGGATTCTGTGGGTCCAACCCTCCCTGCTGGCAGCCCATTCCCGTAGAATGCTGGCCGTGCCTGCAGGAGCAGCCGTGCAGTGAACAGACCCAGCCAGCACCCAGAAACTCCTTCTCCTGTCCCCCACCCAGCCTGGCAGTGCCAGGGGCTCTTAGCCTGCCAGGACACGGTCCCTCTCCACTCCAGAGCTGCGCTGCCCCCGGGGAACTCAGGCTCGGAGCCTCTGCGGTGCCCTGACAGCTGATGGATGCCGAGGAAGGAGGTTCAGCGGCCCAGCTGTGCCCCCTCGCCTTCCCCTCCCCTGAACCCATCCGTTCCCATCCCGCACCCGGGGAAGAGCCTTTTGTTGAAAGCTCTGCCAGAGCGGCTCATTAGCACCGTTAAATACCCCATTTCCTGGAGGGCAGGAGACTCCCGGGACAGAGAGGGAGGACAGAGGCAGCGATGGAGGGGAGAGGTGGCACCTCCGTGCGGGTCGTGCCTGGCCCCTCACGGCACCCCGCGCTGGGAGCCGGCACAGAGTGCATCCCCAAAAGCTCATCACGGTTAGGCTGGCAGTGGATGTGCTGCTGGACCTGCTCCCCACCCCCTCTCCTGGCACCCAGGCGGATCCCGAAGGCGAGGCTGAGACCCAGGAGTGCCCAGGATGTCCCACAGGGGACTCCAGAAATTTTCCAGCTGTCAATCTCCATCTCTCTACCAGCCCGGAGACTCCCCCGTGCTGTGCCCAGTTGGGATCTGTGTGGGGCAGAGCAGCTCGGTGGGATCACCTCCGGATGCAGATGGGATCCCCAAACCGCGGCACCCTCCATCCCTGCGGGGCGGACACGTCTGTCCTCAGGGGCTGGCACAGCCCCAGCACCCCCCGGGTCACTCGTCCAGGGCACCGACGGCCTCTTCTTTACTTCATGTTCCTCCCAGGGCCGAGCTCCAGCCCAGAAGCTCTTCCCCAGACCTGCGCACGGGGGTTATTTTTAGGCACCGCGGAGGCCAAGAAGAGCTCGGGCCCGGCTGCAGGAAAGCGGCGCTTAGGAGGGCAGGAAGGAGCAGCAGGGTGGGTACGGGGAGCCCTCCCTGCCTGCAGCCACCGCGGCTCCTTCCTCTGTCCCGGCCGCGGCTTCCCAGAAAGAGCCGCCCCGGGCAGGGCAGGGCAGGGCAGGGCAGGGCAGGGCAGGGCAGGGGGGCTGTGGGACGAGAGGAGCTTCCAGAGCCCCCTGAGCATCCCGTGAGACCCCAGCCCTGGGGATGTCCCCGCAGAGGCCACAGAAGTCACTGGCTTTTGCCCCCGGCCACTGCTGGGAGCGGTGGGAGGTCGGGGCTGCAGGGGGAGGAGGGCTGGCCCGGAGAGGGGCTGGAAGGGACCGCTGGGGAGGCTGAGCGTGTCCTGCGGTGGGGCAGCAGGAGGGTGGGCAGGCCCTGGCACAGGGTGCCCAGAGAAGCTGTGGCTGCCCCTGGATCCCTGGAAGTGTCCTAGGCCAGGCTGGATGGGGCTGGGAGCAGCCTGGGACAGTGGAGGTTGTCCCTTCCCATGGCAGAGGTGAGATGGGATAATTTTAAGATCTCTTTGAACCCAAACAATTCCATGATTCCGTGAAAAATGTGGGCCCTCAGCTGGTCTCTGGGCCTGCAGAGCAGAAGGGACAGTGAGGGGACAGTGAGGGGACAGCCTGGTGCTGTGCATTCCTGGCCCCACCTGCCCGGGAGCAGGCGTGCCGTGGGGTCTGTCTGTGTTTCAGGAGGGTTTCTTCTTCCTTGCCTTGTATTTTTGGGAAAGCTTTTTTGCCTCAGGTCTGGCTGCCTCCAAAACAATGTGATGTGTGCCTGACACCTCCAGAACCTGGAGTTAGCATTGGGGAATCATGGAATCACTGAGCTTGGAAAAGACCTGTACACTGTCCAGTCCAAGCATTAACCCACCGCTGCCGCTGGTTTTGGAAATATCACCTCCAGCTTTCCCTGCAGATCCGATCCTTCCCTGGAGTAGCTGCCCAGCCTCATGCTTCACCCAAGCAAATTCTGAGTCTTGCTGCAGGGAAATCGTTTCTAGGTTTGCACCAGACCCTCGTGGGTCTGGGAAAGCACAGCTTGTTTTGGGAGAAGAGGGAAAAGGGAAAGTTCGCTTCCCGAGGCGCTCCCTCTGTCCCGGCCTGCCCGCAGGTATTCCCACAGCCCCCCCGGCTTTGATGGACAACTTCCTTCACGCTGAGTGACACTTGGGGACCCTCCGGGCTGTGTGAGGGGTTTGGGGCACGCCTGACCCGGG